>CM061062.1:91376816-91976816 GCA_030762895.1 Sophora flavescens | reverse complement strand
AAACAGTTCAGTAAATTCCTTGATGTCTTCCGTAAACTTCAAATTAACATTCCATTTGCGGAAGCCTTGGAACAAATGCCATCCTATTCCCGGTTTATGAAGGAGCTTCTCTCCAAGAAGCGGAAAATAGTGGATGAGGAAACGGTTGCTTTGACCGAGGAGTGTAGTGCCATTATTCAAAGAAAACTACCTCCAAAGTTGAAGGATCCCAGTTCTTTTTCTATACCATGCACCATTGGGGAGTTGACTCTAGGAAAGGCGTTGTGTGATCTAGGGGCAAGCATCAACTTGATGCCCCTCTCTATGATGAAGAAGTTGGGGATCAAAGAAGTCAAGGATACACGGATGTCACTCCAACTAGCCGATCGTTCTATAAAATATCCTTATGGGGTGGTCGAAGATTTGTTAGTGAAGGTAGTCAAGTTCATATTTCCAGCGGACTTTGTGGTGCTTGATATTGATGAAGACGTCGAGATCCCTCTCATATTGGGTAGGCCCTTCTTGGCCACTGGGCGTGCCTTGATAGATGTGCAACAAGGGAAACTCGCTCTAAGGGTGCAAGATGAGTAGGTAGTCTTCAATGTCTTTGAAGCAATGAAGCACCCTGCTGAGAGGTCGGATGTGTATCGAGTGGATATGGTGGACTCAACTGTCAAGGCAAAGGCAACTAGAGAATCCCATGGTTCTTCACTTGCACAAGTGTTGGTAAAATCCCATGATGATGATAGTGAGGAAAAAGACCCTTTGGGGGATGGGGACTATCTTGAGTGGTTAAAAGACATGGAAGCCTTACCGAGTCTCCCAGAGGATGAAAGTGCAAGGGAAAATCTCAACAAGGAAGGAATGAAAGAAGCTGTGCGTGAGGAAGTGATTAAACCTTTAGAGGCCGGAATCATCTATCCAATCTCGGATAGTAGTTGGGTTAGTCCAATTCATGTGGTCCCAAGGAAAGGTGGCACAACCGTGGTGGTCAATGAGAGCAATGAATTGATCCCAACAAGGACCATCACGGGGTGGAGAGTATGTGCCGATTATAGAGGGCGTTTGAACTTAAATGAGTTGTTCGAGATCCGCATGCAAGCATATGAAAATGAAAGAATCTACGAAGAGCGGACTAAGGCATGGCATGACAAGCACATCTTGCCCAGGAGGTTTGAGCCCGGACAAATGGTCCTTCTTATTAATTCAAGGTTGAGACTCTCTCCGGGAAAGCTAAAGTCAAGGTGGTCGGGACCATTCAAGGTGGTCGGGACCATTCAAGGTACTCCAAGTTTTTCCATCCGGAGCAGTAGAATTAGAAGGGGCCTCTGGTAACTTCAAGGTGAATAGGCAAGGGCTAAAGTATTACCATGGGGAATCAATCCCAAATGACAAGCAAGTTCTTCGTCCGGATTAAACCTTAGGGGTGACTTGAGTCAGGCTCGGGACGTTAAATAAGCGTTGCTTGGGAGGCAACCCAAGTTAGATATCCTTTATTCTTTTGGTTTTTGTCATTTTCCCTTATATATATATATATATATATATATATATATATATATATATATATAAAGAAAAAAAAACAGAGAGAGATTCACCCCGCGAATACACAGTGGCCACGCGAGACAGAAGCCCTGAATCTCAGAGGCTTGCTCACGTTTCTGTCTCGCGTCGTTAGAAGCTACTTTCACCTCGCGATTCTGGAAAGTGTGAAGAACAATTTTTCCAGATTCACCTCGCGACTGATGTCTCGCCTCGCGAATCTGCAATTAGGGTTTTCAATTTGGGGGAAAATTCTAAAATTCGCGTCGCAAGTGGTCTCTCGCCTCGCGAAAGCTGAAAATTATATAGCCCCGCGAGCGGATCGCGAAGCATTCTCGCGACCCTTCACTGTTTCTCCCCTCTCTCTCGCGTGGTTCAGCTTCTCCCTCCCTGCTCAATTCATTCACTCTCTCACTCTCACACTCTCACCCTCACGCATTCGCACTCTTTCATCTCTACAAGGTAAGGAACATCTCAGTTGACTTCAATCTGCCCTTGTTCATGCTTTATGGAATTCAAACAGTCACTACCACACACTGTGCACTAACTGTCTGTTATAACTAGTAGTAGGGTAGACGCCATGATCATGAACTTGTCTAGTCTAGGGAGTCTTACTGTGCATTGTTCTCTTCTCTGAGTATTACGGTTAGGAATGTAGTGGGGATGCTGTCTGGGTATTCGTTGCACATTTGCATGTTAGTGGGATAGTAGGGTGACACTGTAATTATGCCTCTGTTTTACATATTATGAAATACTGATTATAAACTGTACTGGGATTTTTCTGGTTTTCAGGTTATGGCCCCGCCTAAGCACAACGCTGCTGAAAAGCAGCCGATTAAGAGCAAGAAGCGCGCACCTGCTCAGGGGGATGACGTAGAGTTGCCTTCAGGGTCCGGCACCTCCTCTAGGGCCGCCTCATACTCTCCCAGGTTCCGCTCTCCTGATCACAGGAAGCATTGGGACCTGGTGGTGAGAAAGTAGATGGTTTTAGAGCGGCGTGTGACCCTGGTGGGCAACAACTACGCCAGCGTCTCCGAGCAGCTGGGCAACCGAGGTTAGGAGGTGTTGGCTGATCTTCCTCACCGGTATGATATCAAACTGGTGCAGGAATTTTACGCCAACGCTCTCAAACTCGAGGTTTCAGACCTGAGCTGCGTGATAGAGGTTCAGGGGGTCCCCATCACATTCACTGCATCAGATATTAACTCATGTTTGGGGATCCCCATTGGAGAGGAGGCCTGCGAGTACGAGCAGCTTCCCGGAATGCAGGCCCTAGCTCAGGCCATCATGGACACCTGCTGTGTCCAAGGAGCTTCCTGGGAGATGGGAACATCGGGGAATCTCTTGAGGTTGAAGAGGCAGGACCTCACCCCAGATGCTAAGGTCTGGTCGGCGTTCTTACACGCCAATCTTCGATTGAGCTCTTATGAGTCCACAGTCACCGCCGCTAGAGCCCATCTCCTCTACGGCATACTGACGGGTCGTACGATTAACGTCGGGGGAGTCATCGCCACAGACATTCAGATGAAGGCGAACTCCCGAGTGCTGAAGGAGAGCCTGGGGCATGGGCTACTGATCACCGAGCTGATCCGTCGGGCGGGGGTGCCGGTGAGTACAGTTATGGAGAAGGTCCCGAGGCAGACCATTGACCGGGAGTACATCTGGCGTTTCTGTTACGTAGCCCCGGCCCAACCTAGGAGGCCGCCACCCCTACCCACTTAGAGGCCACGATCATCGGACATGGATCTGCTTCTGCAGAACCAGCAGGCGATGAGGCGGGATCAGGAGGTGCTGAGAGAGTTCTTTCAGGAGATGTCTTTGGCCCAGCAGGAGGGTCGGGTGTCCGTATACCCCTCCGAGGAGGAGCTAACCCCTCGGCTTGGGTGGCAGGACTACCCTGGGGACCAGGGTGCTATGCCACAGGGGGGTGCCCGAGGGACCAGCGGATGAGGAGGCACCGGAGGACCAGGGTGACCCGGCGGACGAAATCGATTTTGATCAGTGATTCGGGCCCCTGCTTTACTTTACTTAGAGTTCTAGCTAGTAGTTCGATGTGGTTGTACACTGATAGCTAGCTAGAAACTCTGTCTACTGACCTTTCACTGGCCAACTTGGATATCTGTATATATATATTTTTTTTATATATATTATTACTGTAACTTTCATGTTTGCTTGTGAATGGATCAACATGGAGCGCCCGGAACATCATGGGCCAACCATTTGGATGAAAAAAGGAAAGGAAATCAAACGAAAGCATGGGGTCCGCTCGGACCCCGTTGAGATAAAAATTTCTTATCCTTTCTCTTTTTCTATCCCTTCTCCTTTTGCTTTGTTTTTGTTTCTTTCTTTTTTTCCATTTGCTTTTGAATTTCGCTCTTGAATAATTTGAGAAGATCAAGAGTATGTGTATGAGTGTTGTGTCGGCAAGCTTGGTAGATTTTAATTAAATTTAGCATAGATTGAATGCATGAATTATGTTGACCATTGATGATTTCCCCCTAGGTTCTGAAAATCGAAAATTTGATCCCCATGTGAAAAATTGAAAATTGAACTTTGAGAAATTTATTTGTGATTGCATGATTTATGACAAGTTTGGGGTGAAGGGGTGCACACACTATGAATTGTATCTCGGTCAAACAATTTGCAAAAATGTCCAGGTGAGGATTTGAGCCTCCAACATGTTTTTGATTGTGTGAATCACTTTTAAGTTGCACTTTCCCGAATTTGCTTGAATCTCTTCATGGTTTGCATGTTTATGTGTTGCATCAAATGATTTAGGCAATTTTCTTTGAAATAGACACTCGGCCTAAATTGGACCAATCCCTAATGCATGTTCCCTAGTTAGCCACATTGAGCCTAATAAGCCTATTGTTTCTTGATGACCTTATATTATAAGCCATTAACTGGAAAAAAAAAACCATGTAAACCCAATCTTAGGATTAGGTGAGCATGGATGCTTAGCAAGACAAGGGTTGAAAGAAACTAAGTTTGAGGTGGCTACAAGGATATGATGTGTTGTTTGGGATTGAGAAAAAGAAAAAAATAGAGGTTGGAGCCAAAGGCAAAAAGAAAAAAAGAAAAAAAAAAGAGAAAAAAACAAAAATGTCAAAAAAAAGATATTAGAAGAAAAAAGCTATAGTCACCCAAAGAAAAAAGATAAATGGAAAAAAAAGGAATTTGAGTAGAAGTTCTATGTGTCAAAATGCTCATGCTCTCTTAATTCCTAGGGACTTAAGCCTAGTACCTTTGAATGTCCTACCCTTAGCCAGACCCCATTACAACCTTTAAAAGACCTGTTGATGTTGCATGCATGTTTTCGTGGGAACTATTTTTGAGATGAAAATAAAATTCATGGGAAGTGCTCTTGAAATGTGAAATTTAGTGAAAAGTTGATAGCCTAGACAAATTTGAGCGAATGAGTGAAATATTAAATGCCCTGGTGAGGAAGGCAATTGTTTGGATTTGGTGATCTCCCTTTTGTGTGTAACTTTGATCCTCAACTTAGATTAATGATTGCATGAATGATGAAGTTCTCAATTGTTTAAAGTAAATGAATGTGGGTATTACATTGATGCAAGGGGGAAAACATTGAAGAAAAACTGTTTTGTTAAGATTGCTTGAAATTTGTGCGAAGTTGATTGAATCCTTTAAGCTTTCCAAGTCTTGAGACTTTTTGAGTTTTAGCTTGCTTGGGGACAAGCAAGTTTTAAGTTTGGGATGTTTTGATGAGCCTCTGGCTCATCTAGTTTCCAGCTAGAAAAGGGGTAGATTTTGTGCCTAATTGGGCGAATCAACCTCGCTAATCTCCCAAATTGACCTTGTTTTGTTCCTAAGTTAGAATTTGACTCGTTTTATGTATTTTTAGTAGTTTTTAGTCTATTTTGAGTAGAATTACGCTTTTTGTTTCTTTTTATTGTTTCAGGTTAAAAGTGAAGCTCTTAGAGTCAAGGAAATTGAAGAAAACAGTGGAAAGGCAATTCTGGAGGTTTCGCCTCATGAAACAGGAGCTCGCCTCACGAACCTGAAGACCAGCCTGAACAGCAAGTGTCATCCTCTCTGTCTCGCCCCGCGAATCGCCATCTCGCCTCGCGAGTCTGAAGGTATGACTGTGTCAGAAATGTCATCCTCTCTGTCTCGCCTCGCGAAACACTACCTAGCCTCGCGAGCATTCAAATCCAGATGGAGCCAAAACTTAATATTCGCGTCGCGAGAGGCTACTCGCCTCGCGAGCGCGTGCAGAGTCTGAAATCTATAAATTGCTGATTTAGGGCAGATGGAAAAAACTTTTGGTTCATCACTTGTTTTTAGATCAGTTTTGACGAATCCTTGTTCTCTGGAGCTGCGTCTCCTTATTTTCTTTTCTTATTGTACAACTATGATGAATTCCAAGTGTTTGTGTCTTGTTACAAGCATGAGGAGCTAATCCCCTTGTCTAAGGGATCAATGAAACCACCCATGACGGTGTAGTTCAATGTGATGTATGTTTCCCTCCTTTATCTCAATTCATGTTTTCCAATTCTGAATTTATTGCGTTGATCATATGCATGCGTGATTGACTAGTTAACGTGATGAGTCTTAGTAGGCAATTCGCGTTTAGAACTTGAATTGGGATCATTGATCGAATATTGCACGAGTGAATAGGAGATCGGTGCAACCTTATAGGAACCAGATTTAATAGAGTTTGATGATTGAGTTATGAGACCTAGTAAGTAATTAACTCAATTGTTGAATACGTCCTATTGAGCACGAGAGTGTCATTAGGAGAAATTGGGGGTCCTGGTTGACATTGTAATTGAACTTAGGGAGGGAATCATCATCACTTGGGTACTATGCATGATTGGGTAGGTGGATTTGTGACCTTAGATGCTTAATTTCTGATTTTAATTCTTTATTCTCTAATTGAATTTTTGATTTGAATTGCGATCCTATTTTCTCTCTCTCCACAACCACTTGCTGTTACTTGACCAAACGTATCGAATCTCTCGCGAATTGGTAGAATTGGTAGTCACTACAAAAAAACAATTGTTTAGCGACCGTAATTTTCGGTCGCTAAACCATGTAAATCGGTCGCTATTTATTTTAGCGACCGAATCAGCGACCGATTTATGGTGGTAGCTTAGCGATCGAATTAATATTTCAGTCGCTAATTAGCGACCGTAAATTCGGTCGCTAAATAATAGTAAACGGACGCTATTAGGTTGGTCACATTTTTGGGGTAACCATTTCTAGCGACCGATAATCGGTTGCTAATTCGGTCGCTAATTTTGGTTATTGTTAACCTATATTAGCGATGGATTTTCGATCGCTATACCTCATCGGTAAATGTGAAATAAAGTTTAGCGACCGAATTATTGGTTTCCAATTCGGTCGCTAAACTGGTTATTATTTTTTATAAAAAAATTAAATTTTTAAAATAAATTTTTTTTTCTGGTTTTCTTTAAACGTTAGCAAACTTACTAATAAAACACACCAAATTACTTATGAAATATACAATCATAAGAAAGAATAAATATATATAAAAAGAATAATCTAAAATGTCGTACAAGAATTGTTTAAAGTCAAAAATATGGAGAAAAAAAATCAGTCATGATGAGGGGGAGATGGAGGAATCCAATCATCCTCAGCGTCCGTACCACCGCCGTCTGCTAGCTGATCGTCCTCTAGAGTAGCAGCATCAGTAGCTGGCGGCGGAAATGGAGGAGCAGCAGCAGGCGGCACAACCGTAAGAGCATCATCCTGAGCAACTGGAGTCTGGATCCTCATCTGCTCCAACACCAGCCGCAGTGTCTGGCCTTGCTCGATGCTCGCCTGCATCAGCTGCTGGTGTGCCCGAGTCAACTGTGCAATCTGGTTCGCCATCTGCTCCTCTCTCTCGCTCTTCTCCTGAAGCTCCGCGTTCAGCTGCGTGATGGTGTCCTGCATTTGGTGGAACTGCTCCTGAGGGACGGTATAGGCGCAGCAAGGAGAAGGCGTGCCGGACGATGAAGCGATGAACTAGGCTCCCGGGTGTCCGAGGCCATACACGTGCCCCTTCTTGTTCCTGCCCCCGACGACCTCCAAATAAATGGCATTATCGTTGACGGAGACAGGAGAGCAGCCATCACCAGTCAAAGCCTCATCTTGTGACTGTGAGGCACGTGATATGGCATCGTCCTTCTTCTCGTTGAAACCCACCTACAAAGTATAGTTGAAGAGATTTAGTTAAAATTATATCCAATATTAACAAATCATTTATAATAAATTACAAGTAAACACTAAATTATTTTTTTGCTTACAGCATAGTTACGGGCCTTGTCGTTGACCCATGTCCCCGACTTCAACTTCTTCGTCCTCTCCACCAAATCCATAGCAGTCGGGGCCCGCTGTGCTTTATGCACAGAAAAATATAATATTAAATTCATAAGAATAATTAAAAATGAAAACTAATTAATTAAATAGTATATTAAGTTAAAAGTTTAATGTATTACCAGCTCGTCGTAGTGGGCGGCGGCTGATTTAGACCCACCGGTCCAAGCACATGCGCCGCCATCAGAAGCTCGATTACGCCAAGCTGTGGCCTGGATCTCCTGGAACTTCTCAGTAGCCCAAGATCTTGGTCCAGCTGCCTCTTGATCTCAGGATCCACCCACCTCCCCTTATTCCGACCCTTCCTCAGCTTGTTCATCAGATTCTTCATGACCAGTGAGCCTTTATGCTCAAATATGTCCCTGACGAGAGCCTCTAAAGCTAAGTCTCACCTATACTCTTTCTGCAACTTACAGTTGTTAGGAAATTCGTGTGTACATATATATAATGTAAATTTAATTTAAAAAACTTAATAAATTGTTACCTTAAACTCTAGAAACAACTGATCCCTATGGCCCAGTGGGATGGCCTTGCATGTAGGCCATGGACCATCAAACTTGCGTCGCAGGATCTTCGATATCGAATCAGAAGGGCCCTTCGCGGGCAGAAAGCTGCAGCAAAATTAGAGCATTAATAAATGTTATAATTAAATTAAAAAAACAAGTAAATAGAAATTAACGATACTTTATATATATTAAAAAATTAAATTAGCATACTCGTTATCCCCCCTGGGGATAAGAAGAATCCTCCTGTCGGATGGACCACGACTCTCATGTCCCGATGATGATGATGGTCCTATCGTCGTAGGTGTGGATGATGAGGGTGCAGCCTGTGTCCCGACCACATGAGGCTGGGTGGGGGTGCAACTCCATCACCCTGAGGTGTCCCGTCAACAGAGGTGCTGGTAGGGTGGTCTCGATCTGAAGGCTGTGGGTCGGTCGGCGAAGGGACTCTCACAGCACGACCTCCACGACGACCTCCACGACGACCCCTAACTCTGGAGGAATCTACCATCTGTGAAAAAAATGAAAATATGATTACACAACAGTGTAAATAATACAAAAATAAATTACCTAATAAGTAGAATGACATTCACACAATGAATTATGACATAAATAAATTACCTAAGTAGAATCTCCGTCACTAAATTCACCCTCACTCTCATCAGTATCACTTGATCGGAATGTACCTTCGCTAGATGCGTCCAACTCGGATTGATCCATTAAAATAGTTGATGTTGTTTACCTCTCAAATGGATACATCCAGCGGTATTGGACTGGGCCACCAACTCTTGCTTCGCAAGGTAGATGAACTGGCAGGTGTTCCATGGAATCAAAGAAACTCGGCAGGAAGATTTACTCCAGCTTACATAACAAAACGGGTATCTTGACTTCCATAACCTTTAATTGATTCACATTTAGTGTTGTCGATGTAAGCTCCCTGAAAAAGTGGCTAAGCTCAACAAGTGGGTTCCAAATTTGCTTGCATGTCGTCGAACGCAATTGGAAGCAACCGTTGCACGAACACGTGGCAATCATGACTCTTCATTCCATGTAACTTTGCTTCCTTAATGTCAACACATCTACCCATATTGGAAGCATACCCATCTGGTAACTTTAGTTCTTTAACCCACTTACAGACGGCCAATTTCTGTGCTTTGCTTAGTGTATAACTTGCCTTCGGTTTGATAACTCTACCATGACCACCGTCTTGCAACTCAAGCTCCTTCCGATTACAAATGTCAGCCAGGTCCAATCGGGCTTTATTTGTATCCTTTGTCCTCCCCTTGATGTCCATCACAGTGTCAAACACATTCAAAAACACATTCCTCTCAGTATGCATGACATCAATGTTGTGACGGAGTAGCTGCGTCCTCCAATACGGCAACCTCCAAAATATACTTTGTTTTGTCCAATTATGGTTGACGCCATAATCAGGAATATGTTCTCCTTGGGTTTCATGGACGAGCGGTAAGTACTGTACTCTGCGCCATACATTAGGACCAGTCAAACGTGGTGGAGGCGGTGTTCTCTCCGCACAACGCTTCTTGAATGCATTCTTGTTCTGCCTATAAGGATGATCTTCTGGAAGGAATTGACGATGACAATCAAAATATGAGATCTTTCGACTGTTTTTAAGCGTGAATGCCTTCAATCGCTCCATACATATTGGGCATCCAAGCTTCCCCGCGGTCATCCAACCCGACATCATCCCATAAGTAGGAAAGTCGTTGATCGTCCACATTAAAGCTGCTTTCATGATGAAATTATGCCTCAAAGATACGTCATATGTCAACACACCATCATTCCACATCATTGTCAACTCATCTATCAGCGGCTGCAAGTACACATCAATCTTACCTTTTGGATTAGACGGACCCGGAATTATGACTGTTAGGAACATAACTCCCGCTTCATGCACATCCCCGGGGGAAGATTGTACAGAGTCAGGATAACCGGCCAACAAGAGTATGCTTTTCCAGACTGCCCAAAAGGATTAAATCCATCAGCAGATAACCCCAATCGGACATTGCGAGGGTCCTGCGAAAATGCCATATGAACCCTATCAAAATGCTTCCAAGCTTCTCCATCAGATGGATAACATAAGATATCTTGCTCCCTCTCATGCTCACTATGCCACCTCATGTGAGCTGCAGTGGGCATCGAAGAGTACAATCTTGTAAGTCTTGGCACGAGCGGAAAGTACCACATCTTTTTTAGCGACCTCTTCTTCTCAATGCCCATCCCAGTGGTTGTCTTATACCGATCCGCACCACAAAATCGACAACATGTTATGCTTTCCGCTGAATCATCCTTATAGTACAACATACATCCATTCGAGCAACAATCAATTTTCAAACACCCCAGACCCAAATTTTCCACGGACTTCTTAGCATGATAAAAACTTGTAGGCATCCGATTGCCTTCTGGCAACGCCTTGGACACTGACCTGGTGAGGCGATTAAAACAGCCTTCTTGCATATTGTAGTCAGATTTGATACTCAACCATTCCATGCACATCGATAACTCCGTGTACTCACGACATCCTTCCCACAATGGATATCGTGCAGCACTCAACATATCATAGAATCTTTGAGCTTCGGGATTCGGATTCTCCTCTATGTATTGGGAACCCATTCCACCATCTTCTCCCCCATCTTCTTCTAGTACAACACCAACCGATGGTCCATCATGATCCATTATCATCTGCTCGTATGGATTCAATTCTTCCCTCCCGTCACCACTTCCATAGTACGAACCTTCAGCCACAATCGGGTTTAAGTCAGGCAACGTCTCACCATGGTTACTCCACCAATAGTAATCAGGCATGAAGCCCTTCTCATAAAGATCGGTTACAACTCCATCCACGCTTTTGAAAGATTGACACTTGCATCTTTTGCAAGGACACCTCAATTGATCATCGCCCAGCCGTATAAATCTCTCCTGGCTAACAACAAACTCTATAAACTCACCCACTCCAACTCTATACTCTTCCCTAAGACGTTTATTCAGATCCAACCTACGATACATCCATTTCCGATTCTCCGAAATATCTATTGCTGGCAATTAAATAGCCTGACCAATCCTACAATAACACTTATATATTACGATGCATTCCAATAACTCCATCAATCTCGTTCTTATGACAAGGTATGAACATATCCCATTCGAGAAGAAACCTTTGCCACACTCGACTACTAATAGTTATTCCCATATTCAAATACCTTATACTTGACAAAATTTCGGCAGCATTTCCCATCGGTCTCCAAGTTACACAACTCGAGCACGGTCAGAATCACCGCGATCAAGTATGCACCAGGAGAACAAAAGGAAATGCATCAGACCGAGATTTCAACAAGTATATAAGGCATTTGAACATTGAAATGACTATTGTACGAGTGTGAAAAAGGTTTTTTCCCAAACTGTCCCACTTGGACAATTCAAGATTCAATACAATGAGCATGCATACCTTGATAAGTTACGCATTCTCATTAATATTGAATCTCAAATAGGAAACTAAGGCTTTCGTAAATTAATTATTAACTCTAACAGAAAATAAAACCATTAACCTATAAATATTGCAACATTGTTGAGCTTATATAAATTGCAGTGTAAATCAATACAAACTTAGATTAAATATTGTAGCAAACATCCTATTGAGCTCCGCTCTCCACTAACAAGTAGCAGTTAATTGTCAAACACATGCATAATTTCTAAATCATCAGCACACAACCAACATCCCGCCTTTCGGACAGGATCACATCCTATTGAGCTCCGCTCTCCACTAACAAACAACACATATTGACAAACACATGCATAAACATTAAATTATCAGCATACAATCAGACAAGATCACATCCTATTGAGCTCCGCTCTCCACTAACAAACAACACATATTGACAAACACATGCATAAACATTAAATTATCAGCATACAATCAGACAAGATCACATCCTATTGAGCTCATCTCTCCACTACCAAACAAGACGATAATTCACATAATACATTACACTGAGTGTTCAGAGAACTGACCTGAGAGAGAAAACACAACCGAGCAAGGATAAGGGAGGAGCCGGAGCCAACAGAGAGTAGAAGAATATGACAACAAAGACCTATCGTGCATAAATGAAATTATTCATTTCAAATCAAATCATTATTCTATATATACAGAATCCAGTACAACTATTTATAAGACTAGAAACACATAAATTAATATAAAATATAATCAACAATATACGGTTACAAATTTATAACAACTTGCAAAGGTGAAACAACATACATTATTAAAATAAATAAAAATAAATAAATTTATATCTAATCAAATATAAATTACCTAAGCGACAAAATCTACCAAGATGAATTTTTTCATCTACTATGTTAAATTGTTATACCTAAATAATTTATCTCATGAATATCTAGTGGTAAAGCATGTGCTCACGAAAAAATAATCAATGAAGCATAAAAAATAATAAGAAAACGTATGATTATATTTCCCTGAATCAATAGTAAATTATCAAACATCATAGGGCATACCAATTATTCTCCAACGTTAAAATCATTCAAATTAATATAATGGCTGCAGAATGGTGTAGTAGATCCTACATTGGATAATTGCAATTTAACTTCCAATCTGAAAAGAAGATTCCTATTTTCTTTCCCATGTGAAAATTTCAACACTAAAAGTTAGGAACTGCAATCCGAATATACCATTTAGTGTATGCCATTTAGTGTACCATACTTTAAGACAATGAATGAAAGATTGATCTACTTTTCACATTGGCTTTTATGCAAGATATAGTTTGGAATCAATGTAATTTGGATCTTGTATTTTGAGGTTATTATGATACTTTTAATAAATTGGTTTGTTTAAGGTTTTTAGTCTTTTAGGATTTCTTGGTTATCAAGTTGGTTTTGCCTATTTAAGGATTGATAAGTACTTAGAGAAAGAGAGATGATTTATGAATTGAATTTGTTCCTGAGGTTGTATTTCTCCCTTCTCAGTCCTCATTGGTACTACTTCCTCTTGTTTTTATATACATCTCTGCCTCTCAGACCCCCTCTTCCTTAAATACTTCTTTCCTTCCATTTTCCCCTCATATGTTCCACATCTCTACTAAACAAAAATAACTAAATTCGAAATGGCCTATAATCCAAATTACCTAGACTATTTTACAGTTAAGCAGCTAGCAAGAATATGGAAAGCAATTTACCAGACTGCAAACATTATTTACCAAAAACCATCACCCTACAATGCCATTCACATAACAGCTACATGACATGCCAACAAGTTTGAAAAGAACAAGTCAGGTGGGAAATAATAGTGAGAAGAAACAACAACTGAAACAAGACAAAACTAACAGAAATGGTAGAGATAGAGAAAAAGAAAATGCAGGCATTGGTCTATAAATGGTAGTGAGACAGAGAGAGATGCGAGAGAAACAGAGACAGAGAGAGAGATGGAGTAGAGGAGAGCTTACCTGAGCAGAGGGGATGATGGTGGTGACAGGAGGTGTCTTGTGGTGGCCGGAGCGCACGGCTAGGAAGAGAGAAACAGTGAGATAGAGAGAGATATATGCGAGAGAAACAGAGACAGAGAGATGGAGTAGGGGAGAGCTTACCTGAGCAGACGGGAGATGACGGTGGTGACCAGAGGTGTCTTGGGGTGTTGAGGTGGCCGGAACGCGCGCCGTATAAGAGAGAAACAATGGGTGGGAGAGAGAAATGCGACGGAAAAAATGAGGAAGAAGGAGGTTCTGTCGAATTTAGGGATTTCAGTTTTAGCGACCGAATTAATTCGGTCGCTAATTCGGTCGCTAATATGGTTAGTTTTAATTTGAAATTGCGTGTGTTAGCGACCGATTTAAATTTCGGTCGCTAACACGCGCAATTTTATTTTTTTAACGTGCCTTTTAGCGACCGAATTAATATCAGTCGCAAATATAATTAAAGTTTAAAGTGTGGATTCATAAATTTAGCGACGGATTTCTAAATCAGTCGCTAATATAAACACAGTTTGACCGTTGCATTTAATTCGGTCGCCATTTCGGTCGCTAACAATTCATAAATTTCTGACTTTTACTTTCCTTTGTTTAGTGACCGAAGTAGCGACCGATATCTCTGCTACGCTCTATTTTGGTCGCTATTTCGGTCGCAGATTCAACTCTAACCAGTGTTTCATGAAGATCCTACAATCGGTCGCTATTTCGGTCGCAAAAAGGAACCTAAAAATTCGGTCATTATTTTCGGTCGCTAAATGACCTTTTTTTTGTAGTGAGTCCAATCCCTGTGTCCGACCTCGGTAATTACTTACCGTGTTTTATTACTTACGACGACCCGGTACACTTGCCGGTGACTCAACAATAACAAAGTGCGTTACATTTATGGTATCAGAGCAGTTCGATTCTAAATCGGACTGTGGTAGTGGGGCTTTTTCAAAAAATAAAACTTGGGCGCATAGGATGCTTCTTAGAGTTATAATTCTGCATTCTGTTCTTTTGGATATTGGACTTGATCAACCCACTGTTTGATTGGTGGTATGCAGATTATGGCAGCGAACAGGTGAGGGAGAAATGATGCACTTGCAGCGACCTTGGCTCGAATGGCCAGGGTTATGCAGGAGCAGACGGAGACTCTCCATCAGATGAGAGATAAAGGGGACGTGCTTAACGTGGTACCGGTTGCATCTTGATAGTGTGATTTTACATGATGTTTCCTGTACACTTTTGCATGCGTATTTCATATAGATTAGGCATTATTTATTTTATTTTGTTAGATTTTCCCTTGGAATGGGTGAAGGTGGTTTTGTGTGTTGTTTTGCAGGAATCACTGAAAAATCTGGTTAACTTAGAGCCAAGGGAATGAAGAAACAGTGGAGAATGAAATTCTGGGAATGCTCGCCCCACGAGAGGATACTCGCCCCGCGACTGCAGACAACCAGAAACAGCAGAATGTCATCCTTTCTGTCTCGCCCCGCGAATCACACCTCGCCTCGCGACCCTGAAAGATGACTGTGCCAGGAAAATGCAACCTGTTTTGTCTCGCCACGCGAACAGTGTCTCACCTCGCGAGAGATCAAATCATTGAAGACCAGAAGTTTAATATTCGCCTCTCGAGATACATCTCGTTCCGCGAGTGTGCGAAAATCAGAATCCCTGTTATAAGCTGTTTAAGGCAGAATTGGAAGGGACACCTTGGAGACATTGGAGGCTACGAGTTTGGAAACCCAAAAGGCTCTTTGAACCAGAGGTAGCTTCTGGAGGATTGCCCCCATGGAATCCCTTCTCTCATTCATCTATGTTTCTTTGGTTGTGGATATTATTATGAGTAGCTAAACCTCCATTGTTGGGGTTGGGGTAGCTATTTCTGAATTCTCGTGTATTTGATTTAATCTTGCAATACAGTTTCTGCTTTGTTATTGAGTGATTGATTTCTTCACTTAATGCTTGTTGTGGCTAGCACCCCCATGACTTGATTTGTGTTTTGATATGCAATTGGAAAATTCGTGTTAAAACCGGAACTGAAATTAATCACCTAGTAAGCCTTGTATCTAGGAATGGAACTGGGTTTATTAGCAATCGCATGATCCCTAATCTTAATGCGAATTCACTAATCTAGGCCACCTAAGGAATTAGGGTCTATTAGTGGGTTTAAGCTCTTGTCATCCGAGGGATCGGGACTTGAGTAATTTAGTGGATTGATTGTCATAATTGAAGTAGAAACTGTTTGTTAGTTGTTTCATTGCATGAGGATGAAGATTAGTGAAGCTAATCCCAACAGCTTTTATCATATTTGAAAACCTTCTTTTATTGCTTCCCAAGTATTTGAGAAAATTACAAAAAGAGTTTGTCTTTCTTATTTTGTTAGTTTAACTTTTGTTAGCATAGAACTCTCTTCAACCTAAGAATTGCTTAGATAGTAGTTGAATTGGTACGTGCTAGTACTTGTTGCAGTCCTCGTGGGAACGATAAAACGGTCTCACCACCGTATTACTTGCACGACTGGGTATACTTGCCCAGATTCGTCACCAAGTTTTTGGTGCCGTTGCCGGGGACTGCGTCTCAATATTAGCATATCCATTTTGATTACTAATTTGAGCACAAAATTTTTCTGTTTTAAATTTTTTTCTTTTCTGTTATAAACCGTTTGCTGTCATTTTTTTTTGGTGTGTTTGTTGTTGTGTGCTAACCTTTACTACTAACACTCTGTTTGCTAGACTGTTTGTGTATGCGAGGTACTATTCCAGCTGACCAACTCCTATACGATCCAGAAATTGAAAGAACAGCTAGGAAGAATAGGAAGCAAGCAAGACAGCAGAATTTGTTAAGACAACAAGGAGAAGAACAAGAGACTTCCATCTCTCAAGTTTGTCAAGAATAACTCAAGATGGCAGGCAATGGTGAAGATACTCCACCACCACGGAGGACACTTGGTGATTATGCCAACACAAATGTCAACCGGCATGTCACTAGCATAGTGAGACCTCCGGTGAACTCTAACAATTTTGAAATCAAGCCAAATCTCATCAATATGGTATCACAAAATCAGTTTGCTGGGTTAGAGAAGGAAGATCCTAACTGTCATATTTCCACTTTCTTAGAGTTGTGTGATACAGTGAAGATAAATGGTGCCTCTGATGATGCAATTTGCCTGAGATTGTTCCCTTTTTCTCTAAGAGATAGAGCCAAGTCTTGGCTCCAATCACAACCAAGAGGGAGCTTCACTATATGGGACAACTTAGAGGCAAAATTTCTGGCAAGGTTCTTCCCCGCCTCAAGATTTGTAAAGGCAAGGGGTGACATCATGAGCTTTGCTCAACAAGAAGGTGAGATGCTGCATAACGCCTGGGAAAGGTTCAAGGAATTGCTTCGGAGATGTCCAAATCATGGTTTTGATGATCTTACTCAGATGCAAACATTCTGTAATGGAATGAGGCCGTCAACCAGGTACATGTTGGATGCCTCAGCGGGAGGTTCCATGAATACAAAGACAACAGAGGAAGCCCTGACTTTGATAGAAGCAATGGCCTCTAATGATTACTTGATGCATCATGATCGGGGTCCCACACAAAGAAGGGGAGTATTGGAGTTAGATTCACAAACTGCATTGTTGGCTCAGAACAAGCTCATGACACAACAACTAGAGTCTCTTACCAAGCAACTAGCTCAACTCCCACAACAACTCCAAACTGTTCAAGGGACAACCATGCCACACCAATAGGTCATGCGATGTGATTTTTGTGGAGGTGATAATGAGAATGGAAGATGTGAGGCGCCACCTAGTTCCCATGAGGAAGCCAATTATATGGGGAACTATGGGCGGCAAAGCAACAACCAAGGGTGGAGGAATCAACCAAATTTTGGTTGGAATCAAGATGCCGGGCAAACAAGCAAGCCTCCTCCTACACAACCGCTTCAAGACCGGGTTTCTATTTTGGAGAACACACTCAATCAGTTCATGCAGTTGACCATGGCAAACCAGAAAAATACCGATGCTTCTATAAAGAATTTGGAGGATCAAGTTGGCCAAATTGCAAAGCACCTAGCGGAGCAAACTAGCAGCGGTTTTTCTGGTAACACTCAAACTAATCCGAAGGAGCATTGCAATGCTGTGGTTTTGAGGAGTGGTAAAAGTCTTGAGAATGTGGGTGGTGAGCCTTTGGTGAAGAATCAGAAAGTTGATGGAAAAACAGAATTGAGTGCTGAGGAAAAAGAAGAAAAAGGTAAAGATGTTATAGTTGAGGAAGAAGAAAAGATCAGTGAACAAGACAAGAGGGAGAAGTTAGTAGATGAGAATTCAATTTTGAGGAGAACTAAGAGTCAGAGTTTGAAGGATGGAGACAAACCTCAAGTGGTCCCCTATTACGTGAAGTTGTCCTATCCTCCCTTGAGCAAGAAAAAAGAGAAAGAAGAACAGTTTGCCAAGTTCCTTGACATTTTCAAGAGGCTACAGATCAACATACCCTTTGCTGAAGCACTTGAACAGATGCCCAATTATGAAAAATTCATGAAGGAACTGCTCACGAAGAAAAGAAAGTTTAAAGAAGGCGAAACGGTTGCCTTAACTGAGGAGTGCAGTGCGATACTGCAAAGGAAGCTACCTCCGAAGCTGAAAGATCCTGGTAGTTTTACAATCCCTTGCACTATTGGGAATGTTGCTATCAGAAAAGCCTTATGTGACTTGGGAGCGAGTATCAATTTGATGCCGCTCTCCATTTTGAACAAGCTTGGAGGAGGAGAGGTGAAACCAACCAGGATGGCATTGCAACTAGCTGACAGATCAATCAAGCATCCTTATGGTATCTTGGAAGATGTTCTGGTAAAGGTGGATAAGTTTATCTTCCCAGCGAACTTTGTGATTTTAGACATGGAGGAGGATGCAGAAGTCCCGCTCATACTGGGGAGACCTTTTCTGGCAACTGGTCGGGCCTTGATAGACGTATAAAAAGGCCAGCTGCAATTCAGAGTGCAAGATGAAACAATCACTTTCAATGTGTTTGAAGCTATGCATCGTCCGAGCAATGAAGAGGATTGTTTCCGCATGGACGTTGTGGATACAGTGGCTAAAGAAGTCGTTGCACATCAGCACCAACCCTCTACTCCTGAGAAGAAGGAAAAGCTCAACATGGAAGCAAATCTGAAGCTCTGCAAGACAAATGATGTATCAGTTGGTGATGAAGTTGGATCTGCTCATCTTGTGAAAACAGAACCTCCGCCGGGAAGGAGTAAGAAAAAGGGCAAGAGGCCCAGAGTGAAAGGGGCAAAGGGGAAGCACAAATGTTGGCCCTATAAGCAAAATCAGCTCTTTAAAGGAGTTCCATGGAAGAAAAGTGCTCTTGCACTTCTATGCCCAGTCAAACCCGGTTACTTGAAAGAAGCCCGTCAAGCTAGTGACGTTAAAGAAGCTCTTATTGGGAGGCAACCCAAGTTTCTTAACCCTTCTCTTTAGTTGTTTTCATTTTCTTAGTAGTTTTGTTTTTGATTTTAACCTCTTGAATAATTTGAGAAGCTCAAGAGGAAAAATAATAAATTGAGAATTGCCAAGTGTTTGCAGGGTAATAAGGAAGGAGGGAAGAGCAAGAAGATAAGAAAAAGCAAAGTCAACACCCGCTACCGCCTCGGTAAGCCGTTCCAATTTTTTTGTTTTATTTTATTTTTCTTCTCCTCTCTCTAACTTGATTGTTTACATTGGGGACAATGTAAATTCTTAAGCTTGGGGTAGGGGTATTTTATTTTTGCATTTGTTCATATTGCATTCATATAGTTTTGCATGATAGCTTTGCATGTTCACGTTATTAGATTGCCCCTTGCCTAAATTTTGCATCCAATTGTGAGAACCAAGTGCCCAATAATTTGTGATAGTGAATTGTTGAACCCAATTTGTTATTCTTGTGATATGGCTGCAAATGAAAATGCTTGAGATAATCTTGGATAGTTGATAATTAGCATATGGTTCTATAGATTTGTGTTGCTCATTGATGATTGAACTACTAAAATGCGAGATATTGAGCTAAAGGGGTACTCACTAAATCTACCCCATTCTTTGTGTTAGAGTGTTATTCCTCTTGGTTTGCTTTCTCTAGAACTTGACTTGAAACCATTTTGAAGCTTAAAAATTTTTGAAAACATTTTTGAAAATGATTGAGGCAATAGGTATTTTTCTGGCCTTCTGAGCTTTGAATGATGAAATGCTACCCCTTAGTTGCCCAATTTTGAGCCTGAAAGAATAGAATACTTTTCTTGGTACCCTGAAATGTTTTGATAAATATGCTTGCTAAGGGACCTTCTAAAGTATAACAAAAGGGTAAAAAGGTAGTGAAAAAAGTTTGGGATGAAAGAATCAGGAAAAAAAAAAGTTTCTCTTGGTCTGAAAAATCTCCCCTTCTCCAAGCAAAATAAAAGAAAAAGAAAATAAAAAAATAAAAATAAATAGAGTAGGGGATGACAAAAAGAAAAGTGAGAAATAAAAAAATAAAAGAAAAAGAAAAGAAAGGTGGAAAGTGAACTGAAACCCAAAAGGTATTTTAGAAGGTCATGCTTTGCAAATGTTAATATGTTGTGTAGCCTTTTGAAATGTACTTTTATTGATTTCCCCACCTAACGATTAATCCCATGGCCACGTTACAACCAAGTGAAAGACCTCTTGATTCTAAATTGTTTTCATTAATAAAGTAGAGATTTGGTTGATAGTCAAGCCTATGGTAGGATTCATTCCTTGAGGAAAATTGAGTGAAATGTCTTATCCCCTAAACACTTGAGTGAAGGAGAAAAGAGAGCCAAGCAAATGAACAAGCTTGGGGTGAGCTTCAGGTGAGAAAGAGTGCCCAAATCAGTGAGAACATGAGTCTAAGGAACCTAAGCCTCTAATTGGACTTGAATTGATTGTCTCTTGCTGAATTGTTTGAATTGCCTATTACTTGGATCATTTACTTGGGTTCTTAGTTCACTATCCATGTTCTGTTTTCTTCTTCCGGCCTTAGTAATTGCTTGAGGACAAGCAATTGAATAAGCTTGGGGGTGATTTGATAGTGTGATTTTACATGATGTTTCCTGTACACTTTTGCATGCGTATTTCATATAGATTAGGCATTATTTATTTGATTTTGTTAGATTTTCCCTTGGAATGGGTGAAGGTGGTTTTGTGTGTTGTTTTGCAGGAATCACTGAAAAATCTGGTTAACTTAGAGCCAAGGGAATGAAGAAACAGTGGAGAATGAAATTCTGGGAATGCTCGCTCCGCGAGAGGATACTCGCCCTGCGACTGCAGACAGCCAGAAACAGCAGAATGTCATCCTTTCTGTCTCGCCCCGCGAATCACACCTCGCCTCGCGACCCTGAAAGATGACTGTGCCAGGAAAATGCAACCTGTTCTGTCTCGCCACGCGAACAGTGTCTCGCCTCGTGAGAGATCAAATCATTGAAGACCAGAAGTTTAATATTCGCCTCGCAAGATACATCTCGCCCCACGAGTGTGCGAAAATCAGAATCCCTGTTATAAGCTGTTTAAGGCAGAATTGGAAGGGACACCTTGGAGACATTGGAGGCTACGAGTTTGGAAACCCAAAAGGCTCTTGGAACCAGAGACAGCTTCTGGAGGATTGCCCCCATGGAATCCCTTCTCTCCTTCATCTATGTTTCTTTGGTTGTGGATATTATTATGAGTAGTTAAACCTCCATTGTTGGGGTTGGGGTAGCTATTTCTGAATTCTCGTGTATTTGATTTAATCTTGCAATACAGTTTCTGCTTTGTTATTGAGTGATTGATTTCTGCACTTAATGCTTGTTGTGGCTAGCACCCCCATGACTTGATTTGTGTTTTGATATGCAATTGGAAAATTCGTGTTAAAACCGGAACTGAAATTAATCACCTAGTAAGCCTTGTATCTAGGAATGGAACTGGGTTTATTAGCAATCGCATGATCCCTAATCTTAATGCGAATTCACTAATCTAGGCCACCTAAGGAATTAGGGTCTATTAGTGGGTTTAGGCTCTTGTCATCCGAGGGATCGGGACTTGAGTAATTTAGTGGATTGATTGTCATAATTGAAGTAGAAACTATTTGTTAGTTGTTTCATTGCATGAGGATGAAGATTAGTGAACCTAATCCCAACAGCTTTTATCATATTTGAAACCCTTCTTTTATTGCTTCCCAAGTATTTGAGAAAATTACAAAAAGAGTTTGTCTTTCTTATTTTGTTAGTTTAACTTTTGTTAGCATAGAACTCTCTTCAACCCAAGAATCGCTTAGATAGTAGTTGAATTGGTACGTGCTAGTACTTGTTGCAGTCCTCGTGGGAACGATAAAACGGTCTCACCACCGTATTAGTTGCACGACTGAGTATACTTGCCCAGATTCGTCACCACATCTCCAGATCCACAGTACAGGGGTTTGTCAGAGTTCAAGAATAATAATCCACCAGCTTTTCGAGGGACCACCGACCCTATTGAGGCTGAGGAATGGTTACTGAAATTAGAGAAGATCTTCCGGGCCATGGGGTGCTCTGATGCTCAGAAGGTGGATTTTGCCACCTATATGTTAGAGTCGGATGCAGAGCACTGGTGGAACTGTGCCAGGGGCGGGTTGCTTGCTTCGGGTGCCCCTGTCACCTGGGACGAATTCAAGGAGGTATTTCTGGAGAAGTACTTTCCGTAGTGTCCTGATACAGAAAGAGATGGAGTTTCTACATCTTCGTCAGGGGAGTATGACGGTAGCGGAATATGTGGCCAAGTTCGAGAGGCTTGCAAGGTTCTCCACACAGGTGATGGATAATCCTGATGGTCCATGGAAAGAAATTAAGTTCGAGCAGGGTTTGAAGCCAGAGTTGCAGAGCTGCAGAGCCTTATTGGGCTCCTAGAGATTCGAGACTACCCTATTTTAGTGAACAAGTGTAGGGTGGCGGAGCAGAATATGCAAGTTGTGCTGGCTGAGAGGTCGAAGGAGAAGAGCTTCAGTGACGGCAAGAGGTTCCACGGGAAAGGGGGTAATTTCCAGAAGAATCTACGACCTGTGCCCACAATCACGAAGGGTAATCAGGTCCAAGGTGCTCAAGGTGAGAGGGGGACTGCATGTTACAAGTGTGGGTGGAAACATGGAGATCGTGTGTGCCCCGCGACACAAACCACTTGCCACAAATGCGGGAAGATGGGACATTTTGCTAGGATGTGCAAGTCAGAAGGACAATCTCAAACCAGATCATTGAACCACGGAAGGGTCTTTACCATCCAAGGAGAGGAGGTGAAGGAGTCCGACGGTTTGATCCAAGGTAAGGGCTTTATTAAAGGTCATGATGTTATCATATTGTTCAATTCAGGAGCAACACATTCATTCATTTCATTTAAATGTGCTCAATTATTAGAGTTACCTGTTACTAAATTGTTATATGATTTGTGTGTTTCTACTCCTGCTAAAGATATTATGATTACTTCTTCTGTCTTCCTGCAATGTCCCTTATTGTTTCAAGACCTGACTTATATTGTTGATTTGATATGTTTACCTATGTCTGGTCTGGATATTATTTTGGGCATTGACTGGTTGTCTCGTAATAATGCTATTATTGATCGTGCTAGTCGAACTATTTCTTTCATTCCACAGTCCATGTCTGTTGACTCTCCTAGGACGGAACACCTTATCTCTGTTACCTCATGTCATAAGTGCTTAGTTGAGGGAGCTCAGGGATATATATTTCTCTTTTCTGCTAAGATAGAGGCTAAAAGTGATATAGCAGCGTTGCCTATTGTGTGTGAGTTCCCAGATGTGTTTCCTAAAGATGTCTCTAGTTTACCTCCAGATAGAGAGATTGAGTTTACCATATATCTAGTACCTGGGAGTGGACCTGTATCAGTAGCACCCTATAGGATGGAACCTCTAGAGTTGAGCGAGCTTAAGAAACAGATAGAGGATATGTTACAAAAGGGGTTTATTAGGCCTAGTGTGTCACCTTGGGGAGCACCAGTGCTTTTAGTGAAGAAAAAGGATGGGAGCATAAGGTTGTGTGTTGATTATAGGCAACTGAATAAGTTAACCATCAAGAACAAATATCCCTTGCCTAGGATAGATGATCTCTTAGATCAGTTAAGAGGAGCGTCAGTGTTTTCCAAAATAGATCTAAGATCGGGATACCATCAAATTAGAGTTAGAAGCGAGGACATCCCTAAGACAACCTTCAGGACAAGGTATGGGAACTATGAGTATGTGGTGATGCCCTTTGGTGTGACCAACGCCCCAGTCGTTTTCATGGACTACATGAATCGGATCTTTAGGACCTTTTTGGACAGGTTTGTGGTGGTGTTCATAGACGATATTTTAATATACTCTAGGACGCCAGAAGACACATGGAGAACACTTAAGGTTAGTATTGCAGATCTTGAGGGACGAGCGTCTTTATGCCAAACCTGAGAAGTGAGTTTTGGCTAGATGAGGTAAAGTTTTTAGGACACACAATCTCAAAGGATGGTGTAGCGGTTGATTCCTCTAAAGTTGATGCGGTGTTGGGATGGGAACAACCTAAGACAGTAATCAAAGTCAGAAGTTTCTTAGGCTTAGCTGGCTACTGTAGGAAGTTCATAGAGGCTTACCTTTGACCCAGTTGACTAGGAAGGGGAAACCTTTTGTGTGGGACCAGGAGTGTGAGGACGGGTTCCAAGAGCTTAAGAGGAGATTAGTGTCATCACCAGTCTTAACAATACCGGATCCCTTAGTGAGTTTTGTGGTATACTGCGATGCATCTAAGAATGGCTTGGGATGTGTCTTAATGCACGAGGGCAAGGTGGTAGCATATGCCTCTAGACAGCTTAGGCCACATGAGGGGAGTTACCCTACCCATGACCTAGAGCTAGCAGCTGTGGTTTTTGCCATTAAGATTTGGAGGCATTACCTTTATGGGGGGAAGTTTGAAGTTTATAGTGACCATAAAAGCCTTAGATATCTGTTCGACCAGAAGGAGTTGAACATGAGACAACGAAGGTGGATGGAGTTCCTTAAGGACTATGACTTCGAGTTGAAGTACCATCCGGGAAAAGCCAATGTGGTGGCAGATTCTTTGAGTAGGAAGTTCCTACACGTGTCGAGCTTGATGGTGCAAGAGTTGAACCTTATGGAAGAGTTTAGGGACATGAATCTGGAGGTGTTGGATGTGTCCTTAAATGTCTTAAGTTTGAAGCTGAATAGGTTGGAAATTAATAGTGACCTTAGAGATGAGGTTAGGCGGAAACAACTTTTAGACCAAGAGTTGCAGTCTCGGTTGGGACAAGAGGGTTATGAGTTGTCTGTTGATGGGCTAGTGAAGTTTAAGAATAGGATCGTTGTTCCTAAGGAGGGGATCCTTAGAGAGAAGATATTAGAGGAGGCTCATAAGGGAAAGTTTACCATACATCCTTGAATAACTAAGATGTACCAAGACCTTAAGAGGAAGTATTGATGGCCAGGAATGAAAAAGGATGTGGCTAGCTTCGTAGCTAGGTGTTTAGTGTGCCAAAAGGTCAATATAGAACATCAGAAGCCTTAGGGGTTGTTGCAGTCCTTGGAGATTCCAGAATGGAAGTGGGAGAGAATTTCTATGGACTTTGTGATGGGGTTACCTAAGACATGTTGGGGCTTAGACGCCATTTGGGTGATAGTGGATAGGTTGACCAAGTCTGCCCACTTCTTGCCAATTAAGGCAACCTATAGCTTAGACAATTTGGCATACCTCTATATCAAGGAAATAGTCAAGCTTCATGGGATACCCACATCTATAGTGTCAGATAGAGACCCGAGGTTTACCTCTAGATTTTGGAGAGCTTTTCAGCAAGCCTTTGGGACTAAGTTGAACCTTAGCATGGCCTATCATCCCCAAACGGATGGTCAGTCAGAGCGGACCATTCAGACCCTTGAGGACATGCTTAGAGCGTGTGTCTTGGATGAAGGAGGGAGTTGGGATAGGTTCCTACCTCTCATTGAGTTTGTGTATAACAATAGTTATCACGCTAGTATAGGCATGGCACCCTATGAGGCCCTATATGGGAGGAAGTGTAGGTCCCCTTTATGTTGGTGTGAGGTAGGTGAGAAGACCTTGATAGGACCTGAATTGGTCCAGGAAACCTCCAAGAGAATCAAAATGATTAGGGAGAGGATGCGCACGACGCAAAGTAGACAAAAGAGCAATGCCGACAAAAGGAGAAAGCCTCTAGAATTCCAGGAAAGTGAGCATGTATTTTTGAGAGTCACTCCTAAGACGGGGGTAGGGAGGTCGATGAAAGTTCTCAAGCTAAATCCTCGTTTCATGGGACCTTTCCAAATCCTTAAAAGAGTCGGGCCTGTTGCTTATCAATTGGCTCTTCCGCCACAGTTGGCAAACCTTCATGATGTTTTCCATGTGTCGCAACTCAAAATATGTGCCTGATGAATCTCATGGGATAGCTCCCGAGTCTGTACAATTGAAGGATAATTTGATCTATAAGCCAAAGCCTAGTCAAATCCTGGACAAGAGCACTAAGACTCTAAGGAACAAGGCGAATCCATTGGTGAAAGTGTTATGGGACGGATTGACTCCTGAGGAAGCCACTTGGGAGATGGAGGAGGACATCGTGCGTCAATACCCATATTTTATTATCTAAGGTACGGTAACCTTTACGTTTGAATATGTCACATGTTAAAATAAGTGCGTGAGTATGAGGCGAATTTCGGGGACGAAATTCTTTAAGGAGGGGAGAAAATGTAACATCCTAAAATTCTAATATAATTAATTTGAAAAAAAAAAAGGGGGATTAAGTTATAAAAAAATAACAATAATGATATAATAAAAATACAATATAATTAAGAGGTTTAGTGTATAGGATATGTTAGTATAAAACTTAATAGAATTGGTAAATAATTACAAAAGAAATATTAAATTAAAACACATATAAAATAAAGAAAAGAAAAAGAGAATTAAATATATATATATATATATATATATATATATATATATATATATATATATATATATATATATATGTGTGTGTGAGTGTGTGTGTGTGTGTGTGTGTGTGTGTGTGTGTGTGTGTGTGTGTGTGTATTGAACTAAGAGTGTCACCTATAAAAAAAAAATGACAAACCTATATGGCCGCATGATTATATAAAGTTTATTAACCAAAAAGAAAAGTAACGTGGATCGGGAACGCCGCAAGGGGGGTTTAGCATTTTAAGTCGATTCCGTTCTTCCTTGCCCGATCAAACCGTAACCAACACAGATCCAAGAACGCCACCAAGCGGGAGAAGAATTTTTAGGGAAGCGCAAATCCTTATCATAAATAATTTTTAGAGCACATTGGAGGTCTTCGAGAGGTGAGTAACAATACTTTTTACGAACCCTTTCCATGGTATATATGATTGTTTGTGTTGACAATGATTTACCATATGAAATTGGGAGTTTTAATTGATTTGATGCATATTGCCAGTAACCTAATTTCTAAAATCGGGGGTTTTTGTTAAAAGGGGAATAAGTTGATTAATTGATGTTGTAAGATGCTTATTCATGTGTGATATATTGTGATATTCGTGATTGCTTGTTGTTGGGGGAAATTTATTTGTTTAATTCGTGCAAAATAGTTTGTTACATGCATGAGACATGACATATTTGAGTTATAGTATGTTGGATGATGTTTGCCGTAATACCACCTATGATAGGGGTATCGAAAAGTAATACCACCGTAATGGGGTATCGAAAGTAACATCCCCATATAATTGGGATGTCGAAAATGAGTAATACTACCTAAAAAGGAGTATCAAAAGTAACACCGCCACCGGTTGGGGTGTCGAAAAATGAGAAATACCACCATGTGCACATGGGAGGTATCGAAATGGAAATGTCCCCGACGGGAGGGTGACATCGAAATACTCCTCGTGAGTAGGGGTAGGCAATGGGACGTCATTGTCGTGTGATGTGTGAATATCTGGCATGCCGGCAAGAGGCCAGTTTAATTAGGAGGTCTTCGGACCGCTTGGATTAAACTAGAATTTATCTGGTATATGGAATGTGATGTATTGAGATGAGATTATTGTTGATATTAAAAGTATTTTCTTTTATATATATTATTTTGAAAAATTACCAGGTGCCATGGACAGTTTTTCCGGTTACCGCGCCGGCTGAGAATAGTGCCATTTTCAAAAATATTTTATAAAATTGTATTGTTTATCACTGGGATTTTATATCTCGTTATAAGTATTGTTTTCAGAGACCGAGGACACCGCCGTTGAGGACCCAGAGACCTGAGGAGACATCTTCTCATCACTTAGTTGGTTAGTAATGCAGCATGGTTGAGGGTGCTGACGATGTTCTTTTTTTGTTTACGTATTGGTTTTCTCGGATTGTAATTAGACGCCCGGTTTTGAGGCTTGTGGTTTTTCATTTATATTTATATCCATTACATGGATATTTTATTACTATATCATTTAATATGAGGTATATTCAGACTTTAAATATTTCTTTTAATTTTTCCTTATAAGATATATGTGTTAATTAAATGTTTTAAAGGATTTTTATTGATTTTATCTTGGGATTACTAATGTAACAAAGGGCGTTACAACCTCCTCGTTCAACAGAAAATTAAATAATTGAAGCGGACGGAACCTCCTCGTCCAACAGAAAATTAAACGCACTGGACTGGACCTTCGTCGTCCAACAACAAATGCAATGGACTGGACGGGACCACCCCGTCCATCAGTAAATCCAATGTGATGGACGGGACCTCCCCGTCCTACGGCAAATGCAATGGACTGGACGGGACCACCCCGTCCACCAGCAAGTCCAATGTGATGGACGGGACCTCCCCGTCCAACAACAAGTGCAATGGACTGGACGGGACTACCCCGTCCATCAGCAAGTCTAAATGTGATGGACGGGACCTCCCCGTCCAACATCAAGTCCAATGTGATGGACGGGACCTCCCTGTCCAACAGCAAGTGCAATGGACTGGACGGGACCACCCCGTCCATCAGCAAGTCTGATGTGATGGACTGGACCTCCCCGTCCAACAGCAAGTGCAATGGATTGGACAGGACCACCCCGTCCATCAGCAAGTCCAATGTGATGGACGGGACCTCCCCGTCCAACAGCAAATGCAATGGATTGGATGGGACCACCCCATCCATCAGCAAGTCCAATGTGAAGGACGAGACCTCCCCGTCCAACAGCAAGTGCAATGGACTGGACGGGACCATCCCGTCCAACAGCAAGTGCAATGGATTGGACGGGACCACCCCGTCCATCAGCTAATTAGTTATGAGCCCCCTCCTTTCTTCATTTTTTCTTTTTTCTCTCTTCACTATTATCATTAGTCTCCTTGAAACATAATATCATAAAAATTAGAATAAAGTGAGGACGGACAAAAATGGGTGTTCACATACCTGACCATGAGATTCAATCCATTCTTCACTTCTGTCATGCCTCTCAGGTGGGAGGACACTTTGGACCACAACGAACAGCGAGGAAAGTACTGGACTCAGGATTCTTTTGGCCCACCATCTTCAAGGATGCATTTGAGACCTTCCAAACTTGTGAGCAGTGCCAGAGAGCAGGAACAGCCATCACTCGCAGGAGTGAGATGCCCCAACAACCTATACTTTTTTGTGAGATATTTGATGTGTGGGGTATCAATTTTATGGGCCCCTTTCCTGTCTCGTTTTGTTTTTCTTACTTTTTTCTTGCTATTGATTATGTCTCTAAGTGGGTGGAGGCCAAAGCCATTCGGACTAATGATTTTCGATTTGTGGTGGATTTTGTCAAGTCTAATATTTTTTGCAGGTTTGGGATACCTAGAGCCATCATAAGCGACCAAGGCACTCACTTTTGCGACTACACCATGGAGTCCTTGCTTCAGAAGTATGGGGTTGTGCATAGAGTATCTACACCTTATCATCCCCAAACTAATGGGCAAGTTGAAATCTCAAATAGGGAGATCAAACATATTCTAGAAAAGATGGTGCAACTAAATAGGAAGGATTGGAGTCGCCGGCTAGAGAAAACTCTTTGGGCTCATAGGATGGCATACAAAACACCCATAGGGATGTCCCCCTACCGACTTGTGTTTGGTAAGGTATGCCACCTTCCAGTGGAAATAGAGCATCGTGCTTATTGGACGGTGAAGAGTTGTAACTTTGAATTTGACCAAGCTGGCTCGGAGAGAAAGCTTCAATTGCAACAACTTGAGGAGCTTCCGTTAGAGGCTTATGAAAACTCCAAGATTTATAAGGAGAAGACTAAACACTTTCATTACAAGATGATTTCTAGAAACGAATTTTCTGTTGGGCAAAAAGTGTTATTGTTCAACTCTCGCCTAAAAATCATGGCCGGTAAGCTCCGATCCAAGTGGATTGGTCCTTTTGTTGTTACTACTTTCCCTTATGGTGTAGTGGGAATAAAGAGTGAAGCGACCAATAGGATCTTCAAAGTCAATGGCCACCGCCATAAAATTTTCCATGGGAGCCCCACACTTGAGGAGGAAGCTATAGAAGAGCTCTCTTTAGAAAAGCCTACTTACCCTCAAGCTTCAACTTCACCTTGATGAGGATGCTTTCTCTCATTACTCTTATTTTATGCTTGTCTTTCTTTTGCTATATGCTTACATTGAGGACAATGTGTGAATTAAGTGTGGTGGGAGATCTTTTAACGTTTTAGTTTTAAACTTTTATTTTTTCAAAAAAATAAATAAATTTGATTTTTCTTTCATTGAAATCCGTAGTTTGTGTAAGGTTTGAGTGATTTCACTATTCTTGGACTATAGGTTTTGTGGCATGATATGAATGACTTTCTTGCATTATTAGTATGATAAGTTGGATTGGAATACTAAATTGTGCATCATTTGTGATAGAAATTGGTCCTTTGTGAGATTTGAGCCTTAAAATGAATGGAATACACTTTGCCATTCTCTTTCCTTCTTGTGCGATTTCGCTCATGATTGTTAGTTACTATAGAACTTGACTTGACTCTTTTTGAAACTTCTTGTTCACATGCATGTATTGAAGTGATCTAGGCAATTTTTGTTCTTCTTTTTAAACCACTAGCCAAATAAGCCTACCTTAAAATTATCCCCTTGATAGACCCTTTGAGCCTATTTATCCCATTCTTTGTTTTATAGCTCATTACAAGCCTAAAAGTGAAAAACAACGATATGACCCAACCTTAGGGGATAAAGGAGCTTTGATTTGAAATTATTTTGGAAATGAATTTTACATAACACTAGTGTAATAACTGCTTTTTACGTCAGTTAAAATTGATTTTTTATGTCAAAACACCGACTGACGTAAATACAGCTGACGTTAATAGTTAATATTTTAACATCAGTTGAGAACTGACGTTAAATATAAAACTATTAACGTCAGTTCTTTAACAAAACTGACGTTAATTTTGTAAAAATTAACGTCAGTTTTTTAAACAACTGACGTTAAACATAAAACTATTAACGTCAGTTCTTTAAGACAAAGGACGTTGATTTTGTTAAAACTAACGTCAGTTGTTATAAAGAACTGACGTTAAAGTTTTAATTTTAACGTCAGTCATAATAAACAACTGACGTTAATAGGTTTTTTTTTTTTAAATTCAGTTTTAAAATATCACTCCCCTCAGCTATCCCTGCATTCAGTCCCAGTAACACAATATCACACACATTACAGAATTGCAAAGGAAAATTGAACAATGGGGGGACTTAAAACCAAAACCCATGTATATATATAAATAAATTTTAGTTCCAATGTCTAAAAACAAAACTATCTAAGGATATATATATATATATATATATACATGTTATTAATTAGTTTCTAAAGTCTAACAAAAAAACTATTCATCTAAGTAGTGCGGAGGTATGTTGTCAATTCCTTTTTCAGCTACATACTTGAAGAAGAATTCAGCGAAGCGCATCCTCAAGTCTCTTAACTCATCTTCTTCAATAGGCTATTGGTCGATAAATGCCTAGACACGTTCAAATAATAACAATAACATCAATGCAAGTCATCTTCAAAACTATAATATATAATTTAACAAGTTGTTTAAATATTACCTTCTTCCATCCATCCGTAATAGATGCGGAGACTATGTTCAGCATATGAAGCATCACATAATAGCCGCACGACCACCCGTCAATTTGAAATCGAGACTACCAACAAAATTAATTTCAACGTCAGTTGAATATACATATAAATTAGTAATTATAATATTAATTATTTGATAAATAAACTACCAAACATTGAGGATGTTTCATACATGATTTGCTTTAGCCTTAGAAGTCCTACTTCTCCCGTTGGCGCAACTTATGCTACTCGCCTTCAGCGCGCTATCATAAACAAATAATCATGTCGATCAATTAACAAACTCATATATCATGTGTGTAATAAACTAAAAACAACTGATATTAAAACTTAAATTAAATTTAAGATTATTTACTTACATATTTACAGCTTCCACCACCTTCGGTGGCGGATCTTGGTGGAGAGAGCAGAAGAATATGACAGTATGCCTAGACGGGTGAAGTACGAACAACTGCCAATGGCGTTCCATACAGTAAGGAGCCAGATATAATTCTTTCGGATTGTCTCCCAACAAGTTCCCTAAGTATTTACTCAATGCATCGCCAGCAAATAATTCGGGCAGAAGGATTGACGGATCTAAGAAACCGTAAACTGATGCAACGCCCTTATCAAGCTGAAGACGATGGAGATACCTAAGATATGAAAAGGTGTGGATGTTAATTACATAATATATATATTGAAATTAAAATAAATTATTAAATGGAAAAATACCAAAAATAAATAAGTTATAAAATTAAAATTAACTTACGTGCACCAGAGACTGATGACATTGCTGTTCATCCAGACGTTATTTCTACAGGCGTTCCCGAGATCGTCACCACAGAAGGAAAATATCCTCTGTTGATCTGGGCGTGCCACCCATCCATCGTGATCCAATGGACATTCAAAAATCTCAAACGCATAATCCTCACCAAGTGAGAACAAACGAGTGATAGGTGACAGCGACACCGACGTCGACTTGGCCTTCAGTTTAGGAAAAATAAAATAGATAAGTTTTTGATAATTAAAAAAAACACAAGTAAATATTTGACTAATTTGGACATTAATAATGAATAAATACCTTTGCTAACATTTCGAGCTCACGTCATTTGGAGTCCAACTCAAGCTCATGCCTTTTCATTTCCAACTCATGCTTATGGCGCTGGACTTCCAACTCCCGCTCCCTAGCTGCCAACTCATCGTCTTCCACATGTGCCCTACTAAAACTCTCTTTTGTGCTGGCATGTGAAGGGTTGGCAAGCCCTGCGGTGTCCTGGGATGTACCGACGGAGGAAAGCTCTCTGGCAAGCGCCTGCTTGAATTCTGGGTTGGATATTAAGCCTTGCATCAGATGTGTTGTAATATCTGGGTTGGACATGAGGTGCTGAGTAATGTCAGCCAAAATTGATGCTTCATTGACCACCCGCTTTCGTGAAGCAGACTTGCCATAATATTGTTTGATGGTCACGTTCCCAGGAACACCGAGAACCCGACCAGGATGGTCTTTCTTGCCTAGAGCAGTCATCAAGATGTCCTGCCGTCCAGAAGGGACGAATGCCCCCTGGGAGGATTTTGCTTTAAGATCCATCTACAATGAAAAAAAATGAAAAAACGTGCAAGTGAAAAGTGTTGCAAATATCTATACAAATATCAATTGAAATCAAGTTAATTATTTACTTACAATCTTATCTGCCACTTCGCGAGTGGCATCAACTTTAAAAGATCCCGTCTTTGTCATGCGGCCGGCTAACCAGACATCCTCGCGGTCGATGTCCGACGGAGGACTTGATGGTGTGCCCTCAGGCACCTCTCCTCTTTCAATCCTAGCAGAGTGCTCTTCCTGCTTCGACCTCAGTCTATCCGCCATCATTTGCTCGATCCGAGTCTGGTACCCACCCTGAGACATGGTGTGGCGGTGGACGTTCTTTGCCTGATTCTGCCGACCCTTATCTGCCTTAGCCTATTCAAACAAAAACACATAATTAAATACAGTTAAATGATCTATAATAAGCATACAAAATTAACTTAATCAACCAACCTGAAATTCTACATCCTGTCGACTGATCAGCCGTTGGCTAGTCTAGTTTTATAACTAGAAAAACCTTGGCTTTGTGCTAATTTTATATCATTTTCGCCCAAATTAGACTTGATTGTCTTTAAGCGGTATTTTGAGTCTCTAAAGTATTTTTAGGTTAATTTAGTTGATTTAGAGTCAAATAAATCACTTACTGCTATTTCTTGTTTTCAGGTTAATAAAGTGAAATAATTCTGGTGTTCCTCGCCCCGCGAGAAGGCATTCGCCCCGCGAACCAGAAGCGTGACTGTTCCAGAAAATGCACTCCTCTCTGTCTCGCCCCACGAAACATGACTCGCCTCGCGAGTAATCCAACCCTAGAAGACCAGAAGCCATCACGGCTTATCCATGTTGAAGGTCACGGGCGTTACAGTTTGGAATTTGAAGAGTCTCGTCTCGCGAATATATGCTCGCCTCGCGAGAGAACCAAAAGCTGAAGACTATTCGTATTATTCGCCTAGCGAGACGGTGTTCGCCTCGCGAGGCAGCGAATTCCAGAAGTTGTATATAAGCCTGTTTGAAGGCAGAAATGGAAGCTAGCAAGTTAGTCAAAGTAGCTAGCCAGTCTTAGGCAGTAGTAGTAGTTTTCAGTAGTTTATTTTCTTTTCTTTACTTTTGTGTTTATTTCTGTAATGGAGAACTAGTCTCCTAGATTAATCTACTGTGATTGGTTTCAATTACACTTGAGGTTTTGTGATTCCTGTTTTCATTTGCTTTTCTCTTTTCAATGCCATGTTATACATTTCTGTTTGTTATTTCAGGAGTGTATAGTGTTGTATTGATTCATTTCGGTGATGTTATGTTCTTATACTTAATCGCGTTTGTTATTTCGCGTGTGTTCATTCATGTTCGTTAGTTCATGAGAGCTTAACCCCGTTTGTTATTTCGGGAATAGGGACATACATCCGTAGTAACGATTTCGTTTGTTATTTGTTGCTACAACCGGGAAGGGGATTAGAATCTGCTTAGGGCTTGGAATTTACATGAGCCAATGATAGTGGGAAACCGAGAACAGTAGGTTAATCGCTTTAGTTTATTTGATAATCTCTTTGAACTGCCTTGTTTTCATTGCTCTGCTTTTGTTTGTTTTCTTTATTTTATTTGCATTCACTCCAACCCCCCAAAACTGATTTTCTGTTAATAATAGCAACCTAAGAGTCCTTGTGAGACGATACTCGAGTTGTCGCTTCCCTATCTACATTATTTTGTAAACGCTCGTTCTTTTTGGCGCGTGGCGACAGCGCGACCATCGACTCCTGGCAAACTATCCTGATCAATCCAGGGGTAATCCGAGAACATTTTATCAAGCCGCTTCTTCCCAGATACATAGTACCTGGTAAGATCATGCTTGAACCCATTCCAACGCTTTGATGCCATTTTCATACATTTATGACGATGATCCTCGTCATTTGGCACAGTCCAAGCTACCTACACATTAGATACATATATAACAACTGGATGGATTATAACTCGGATAATTATCTAATAATGTAAATCAAACGAATATAAAGGTAAAATACCATGATAGCCTCCCAAATCTGATCCTTAACGTTCTGTGGAACGTCATTCCAGTGGTTGTAGTTGATGCTTACGTGATGCTTCGCTTGTAGAAACACCCACTTATTAAATTATTTAGCACGGGGCCCCTGGGCATTTAGATTAGCATCGAAGGACACCTCAACCTTCTGTCCGCTCTTTTGTCCTTCTCTAGTTTCTTCAACGAGGTGGCTCCTCTACCCCGTTTCCTATGAGCCTGTGATGTCTGTATGGACAAAAAAAATGATAAAATAGAGGGTTGTAACATTATAAACTTACATTAAAAAGAAGGACTAAAGATAGTATATAACATGTAAACTTACACTAGAATCAGGCGTAGGCGTGATTGGGTCCTGCGAAACCCCCACAGTGTCCTCCCGTGCATGTGGGCTATCCGATTGATCCATATGTATGCCTGTTCAGAAACAATATATATGTATTAACATAGGTTATAACTCAAAATAAATACAGAAGTATAAATAAAAATAACTAGATAGGTCCTGTAGATATACAAAACATCTATATATCCAATATAAGGACAATACGGGAGATTGAAAACTATAGTTTTTGAAGATTGCCAAGCACTGTTCACGGCCTGGCCGTGATGTCCATCACGGTCGTAACGTGCCAACTGAACCAGACCCTCATAGGCAGAACTGATCACGGCCTAGCCGTGATGATCATCACGGCCGTGACAGATCAACCAGCAAAGCAACATGCATTCAAAACCAAAAATAGAGACATTCCAAACAACTCAAACTCACGGTTTAAAGTTACAACTACTGAGACTACAGTTTCAACATACACTCAAAACCAAAAATAGAGACATTCCAAACAACTCAAATTCACAGTTTCAAGTTTCAACTACTGAGACTACAGTTTCAACCAGCAGAGCAACATGCATGCACTCAAAACCAAAACTAAAAAAATGTGCCCTAATTAAAGACTCACCAGAAATAGGCCAGCGCTCGCGTGGTGGTGGGGGGGAAGCTCGAGTGGTGGCCAACGTTCGATGTGGTTACTGAGAGCAGAGGGACAAGGAGAGTTAGTGCGCGGGAAGGGGAAAGAGAGATGTCAAGTTATTGCAAAGAATGAGCGAGAAAGACAGAGTTGGGGGTTAAGAGTGTACCTCACGGTGGTGGCGAAGAAGCCCTCGCGGTGGTTGCGGTGGAGATGAGCTCGCGATTAGGGCAGAGTGAGAGCGAGAATGAGGGTTGATAGTGAGGGTTGAGCATGATGAAAAGAGAAAAGACACGTACAAAGAAGTGGAGAAGGCGCGCGGGGGTAAACGTTATAATTAAAATAAAACAACATTTTACGTCAGTTTTTAGTAAAATCTGACGTTAAATATCATATATTTAACGTCAGTTGTATTAAGAAACTGACGTTAAAAACTCTCACACTTATTACGTCAGTTGTTAGTAAAAACTGACGTTAAAGGTCATATATTTAACGTCAGTTGTATTAATAAACTGACGTTAAAAACACTCACAACTTCTTACGTCAGTTGTATTACACAACGGACGTTAAAAGTTTATTAGTTTCTGCAAAAACATTCATTCCTTTGATTACTGTGCTACTTACCCATTCACCTTGTACCTAATCCTCTTAATGAGCATTAAGTTTATAGATAAGTTTTCCAAAAAATCAGAATAGCTTAGTAACTTCATCCACTGCTCCTATAAATAGCTTCCTTCCATCCTTTTAATTTTTCTGCTTCACAATATGGCTCTGCAATGGAGACTAACTTCATCACTCTTTCTTCCTATTCCTAGACTCAAAGATCTTTGTCTTAATGGTCAAACAACTTCCGAGTTTGAGTAAATCACATTACATGGATATTAAGGTTGGGTGAATCACGTAATGTGATTCTCTCACTTTATTTCATCCCCGTCATCCCTTTCACTTTGCTTTGGAAGCAAGTGATTGTGGATTCAAGATGATGCATCAAGGAACTCCACTGAAGAAGAAAGATGCAAAGATCCATTTCACTTTGCTTTCGTTGCTAGTGACTGAGGATTTACTTTGCATCATGGAATTCAAGTGAGGGAGGTGATGCATCCATTGGAGTTTCGATGTGAGACCGAGAAGAAAATGATGTTGATGCAGAAACTTTTTTATATTTTAGGGCTATGTTGCAGAAATTTTTTATCTTTTAATCATGTAATTTTAACTTATGAATCGCTTCAATGTCATACGATTTGATTATACATATAACTTGTTTTATGTTAAGTGTTTATTTATTTTAATTTGCACAAGAATTTGTTTACTAATTCAAGCTAATTAATAAAAATTAAAAATAAACTTGAATAAAAAAAAGGTTTAGAAATAAACTGCAGTACTATATGGAGTGATCTGCGTTAAGAGGGACAACAGGGACATGCAACCAATGAAATGAGTTTCATAATTATTTACGTCAGTTATTTATAGAACTGACGCAAATAGTGATTTAATATTTACAAACTGTCACCACCTCATTTTTAACGTCAACTTAATTTATGACTGCCAAGTTCCCGTATATTAATTACATTATTTCCAATATTCATTCTACACGTTTATAATATATAGGATTATTTATGTCAGCTATTTATTTAACTGAAGTAAAAATCAAACTTTTAACGTCAGTTGTATAAAAAACTGACGTTAACAATAAATATTTTTTATTTTAAAAACACTTTTAACGTCAGATTTTTTAAAAAACTGACGTTAAAAGTGTATAGATATCTGCAAAAACATTCATTCCTTTGACTGTACTGTGCTACTTACCCATGTACCTTGTAACTCAATCATCTTAATGACCATTAAGTTTATAGGTAAGTTTTCGAGAAAATCAGAATAGCTTAGTAACTTCATCCCCTGCTCCTATAAATAGCTTCCTTCCATCCTTTTAATTTTCTGCTTCACAATATGGCTATGCCGTGGAGATTAACTTCATCACTCTTTCTTCCTATTCCTAGACTCAAAGGTCTTTGTCTTAATGGTCAAACAACTTCTGAGTTTGAGTAAATTACATTACATGGGTGATAAGTTTGAGTAAACTACATTATGTGAGTTGCTCACCTTATCACCTTCCGGAGAATCAGCTGCTGGAAGGCTAATCAGGTGCTCGGGGGTCACAGTTCCAAAACCTCAGCTTTGGCAGCAAGTGACCGTCTTTGAAGTCTCTGGAACCACTGCCTTTGCTTGAAACAGATCTAGTGCACCTGTTTTTGCCTCTCTCTTGAGCTCTCTCGTGCCCCCCAGTTTTCTGAGGTCTTCGGAGTATAGTTTTCCCTTTGGCATATTTCATAAAACTCTCTGATGGGATGTAGCTTTAATGTTTAGGATTTTAAACCCTTTCAATGTAACTTTTTATAGGATTTTAAACCCTTTCAATGTAAATTTTTATAGGATTTTAAACCCTTTCAATCTTCTGTATCAGTCTGTATTACACTTCATGAATGAGATCCGGTTTGGGTTATTGATTCAACTTATAGTTTTCAAAACAGAAACACAAAACATCAAAGCAATTCATGTGAAACTGAAACTTTGAGGAAGGCAATGCGGAAGGGATCGTATACTAGATAAAAAAATTATTAAAATAACCTTTAACGTCTGTTGATGTAAGGACTGACGTTAAAAGTGAAGTGACTTACTTTTAACGTCAGTTCTTTATAGAACTGACGTTAAAATGTTCACTGTTAACATCAGTTTTTTATTGAACTGACGTTAAAAGTGAGTCACTTCACTTTTAACGTCAGTCATTAAAACAACTGACGTTAAAATTGAATTAATGAAGTCTGATATTTACAAAACTGCCACCGCCTCCTTTTTAACGTCTAGCTTTTGGTTAACTGACGTAAACATTTACCATCTAATGTATATTTTCCACTAATGTAAGTGCGGGGGGACTCAAAATTTGGGACGTGCTACATTATGTAAAGGTTGTTGCTTGATTAGAAATTTGACAAGTGCAATTTTTTTTTTTGAAAAACAGTTGGTTGGGATGCAAAAAAAATGGTGGGGTGGGGGGGAGGTGAAAATAAAGAACAAAAGTGTGAAAATGGAGATGTGGACTGGAATTGTATGTCGCTGAAGTACCCTCTCATTTCTCTCTCATGATTATTTAGCAATTAATTTCCTTTGCTCCTCTATCCTCTTGGGTTTATAGCTTTGTTATCCTTTCATTTATCCCACCTTAACTTTGGCCCCATTACAACCTAAACAAAGTCCTTTTGATCTTTATGTGCATGTGTTTCAAGTGTGGATGTTAGAGGCTTGTCAAGCCTATGGTAGTGCTAGCTTTTAATGAGCTTTGAGTGTAAACACTAGCCAACACCTGAGAGATTGAGAGAATTTTATATCTTGTGAGGATTCTATCACTTTTGATTCACTCTTGGTTATTCTATTCCCTTGATCATTACTTTGAATGTTGTAAGATGTTGTTCATGATTGTCATGGTTCCTTGAATCCTAGATGAGCTTTCACTTGCCACTTTGCACTAATGGAATTCATTGGAAGTACATCTTTTCTTTCATTCATTTTAATTTTTTTTTTCTCAAAACTTTTATGTCTTGACCATGAGTTTTGCTTGGAGTGCAAAAGCTTAAGTGTGGGAAAATTTGATCAATGCATTTTAATATACTTTTTATAGCATTGCACTTGGTGTTTTTGGATGTTCTTTGTACCCAATATTGGATTCTTAGCATGTTTTCATATCTATGGGTCTTAATTGGGCTTTAATGAATTTCTTAGTCAATTTTCGGATTTTAGTGCATCCTGACCCGTCTCCCTTATGCAGGCCATAACTTGGGCTATACTTGTCCGATTTGAGTGCTCTTTCTGGCGTTGGAAAGATAAGAAACATACCTACAACTTTCATGTTTACCACTCAGCCCAGTTCGGACGTTTTGATGGTCAAAATTCTAATTACCGAAGCTGTCCAGATTAGTGCGGGAATTGGAATTACTGTTGTCATATCTCCATGTAATCAATCATTAATGGGCCAATTAATTCCCATTGGGCTCTCTAGGTCAGACGTATTAGTTTACCCTAGGATTATAAGTAGGTGGTTTTTGAGACCCCGTTTATCATCTTTGGGAGAGGCGGCTGCCCATAGGGTTTTGTCTCTCTTCTCCTCCTTCTTCAATTCTTATTTTCGTTTAAGCCTCCTATGGAAGGCTAAATTCTTAGATTGATTCACTGGTTAGGGATTTTTACAAAAACCTTGAGGTTTGGTTTTCAATGTTAATTTCGTTTTAGTAATTCTATATCTTTTCCTTTTAATCCTTCATCTCTTGATCAATGTTTGCAATTCCGTTTTCGTGTTTTGATGCTTAATCACTCAAACTCGTTTTTGCATTCCAATCTAATTATAATCTGATTTGAGATTATTGGAAGCATGTTGAACGCTTGTTTTGATTTGTTACGAATAAGGATTGATAGGATCTATGATGCTTAGTGTAGGTTTGATTGAATTTGGTTATAAGATTGATTATGGTTTTGTGACGCTTGTTCCACAATTATAATTAATCAAATTCTGTGATGCTTAATCTAGTAGTAATTCATATAGAATTAATTGACGCTTGATTGGTTAATTCTATGATCAAACAAGAATAGAATCACGAAAAGAGATTAGATCCTCTGAAACCCGTGATAGGTCCAAGTGAAATTACCTTAAACCAGTGGATTAGTCAATCTATTTTCTTCTCTCACTGAATTCAAAAATCCCCCTTTTTTCTTATTACTTTGTATGATTCTTGTATTTGGTTAATTGAATTAGAGATCCTTGAGAGATGACCAAGGTTATCACCTTGTACTACAGTTTTAAATTTTGATTCATTTGACCCGTGTGAGACAGTGGATCAGTGGTCCCTTATAACCCATGGTTGTTGTTAAAGTATGACTGTCAAATATGTCTATTAAGGTCCTGATCGAGTTGCCATGGAGGTTCATATGGATGAGGTCAAGTAGTATATTGATGCAAGATGGATTTGTGCTCCTGAGGCGTTATGCGGAATATTTTCATTCACCATGTACCGAATGTACCAAAGTGTTGAAAGATTACAAATCCACCTGCCAAATCAACATCAAGTGCGATACCGTACAAATCAAAGAATCGGTGATGTACTAAATGATGTGCGTAACTCCATAACAATGCTCACACAATTCTTTGCCCTGAACCAGAGAGAGATCCACAAGCAAGATGTTATTTATATAGGGAGATTCCAGAACACTATTTGTGGAAAAGAGGAAATAAAGAATGGGTCAGACGAAGAATACAAAGGAAAGTTATTGGACGAATGTATATAGTGTCACCTTCAGATAGCGAGAAATTCTATTTGCGTGTGTTATTATCTCATATAAGAGGACCAACCGGTTGGGCTTACTTGCTCACAGTAAATAACACGCGCTACCCCACTTCCAAAAAGCAGCTGAGCAATGGGGCTTTTTAGAACAAGACAACAATATTAGCGAATGCTTGGTTGAAGCATCAGGTCTACGAATGTCATACGCTTTACAGAGATTGTTTTCTACTATATCGGTCTTTTGTGAACCAACTGATGTAAGAAGCCTTTGGGATGAGTTTTACACCCACATGGTAGAGGACTGTCCATCAACATCTACTGCGAATGGGCCATCATTAACTAACATGTTATTAAGAGATTTGAATGACCTATTACTTCAACATGGAAAACAAATCACTGATTATTCTTTGCCTGAATTATCATTGGAGACCGCTGAAGGTAATCCTGTTCCAAGAGTCAAGAAGAGCAATTGGTCCAAGTTCCTATTGAAGATTTGAGATTCGTTGACAGGTTAAATAATGACCAGTTGTTTGCTTACGATACCATTATAGATGTTATCCAACGTAAGCAGAGTCGAGTTTTCTTTATGGATGGGCCAGTAGGAACGGGCAAGACATTCCTTTATCACACCTTAATTACAAAATTAAGAAATTTGGGTCAAATTGTCTTAGCGACTGCCTCATCTGGTATAGGAGCTACATTATTACCCGGTGGTAGGACAGCACATTCCGGATTTAAGATACTCGTCAATACAGAAGAAGGGACCTTTTACTCAATAAGTAAACAATCTGATCCCGCGAAGCTAATAAGATAAACCATAGCAATCATTTGGGATGAGGCACCCATGACAAGTAGATATGCTTTAGAAGCATTAGACCGCACATTGAAGGATATTCTAGATTGTGATGCTCCATTCGAGGGGAAAGTGATGATCATGGGAGGGGATTTTCGCCAAGTGCTTCCTGTTGTTCCAAAAGGGACCAAGGCAGAGACAATTTCTGCATGTATTGTTAAATCACATCTATGGGCTAACACAAAGGTATTACGTCTATGCCAAAACATGCGAGCATTACACGATCGAGATTTTGCTGACTTTCTTATGCGTATTGGAGATGGTGTCGAACCTACAAAGGATGACGATATGGTGAGGGTACCTCAACAGATTGCAATTCCATGGGAAGGGGAAAGGTCAATACGTATACTTATACAACAAGCATTCCCCCAATTAGAAGATCATGGTTGGGATGCATCTTATATGGTAGAAAGAGCAATTCTAACACCGAAAAATAAGGATGTTCAGAAGCTAAATGACATGATTATCGAACAATTCCCAGTGAAGACCAGAGTTTGTTGTCTTTTGATGAGGTCGAAGGGGACACGTGAAAATTATACCAACAGGAATACTTAAATTCAATTGCTCCAGGTGGTTTGCCGCCGCACGTTCTGAAGGTTAAAAAAGGAGCACCGTTGATGTTGTTACGAAACATTGATCAAAAATCTGGCCTCTGTAATGGTTCACGATTACTATGTCGAGGTGTATTTATGAATATGTTGGATGTAGAAATCATAACAAGCAACCATGCTGGAAGGAGATCTTTCTTGCCTAGGATTAAACTAAAGACAACTGAGAGCGTGGGACTTCCCTTTGTGCTTATTAGGAAGCAGTTTCCTGTTAAATTGAGTTTTGCAATAACTATAAATAAGGCACAGGGACAAACTATTCTCAATGTTGGGATTTATCTTCCACGACATGTGTTCAGTCATGGTCAATTATATGTGGCATTATCAAGTGGTGTATCTCAAAATGCCACAAAAATCCTGATAAAAGAAGGAGAAATTGAAGGGGAAGATGGGCACTTCACCAAAAATGTTGTCTTCAAGGATATTTTGTTATCTCAAACTCTGGTATTGTATTTATACATTTATTATATTGTCTATACATATAATGCATTACACTAATATATTACACAACAACCAAAATCATATTATATATTTAAAATGTACAGTTGAACTAGAGTTCAAGGAGAGCTACCATTTATTGCAAGAGATGATGACAAATATTTCCGACATGTGCTGTGACAAGCAGGTAGGTTCTAAGTGACCAACATTTTTTTAAAACATTTTTTCATATCAATCTATTAATAATTCGACTAAAAAAAATCATAGGATGGCGACTTTCATAAACTATGGAAAATATGGAACGCTGAGCGATCAATCGCATCTATATGCCCAGTTGACAACATGGTGAATTATAAATTTATATTAAATACATCATATTATGTCGTTGTAAAAAAACGTTATTCTAATCTTTTGATAATCAGGTACATCGTCTAAAGATATACTCTTTTGGGTGGGGTTCCACAGTAATATCAGATAAGACGCAGCTCTGGAACATGGTAAAAAGAGAATTGTGGGCTCAAAAGTTAGAAAGGTAATGTATTATGTATTGTATTCGTTGTGATAATATACATATTTACTATATAATAAGTTGTACAATTTCCACAATTTATTAAAATACTAACTTTTTTTTAATTATTAGGAAACTTGAAGCTACATTACCAAGCAAAAGATGTTGTGATAGCTCAATACATTTGAAACAAAAAATGGTCTTACTTGAGGATGTAATATGTTCTTTTAATAATACTTTATATTTGTTACAATTAATTACGATAATGAATGTTCAAAATTTTAGACTTACATTTTTTATGAATTTGTAGTCTATCAAACATAAAAACCTTAAAGATGATGAAAAGTACGAAGATTTTTTTAGAATCGTGACAAGGTAAACAACTATTAGAAGTAATTTAAGTGTTTTTTCTTTCAATTTGGTATGCTTTTTTACTTTTTATTTAGAAAAAAATTAACAATATAGATTTATTTTGATTGTGATGCAGGGAAATGCACAAAGCTCTTAAAATTCAATCCCTACTTAATCTCCTACTTCAGCTAGACTATGAGATGTCGAGACCAATTGATAGTTGTAACTAAATTATATTTGCTATCTTGGAATTTTGTTTAATTTAAATATGTATCTTATTTATTTTTTGATTTATTCACAACATAAAGTTATTAATGTAATGATTAAGTATATAATACGTGTTTACATTAAGAAGTCACATTGTAAAATTGGGGAAATTTACACAATAAAAAAGAGTAAAAACATTAGGAATGTGATCAAGACAAGCACGTGCTGCTAGTATATACTAAGGGCAAATGAAAACAGTTTTTATATTTATCATGACTATGTCTTTTTTTTTTTTTTTTTTTGTGAGGCAACTATGTCATTAATTCAAAGCGGAAGAAGTCAAATAAATGAAATCGGCCATCATAAAAATAAAAAAAATTTGAAATCGGCCATAAAACGCAGCGTAACTGCCGCCCAAAGGCAAGACCGCAAGAGTGACAGAGTGGAAATAACGAAAAGTCTCGTCTAAAATAATTTTATTTTTAAAATTAGTAAATATATATATAATTAAAATGAGTAAAACAATATATCTTTTTTCTTTGAAACAATCCAAAAATATACCTATTAAATAATATAAAGATCCCCTTCAAAAAAAATAATAATATAAAGATAAATACATCGTTAATTTTTTTTAAAAAAAAAGGGGGCCTAAGCCCAAAAAAAAATTTATGGAGTAGCAAGTAGAAACTCTCATTACATCGTAGAGTAATACTATGATTAAGGGACCGAGAAGCAAACTCATAAGCAAATTTATTTATAGTCTTCAGTATCCTTGTCAAAATATATTTCGGAGTATGGGGCGATTAATAATGATTATAGGTTGATTTTTTATGCTAAGTCAAACTTTAAAGTTTAGTTTTTAGACAACAAATTAACGTAGTTGTTCATAAATTAGTTAGAACGGTTATTGATTATGCTAGTCCGGATTATTTTCAACAGTGTTTCTCTCTGCATTACTGATGATATTTTAACGGAAATGCAATAAGTTTCTTTGAGTAAAAAAAAAACAATTTTATTTTTAAATAGCTTTATCCATCACATGAGGCCGATTCTAAATATTTTGAATCTGGTTGTCACTCATTAGCCATTACTCATTAATTATTAAAGAATCCGAGATAAATCATATATCCATATGTCACATAAATACTTGAAATACATTTGGGTTCTGCCAATGTGAAATACTGAAACTAGTCCTCCTTGCTTGTTTTTGACGTTTGTGTTTATACTCTATTTGAAATTGTTGATTTTGAAGTGAAAGAACTAAGGGTGGAAGAAGTGAAAAAGAAAAATGAATATACTTCATTTGTTTGAGAGCAACAGAAATGGGGAGAGAAAGAAAAAATAATGGTTGGGTCCTACATAAATAATTTATTTGATGAGATGCGAAGAAAATAGCATAAATATGATATTGAATTTTAGTTTTCTCACTGTAGCATTTCTGTAAACAACTTCTTTGTGTCAAAATATTTCTTAACATATATAATAAAATATATTAAGCCAAATATGTTCTTACAAGAAAAATTCATTTTCTATTTTTTTTATCTAACCAAATTAATGAATAGAAAACTCAACTTTTCTTCTTCTCATACTTTTCTTCATCCAAATAATCTATGAATCTACACATTTTTTAATTATTAATATTCTCTTATTTTCCATTTCTTTCCTCATTACTTCTTTCACAATCTAAACAAAACGTTACAGTGACTGTGTATCCCTCGGCCTGGTGGAACATCCACAACTTCATTTATTAGAAAATAGGAATAAAGACAGGAGATAATTAAATTGGGGTTAAAGCGAATTCATAAATCTAAGAAGGTACAACAAGAAAATCGAAATCTAAGGGGGCAAAGTATAGAGTGTTTTCTAAAGAGATCTTTACACACCTAGCCTCTTCAGGCTCACTCAGGTTTGTTTGAGAAGTTTGTTTGTAATAAATACAATCAGACAGACAGTTGTTTCACTAATACTCAGAGAGAGAATTAAATGTAAGCTTATGAAAGACTGCGTAATAACTTCAAATGATTGAAGAATACAGATTGAAAGACTGAAGGAATAAATGCACAGAATAATGACTCTTTTAATGCTGTGTATTCTCTGTGTATCTTCATCTTCAATGACTTATGTATTTATAGCCTTCAAACATTTAAGATCCGTTAGAGACATTCCTTCAAGTGTTGGCTTCGAGCAGAACTTCATTAAATGCAACAGAGTCGTTCTGGGCAGTCATTAATACAATATGAACGTTGGTTGTTCTCTAACATGAAGGATCATGGCTTTATGCATCGTGTAGTGGCCATATCAGAGTTGTGCAGAGAGCTTTTGTACTTTGCAGAGCACATTTCCCTTTTCGTGTAATAACCAAGAGTACTAGGGAATAAGGTCTGTTAGAAACATTCTTTAACTGGACTTTATCTCTGATTTCCTAGGTTGCTTGTGAAATTGCCTCTGACTTCTTGATAATCGTGAGATTAAGAAAGAGAGAACTTTAGAGTCTTTGTATGAAGGGTCATCTTTCAAAAGCTACTGTATTTGAGTTCTTCATCGAGGAACCATAGATAAGTATATGAACTTATCAGAAGATACATTGAAACATCAATGTATAAAGTCAATAATCCTAGTCAGCAGACAGGTTGACTTTTGCTTCTTTAGACAGGTGATCATTTATGTAAGCAGACATGTGAGTCTTACTATTTTGATCTGTACACTACATACACAGGTTAGCAACCAATACGAAGGTTAATTAAATCATTAACCAAATGTTTAGTTTTCATCAAAACTTAGGGAAATGCACATCAGATATTTTAGAGACTTAACAATCTCCCCCTTTTTGACGATGACAAATATTAAGATGATTTAATGAACCTTAGAAAATATCAACACAAGAAATAGTAAGATTCAGATAAGTTGAAATTTTCTTAGTCAGAAGGGTTGTACAGACAAGTGCACTTAAGTTTACTTAGCACATTATCAGAGTTATGCAAGTGATATCAGAAAAGTACTTAAAGACAAGTATTCCATTTTAACTTGTTTATTCTTTAAAATAAGACATATTTTTAATCTTTATTACTTCAATCATATTTCTTACTTTCTCCTAGTTCCAGTTTCATATACATCTCAAATCATCTTTACTTACTTTCTCCCCCTTTTGTCAACAACAAAAAGGAATAAACATAAAAGTAAAGAACAGAAAATCACAAAACTTATTTCATTCATCATAAGCTTCTCAAGTACAAGGCAGATTTTACATAATTATTTAGGCTGACTAAACAATAAAAACAGAGCTTCAACTCTTTATTGTAGCAACAATCTAGCATGCATTCTTCATTCAGTTGTCTTCTGACTTCCTCTAGCTGAGCCTGAAGCAGATTGAAATTATGCAAATCCACTGTTTGAGAAGTGGAGGCTTCTATTGTCAGACTGGTTGAAGAAACTGATTGGTCTGAGTACCAGGGCAAAGCTAAGATTGGGGGTGCCTTGGGTACAGAGAAGGGCGAGGTAATGCGATGGAAGATGAGTTGATGAAGAGTTCTATAATAAAAGAATGGAAGAAAAGCTAACTTAAAAAAATGTCTGATTCTGACAAGGTCGGTATTATAAGAAGAAAAGACCCAGGAAAGTCTCTCGGACAGAGACAGACGGGTAATAGTTATCTGTATAGGTGGGGGAAGAGGTTGTTGTGCTAAGATAGATGGAGGTAGGGGTAACAAGGAATCAATATGACAAAAGATGAGTTTGATCCTATTACTAAAAGAAAGAAGTACCTAGACCTATTAGGCAACATTACAACAGAGGCATGATAGTGAGTCCTAGCCAAATTTCTAATGAACAAGACAATAAGGGGATAAAAGAAAATCTCCCTACATGGATTAGGGATATGAGGTAGAGGAGAAGGAATGATAGACAAATGTGAGACACTTGCAGTCATAAGAGATTCCGGGTCATATGTGACACCCTTCTACCCCGCATGTTAATGTATAACATTTACTTAAAAGAGTTAATTATAAAACATGCATTTATTTGAAAAAAAATAAAAACTTGGATAAAAAGGTTTCACATCTCAACAAAAACAACACGGAAATAACATAGTTTTAAAACAGTAAAACATAAACAAGACAGAGAAAGAAAAACCCAACCCCGATGTCACATACAAAGCTGGTATAACTAAAATCCGGAAACATCACGGAAATAAACTAAACAACTAACAACTATAACTCAGCATTCTAACTAGAGTCGCGGCTCCTCAGAGTCACTCCTCCACTGGCTGCTCACAGTCCTCTGCATAAGGAAATACATGCAACAGCAAAAACAAGATAACATGGAGTAAGAAATCATGTAAACACAACGGCATGGTAATAAGGAATAAGATGAACATATATCATAGCATGGCATAGCAATATAACAACATACAATATTTATACATCATCATATAATACCATAACAACATGTTAATCATCCAACATTTGCTATGCAGTACAACGCAACCCTACTCCACTACTCCATCAATGCATGTGGATCCAACTAACTCAAGAAGTCAACTTCGGAATTACATATCCGTATTGGCCAAAAAGCACAAACACCGGCAGTTCCCCAAACCATGGAGGAACCCCTTGGATAGCTGATGAGTGTGATTTCACCTCATATTTCATTTACATTTTGCATGCATTTTCATATAGTTTAGGCAATTTTAATTTGATTTTTGTTAGTTTTTACCTTGGAACGGGTAAGGCGGTTTTGTGGTGTTGTTTTGCAGAAAATAAGGATTAAATGCTCAAGATCAACCATGATGGAGCTTGCACGAAGATGGGGGCTTGAAAAGTGAAGAAAATGATCCAAACAGAGCCCATCACAGCCTAGCTGTGATGACCATCACGGCCATGATCAAGCAAAACTGAAAAAAAGAAGAAGGCAAAAGTCAGAACTGGTCACGGCCTAGCCGTGATGCCCATCACGGCCATGACATGTCAGCTGAACCAGACCCTCAACAGGCAGAACTGATAACGGCCTAGTCGTAATAAGCGTCACGGCCGTGATAAACCAAAAATTGAAGAAGCGCCCATGGCAGAACCCGTCACGGCCTGGCCGTGATGGCCATCACGGCCGTGACGCGCATTATTTGGATATGAAATTGTGTTAGATTGGGATTAAAACTTCCCTAATCTATAAATAAGGCATCTGGGCATAACACCGGGGGCGACTTTTGTCCTAAAAGGACGTTTTCTCTAAACCAAGAGCTGCTGTGACGGCTGTGGAAAGCTTCCATGGAGTTTCTTCTCTCCTTTGTTCCTATTTCTTTTATTTTGGCTTTCTCTATGACTATGAGTAGCTAAATTCCCTTTTGTTGGGATTAGATGTAGCTAAACCGAATCTCGTGTATTTTCCTTGATCTATTAATCCATGTTTATGCTTCTTTATTAGTGTTTGATTCCTATGCTTAATGCTTTTTGTGGTCTGATCATCCATGAATTGTTCTGAGATTTGATTTGCAATTGGTAAGTTCTTGTCAATTCTTGATCTGAAATTAATCACCTAGTAAACCTTACATCTAGGAAGGGATTTTGGTTTATTAGTAATCGTGTAATCCCTACTCTTAATGCAAATTCATCAATTAGGCCACCTAAGGAATTAGGGTCTAATTAGGGGATTTAGGCTCTTGTCATCTAAGGAATTAGGACTTGAGTAATCTTGTGGGTTGATTTTAATATTTGAAGTATAAATTGGATTGGTAGTCTTAGTTTTGCATGAGGCAAAGGTTTAGTGAAATTTAATCCCAACATCTTTCATCATATTTGAAGAATCCCCTTTCTGCATTTCAAGTGTTTGATAAAAATCCTAAAAGAACTCGCTCCTTTTATTTTGTTTATTTTAAATTGTAAATCTTGTTGGGCTTGGTATTTAATATTGAGCTCCCTTCCTTCCAAATATCTTCTTAGATAGTAGTTGATTTGTTACGTGCTAGTACTTGTCGCAGTCCTCGTGGGAACGATATCCCTCTTACCTCTTTACTACTTGTACGACTTGGTATACTTGCCAAGATCCGTCACCAATTTTTTGGCGCCGTTGCCGGGGACTTGTGTTTCAATATTAGAATACCCATTTCGATTAATAATTTAAGCACAATTTTATTTTTTCTGTTTTATTATCTGTTTCTCTTTGCTATCATTTAGTACTAACATTCTTGGTCTCTAGGCTTTTGTGCATGCGAGGTACTATCCCAGTTGACCAACTTCTCTACGATCCTGAAATAGAAAGAACGGCTAGGTAGAATCGGAATCAAGCAAGACAGCGGAAGTTATTAGCACAACAAGAAAGAGAACAAGAGACCTCCACTTCACAAGTTCATCAAGCACCACTTGAGATGGCAGGCAATGGTGAGGGTGTTCCACGGAGGACACTTGGGGATTATGCCAATACAAATGTAAATCGGCATGTCACTAGCATAGTGAGGCCTCCAGTGAATTCCAACAATTTTGAGATCAAGCCAACTCTCTTGAATATTATGCAACAAAATCAATTTGCCGGGATGGAGAAGGAGGATCCTAATAATCATGTCTCCAACTTCATTGAATTATGTGATACGGTGAAGATAAATGGTGCTACCGATGATGCAATTCGCCTAAGGTTGTTTCCTTTCTCTATAAGAGATAGAGCCAAGGCTTGGCTCCAATCTCAACCAAGGGGGAGCATCACTACATGGGATGACTTAGAGGCTAAATTTCTTGCAAGGTTCTTCCCCGCCTCAAGATTTGTGAAGACACGGGGTGATATCACAAGCTTTGTTCAACAAGAGGGTGAAACTCTTCATGACACATGGGAAAGGTTCAAAGACTTGCTCCGAAAATGTCCAAATCAGGGTTTGATGATCTTGTCCAAATGCAAACATTTTGCAATGGATTGAGGCTGTCAACCAAGCTTATGTTGGATGCCTCAGCTGGAGGTTCCATGAACACAAAGATACTGGAGGAAGCATTGACTTTGATAGAAGCTATGACATCTAATGACTATCTGATGCATCATGACCGAGGTACCACATCAAGAAGGGGAGTGTTGGAGTTAGACTCACAAACTGCACTTTTGGCTCAAAGTAAGCATATGTCACAATAACTTGAGTCCATTACCAAGCAACTAGTTTAACTCCCACAACAACTCCAACCATGCAAGGGACAACCATGCCACCTCAACAGGTAATGATATGTGATTTTTGTGGAGGAGATCATGATAATGGAAATTGTGAGGCCACACCTAGTTCCCATGAGGAAGCTAATTATATGGGGAACTATGGGCGGCAAGGTAACAACCAATATTCTAACAATTACAACCAAGGGTGGAGGAATCAAACAAGTTTTGGTTGGAAACAAGATGCTGGACAAGCAAGTAAGCCTCATCCCACACAACCGCCTCAAGACTGGACTTCTATCTTCGAGAACACCCTCAATCAATTCATACAAATGCCCACGTAAAACCATAAAAACACCGATGCTTCCATAAAAAACTTGGAGGTTCAAGTTGGACAAATTGCAAAGCACCTAGCGGAACAATCTAGCGGCAGTTTTTCAGGTAATACTCAAATAAATCCTAAAGAGCACTGTAAGGCTGTTGTTTTGAGGAGTGGTAAAAGTCTTGAGAAAGTGAGCAGTGAGCCTTTGTTGAAAAATAAGAGAGTTGCTGAAAAAACTGAGTTGAGTGCTGAAAAAAGAGCGAAAAATGAGGAAAAAGGCAAAGAGGTTGTAATAGAGGAAGAAGAAAAAGACAGTGAAAAAGACAAGAGAGAAAAGTTAGTGGATGAAGATTCAATTTTGAGGAAGATTAAAAGTCAGATTTTGAAAGATGGAGACAAGCCTCAAGAGATCCCTTCTTATGTAAAATTGCCATATCCTCACTTAAGCAAGAAGAAGGAGAAGGAAAAGCATTCTACCAAATTTCTTGACATCTTTAAGAGGTTACAAATCAACATACCCTTTGCTGAAGCACTAGAGCAAATGCCAACTTATGCAAAGTTCACGAAGGAGCTACTTACGAAGAAAAGGAGGTTTATAGAAGATGAGACTGTCGCCTTGATGGAAGAATGTAGTGCGATACTTCAAAGGAAGCTACCTTCAAAGCTTAAAGATCCTAGTAGTTTTACAATCCTTTGCACAATTGGGAGTGTTGCTATTGGGAAGGCCTTGTGTGACTTGGGGGGTGAATATCAATTTGATGCCGCTTTCAATCTTGAACAAGCTTGAAGGTGGTGAAGTGAAACCAACAAGGATGGCATTGCAACTAGCCGATAGATCAATCAAGCGTCCTCTTGGTATTATGGAAGATGTTTTGGTTAAAGTGGATATATAAGTTTATCTTCACAGCGGATTTTGTGATATTAGACATGGAGGAGGATGCAGAAGTTCCACTTATATTAGGGAGACCTTTTCTAGCAACTGGTCGTGCTTTGATAGATGTACAAAAAGGCCAACTTCGACTCAGAGTGCAAGATGAAGAGGTTATTTTCAATGTATTTGAAGCTATGCATCGCCCGAATGATGAAGAGAATTGTTTCCTCCTGGACATTGTGGATGTAGTGGCTAAAGAAGTCTTTGCACATCAGCACCACTCCTCTACTCTTGAGAAGGTAATTATGAATTCTATTGAAAATCTTGATGAGAAAGAGGAGAAAGAAATAGAGGAGTGTTTGTGTGATTTGGAAGCTCAACCCAATCAACTTGCTGTCAATACTACGAAAGAAGAGCTCAACAAGGATGAAGTCCAAGAGAAGCTCAAGTTAGAGCTTAAACCTCTACCTCCCCACTTGAAATATGTGTTTCTTCGTGAGATTGATGAAAATCCTGTCATAGTGAGCAATGTATTGTCCAAATTGGAAGAGGAGAAACTTGTAAGGGTGCTTAGAGAGCATAAAACAGCTATTGGATGGTCCATCTTAGATTTGAAAGGTATTAGCCCTACATTTTGTATGCACAAGATTATGATGGAGACAGAATTTAAACCGGTGGTCCAACCGCAAAGGAGGCTCAATCCTACAATGAAAGAAGTGATAAGGAAGGAGGTGCTGAAACTCCTTGAAGCCGGAATGATCTATCCGATTTCCGATAGTGCTTGGGTGAGTCCGGTACAAATGGTTCCCAAGAAAGGTGGCGTGACCGTTGTGAAAAGCGAGAAGAATGAGTTAATCCCAACTAGGACGGTCACCGGTTGGCGAATGTGTATAGATTACCGGAAGCTAAATCAAGCTACTAGGAAAGATCACTTCCCACTTCCATTTATGGACCAAATGTTGGAGAGGTTGGCCGGGCAAGCTTATTATTGTTTCTTGGATGGTTATTCGGGTTATAACCAAATTGCAGTTAATCCGAAAGACCAAGAGAAAACTGCCTTCACGTGTCCTTTTGGAGTTTTTGCCTATCGGAAGATGTCTTTCGGTCTTTGTAATGCGCCTGCAACATTTCAAAGGTGCATGCTTTCCATTTTCTCTGATATGGTAGAAAAATACATTGAAGTTTTTATGGATGATTTTTTTGTTTTCGGTTCCTCTTATGATAATTGCTTGTCTAACCTTGCTGTTGTGTTAAAGAGGTGCATGGACACCAATTTAGTCTTAAATTGGGAGAAGTGTCATTTTATGGTGCAGGAGGGCATTGTGCCTGGGCACAAGATTTCAGCTAAGGGAATCGAAGTGGATAGATCCAAGATTGATGTGATTGAGAAACTACCTCCACCAGTGAATGTCAAGGGTGTGAGGAGTTTTCTTGATCGTGCAGGCTTTTACCGACGGTTCATCAAAGATTTCTCGAAGATAGACAAGCCGTTGTGTATCCTTTTGAACAAGGACACACCATTTGTGTTTGATACTGCTTGTCTTACTTCTTTTCAGATTTTGAAAGAAAAGTTGATCACCGCTCCCATTCTTGTTGTACCCAACTGGGAGTCACCATTTGAATTAATGTGTGATGCCAGTGACTATGCAGTTGGGGCAGTTTTGGGACAGCGAAGGGAAAAGTTTTTCCATGCCATTCACTATGATGGCAAGGTTCTCAATGAGAACCAAATAAATTATGCAACAACTGAAAAAGAGTTGCTAGCCATAGTATTTGCATTGGAAAAATTTCGTTCATACTTGATTGGGTCCCAAGTCACTATTTTTACTAATCATGCTGCAATTAAATATTTGTTGACTAAGTTAGATTCAAAACCAAGACTCATAAGGTGGATTTTATTGTTGCAGGAATTTGACTTAGTCATTAAGGACAAAAAGGGCAGCGAAAATATGGTGGCTGACCACTTATCTGGGTTAGTGAATGAAGAGGTTACTGCAAAAGAAAAGGACATTCGAGATGAGTTCCCGGATGAGGCTTTATTTCTAGTGCATGAAAGACCATGGTTTGCCGACATGGTAAATTTCAAGGCAACCAACATTGTTCCAGAGCACCTCACTTGGCAATAAAAGGAAAAATTCTTCCGGGACGCCAACCATTTCATGTGGGATGACCCATTTTTTGTTCAAGGTTGGACCGGATGGCTTATGGAGGAGGTGTGTTAGTCAAGAGGAAGTGAAGAGTATTTTGTGGCATTGCCATAACTCTCCATATGGTGGACATTACAATGGGGAGAGGACAACTGCAAAGGTCCTCCAATCTGGGCTCTTTTGGCCCTCAATCTTCAAGGACTCTTACAATCATGTGAAGAGTTGTGACAAGTGCCAAAGGACCGGGAACATATCTAAAAGGGACGAGATGCCACTTCAAAACATATTGGAGGTTGAAGTATTTGATTGTTGGGGTATAGATTTTATGGGTCCACTTCCACCTTCATTCTCCAATCAATATATCTTGGAGGCGGTGGACTATGTTTCTAAATGGGTGGAGGCCATTGCAACACCGAAGAATGATGCACAAATAGTAATTAAGTTCATCAAAAAGAACATTTTTGCCCGATTCGGTGTCCCAAGGGTCCTTATAAGTGATGGGGGATCTCACTTCTACAACTCACAACTGAAAAATGTGTTGACCAAGTATGATGCGAGGCATAAGGTGGCATCTCCATATCATCCGCAAACAAATGGGCAAGCGGAAGTCTCTAACCGGGAGATTAAGCGAATTCTGAAAAAAACTGTGGCCACTTCAAGAAAAGATTGGGCAAAGAAGCTTGACGATGCCTTGTGGGCTTGCCGTACTGCATTAAAAACTTCTTTGGGGTTATCTCGGTTTCAGATGGTCTATGAGAAGACATGTCATCTACCCGTAGAGTTGGAGCATCGAACCTTTTGGGCACTGAAGTTCTTGAATTTTGATGTCACTTTGGTGGGTGAGAAACAAGTCCATCAGCTGCATGAATTAGAGGAGATGCGGCTTAATGCATATGAGAATGCAACTATTTACAAGCAGCGAGTCAAGAGTTATCATGACAAGAAGATCGTGATGAAAGTATTTCGGCCGGGACAACAAGTTTTATTATTCAATTCCCGGATGAGATTGTTTCCGGGCAAGTTGAAGTCTAAGTGGTCGGGACCGTTCATTGTCAAAGAAGTCTCATCTCATGGAGCTATAGAAGTGGAGGATCATACTTCAAAAAGGACCTTCAAAGTCAATGGCCAAAGGCTCAAGGCCTACTTGGGTTGTGACATCGAGAGATTGACCACAACTGTGCACCTTCATGATCCTTGAGATCACCGGCCCGTCAAGCTAGTGACGTTAAAGAAGCGCTTACTGGGAGGCAACCCAGGTTCTGAAGGAAGGAAGAGCAAAAATGGAAGGACAAATAAAGCAGAAGTCATCACACCCATGCTGTGATAGTGGTCACGGCCGTGATCAGCGTAATGAGAAGATTAGAAAAGATCACGGCCCGGTCGTGATATCCATCACGGGCGTGATGAGAAGTACCCTAAAGATCAGAGAGTATCACGGCCTAGCCGTGATAGAGGTCACGACCGTGACAGGCCAGCTCCTATGGACCAGAATTGATCACGGTCTTCCCGTGATGAGCATCACGGCCGTGACACATTTTCCAGCATCCCTTTGACTAGGCATGTGAGCCAGCACCCGCTACCACCTCGGTGAGTTTTTGCATTTTTCATGTTGCATTCATATAGGCATAGTTTTGCATGATCACATGATTAGATTGTCCCTTGCTTAGATTATGCATCCAATTGAAAGAACTTAGTGCCAAATAAATTGAGATAGTGAATTTTTTAACCCAATTTTTTTTATTCTTGTGATAAGGCTACAAATAAAAATGCTTGAGATGATCTTTGATAGTTGATAATTAGCTTGTGGTTCCGTAGATTTGTATTTCTCATTGATTTTTGAACTACTAAATGTGAGATTTTTTAGCCAAAAAGGGGTACTCACTAAATTTACCCCATTCCTTGTGATAGAGTGTTTTATTCCTCTTGAGTGTATTCTCTAGAACTTGACTTGAAACCGTTTTGAAGCTTAAAAATTTTTGAAATTTTTTTTGAAAATGATTGAGGCACTAGGCATTTTTCCGGCCTTCTGAGCTTTGATTGATTAAATGCTACCCCTTAGTTGCCTAATGTTGAGCCTACAAGAATAAAATACTTTTCTTGGTACCTTGAAATATTTTGATGAATGATGCTTGGTAGGAGACCTTCTAAAGTATTGCACAAAAGGGTAAAATGGTAGTTTGAAAAAGTATGGGATGAGAGAGTTAGAAAAATATTTCTCTTGAATTGAAAATCTCCCCTTCTCCAAAAAAAAAAAAAAAGAAGAGAAGGGGATGACAAAAGGAAGTGAGAAATAAAATAAAAAGAAAGAAAGAAAGGTGGAAAAATGAATCAAAACCCAAAAAGGTATTTTAGAAGGTGTCATGCTTTGCAATGCTTGATATTTTGTTTAGCCTTCTTGAAATTTCCTTTTCTTGATTTCCCCACCTAACGATTATCCCATGGCCCCGTTACAACCAAAGTAAAAGACCTCTTGATTCTTATGTGTTTTCATTAATAAAGTAGAGATTTGGTTAATAGTCAAGCTTATGGTAGAATTCATTCCTTGAGGAAATTCAGCGAATTGTCATATATCCTTAAACACTTGAGTGAGGTGAGAAAGAGTGCCCGAATCAATGAGAATATAAGTCTAGGAAACCTAAGATTCTAATTGGACTTGAAATTGATTGTCTCTTGGTGAATTATTTGAAAATGCCTGTTACTTGGATTAGTTACTCGGGTTCTTGGTTCACTATCCATGCTCTGATTATTTATATCTTCTGGCCTTAGTGATTGCTTGAGGACAAGCAAAGTCTTAAGCTTGGGGTGATTTGATGAATGTGATTTCACCTCATATTTTATTTACATTTTGCATGCATTTTCATATAGTTTAGGCAATTTTAATTTGATTTTTGTTAGTTTTTACCTTGGAACGGGTAAGGCGGTTTTGTGGTGTTTTTTTGCAGAAATAAAGGATTAAATGCTCAAGATCAACCATGATGGAGCTTGCATGAAGATGGGGCTTGAAAAGTGAAGAAAATGAGCCAAATAGAGCCCATCACGGCCTAGCCCTGATGACCATCACGGCCATGATCAAGCAAAACTGAAAAGAAAAGAAGGCAAAAGTCAGAATTGGTCACGGCCTAGCCGTGATGCCCATCACGGCCGTGACATGTCAGCTAAAACAGACCCTCAACAGGCAGAACTGATCACGACCTAGCCGTGATGAGCATCACGGCCGTGACAAACCAAAAATTGAAGAAGCGCCCATGGCAGAACCCGTCACGGCCTGGCCGTGATGGCCATCACGGCCTGGCCGTGATGGCCATCACGGCCGTGACGCGCATTATTTGGATCTGAAATTGTGTTAGATTTGGATTAAAACTTCCCTAATCTATAAATAAGGCATTTGGGCAGAACACCGGGGGCGACTTTTACCCTAAAAGGACGTTTTCTCTGAACCAGGAGCTACTGTGACGGCTGTGGAAAGATTCCATGGAGTTTCTTCTCTCCTTTGTTCCTATTTCTTTTATTTTGGCTTTCTCTATGACTATGAGTAGCTAAATTCCCTTTTCTTGGGATTAGATGTAGATAAACCGAATCTCATGTATTTTCCTTGATCTATTAATCCATGTTTATGCTTCTTTATTAGTGTTTGATTCCTATGCTTAATGCTTTTTGTGGTCTGATCATCCATGAATTGTTCTGAGATTTGATTTGCAATTGGGAAGTTCTTATCAATTCTTGATATGGAATTAATCACCTAGTAAACCTTGCATATAGGAATGGATTTTGGTTTATTAGTAATCGTGTAATCCCTACTCTTAATGCAAATTCATCAATTAGGCCACCTAAGGAAATAGGGTCTAATTAGGGGATTTAGTCTCTTGTCATCTAAGGAATTATGACTTGAGTAATCTTGTGGGTTGATTTTAATATTTGAAGTATAAATTGGATTGGTAGTCTTAGTTTTGCATGAGGCAAAGGTTTAATGAAATTTAATCCCAACATCTTTCATCATATTTGAAGAATCCCCTTTCTGCATTCCAAGTGTTTGATAAAAATCCTAAAAGAACTCGTTCCTTTTATTTTGTTTATTTTAAATTGTAAATCTTGTTGGGCTTGGTATTTAATATTGAGCTCCCTTCCTTCCAAATATCCGCTTAGATAGTAGTTGATTTGTTACATGCTAGTACTTGTCGCAGTCCTCGTGGGAACGATATCCCTTTTACCTCTTTACTACTTGTACGACTTGGTATACTTGCCAAGATCCGTCACCAATAGCCGACGTATCATAACTGGATACCCAACCTCAGGGGCGCACGGTTCACCAAACCATGGGTGAACCACCCGAGACTTGGGCCAGATCATCATAACTAGGACGACCTCCCCTATGTTGAACATCCCCCTCAACATCAACTCCAATGCTCTATGCAAATGGCACAACAACACACCCGCACCACCTCCTTTGCTTGGGCCTAAAAGCACCCAAGACTTATCACAAACATCAACATTAACACCTTAGACCCACACCACGGGGTCAAGGTCCCCTTGGCCAAAAATAACCAAGGTCCAACATAATAACATCTCGACCAAAAAGCATTGAGAGCACTTTGGCCAAAAAGCACCAAAGCGTGACAACAGGAAGTAACCCGTCGGGTACCGACTTGACCAGCTTATCAGTCTTTGTTATCTTAATTAATCTTTAATTAAGTTATCTAACTTGTTATCATTTGATTAGTGTATTATTACATCATCTGGGGATAATTGGGGTAAACACCCCTTTAATCCATTAATCTTAAGTTCTGACCAGTAGGGGGAAGCACGGATGTACTAAAACCCCCAGCACGGTCGTGCTGCCACTTAAGTGGAGCACGGTCATGCTCACTGTCCTGTACGATCGTGCTCAATGCATGGTCTGTTTTCCATAATTTAACTGGGTGCACGGTCGTGCTCCTGGGCAGGGTCATACTGTTTTGGGCATAATTTAACGTGTTCTTGGAGTTTAGGCTCCCTAATTCTCTCAAATCACATACTAGGGTCTTAACTAAAACATTCGGCATGAAACTTCACCCCTAACACAATTCTAGTCTTATGAAGCTTGGGGAATTAATCCCTTAATTCCTATGTTAACTAAGAGACCTAATTAAGTCAATTAGAGTCTTATTAACATATTCAACATAACGGTAACATCATCATCAACAACATATCCAGTCAATGTGATCAACATAATCCATGTCATAACAACAACATTCATAACCATGGGTATTCATACCAATCCAACCAAAACTCATGGCATAAGACAATTCAATAGGCATACCACATCATGAACAACTCAACAATTATAACAAATAGGCATACCAGTTAATCCAATTCAACATATAAACAATTCAGTCATACAACCAGGTAGATCATGGCATCAATACAATATAACGACAATAAACGGGACTATGGGAACCCCTCATCTTACGCTACTCCCTAGCCTAGTGTATACACTATTCTTCTCCCATACCTGGTACGAGGTTCAGGTTTCAAAAGAAGAAAGAAGATCCACTAGGGTCCCGTCTCACTAGCGCTTGTCTACGACCTCAAGGACGCCAAAGAGACACTTTGGCTGAACTCTAAGATCAAGAGATCAAAAGGAAGAGATCAAGAACTTGAAATAAAGAACACAAGGGACAAGGTGCACGAATTTTACCTTTTCTAAAGTCCCAAACAGTAAGCACAATGAACCCCTATTTGTAGCGATGTTCTCCTATCACGAAGCAGTGAAGAACGGTGCAAGAACGGGTTCCCTAGAGAGAGTTTTAGGGAGAAAAACCATAAGGATTCAAAGAGGAAGGAGGGAGGCAGTTTTTTGAGTGTTTGGGTCGTGTAAACTAGGTTTAGGTCGAGTCTAATGGTATATATATGAGTTTGGGTTATAACGGGTTCCTATTTTAGCCCAAACTGTATATAGTTTGGTATTTTGACCATAACGTGAGGTACAAGTTTCCTATTGAGGCGTTATTGGTGTCCTTAGAAATCTCAGAGAAATATCTACAAATTAATGTCTAACGATCGAATCCTAAATCAGACTCTAAGATGGTCAAAAGTTCGATGGAAGTTTAGCGACATATTTGGTAGTTATTCCTAGATAGGATCCTTAGGAGATTATGATCTTAAGATATAAACAAAAAGAGGATGATCCTATATTGATAAGGACTCAAATATGATTGGTTGAGGGGCTAAAATCTAAGAACAACACTATCTCTATTTAAATACTAAATCACTCAATATCTTATCTTATCATTCTTAATCGCTTATTATTAATAAAATCACATATCATATATTAACAAATAAAATCAAACATTAAGAGACACAATCTCATATTAATGCAAATAATCATATATTAATATACATATTATCATATGCAATAATATATACACATATATATAAATATCAAACATATACATGCCAGAACTAACACATATAAACATAAGTGTGAATCTTGAGGTGTTACATCATACACAAATAAACTTGATGATATAACAGTTTGTTATTTGGGAGTTGAGTCACTGTGAGCAACTATGTACTAACATATATCAGACACAACATCATAGGATGATGTTTGGGTTTGGTGAGAAGAGACAGGTGAAGGGAAGTGAGACACTACATATAAGGGTTGGACAAACAAGGCGGATGGAGAATAAACAGAAGAGTTATGGATACCTTGGTGAAAGGGAGAATATGGTACATAGGGGATAGAGGAGAGAATTGACTGATCCTCAGACATCTTCAGCTTCTTCTTTGAAGGACACATAGTGTCAACTTCAGGGTGAATAACTGTCTGTGTCCCAACAAACAGGTTTGCAGTAGTTGCAGCAACAACTTCAACCTCTGCAGCTTGAGCTTCTACAGGAATTTCGACCCTTTCAACAGATGCCACAAGGGGCACTGGGTAGCCAGATCTTCTTTTTCTGGGAATGAGTCCCAAATTCAGAGTAGTATTCTTCTTGGGTTCCTCCAAGGGTTGAGTTGTCTGCTCCCCCTGAGTAGATACTTCATCTTTGCTAGGTTCAGACTCCAGTTATGTGACCTTGGCAAAGGTCTTCACCAGCCTTCTTTTCTTGATGGGTTGTGCAGATGAAGCAACTGATCCCACAACTTCACTTGTCTTCCTCTTGGGAGAGGGTTTCTTCAGCTTGAATCTTAGAGGCTCAACTGTTTCAGTAGTTTCTTCAGAGACTGATGGTTTTTCCAACTCAGGTCTCTGGTCCTGTCTGGCCACCTTGCCAGAGGGCTTCCAGATTCTTTCGGAGATAGGAACCTCTGATTCATCATTGGAAACCACCGGTTCTTCCTTCTGCTTCTTCTTAGCAGCAGGCTACTTCTTCTTTTTCTTATTGTCTTCTTCCTCATCTTCCAGAGGGATACCTTTTATGTCCATCATAGACAAGTTCTTCCTATCAATAGGAAGTGACATGTCTATGAAGTGAGCATCACTGGGAACAAACAACTTGTTCCTGAAGACTCTTGTCAACAGCATCCCATAGGGGTAGGTTTGCATGTTGGTCCTCTTGATTAGTGATTCAAGGTACATGTAGATAAGATCGTTGATAACTACCTTGATTTTGTGAATCAAGTGATACAGAGCAAATCTGTCCATCTTGGTCACACTCTCGTGATCCTTTCCGAGGCATCACGCACTCCAGCAACAGCTTGTGCAAGAATCTGCATTTTGTCACCATGCTTACAGGCTTCAGGTTCTCAAGGTTGGGAACACCATATATAGGTATGTTAACATTCTTGGTTCCCACCTGATCTTCCCACTCATGCTTGAAAGCAGCTCTAATCCTAGGGCATTTTGTAACCAGCTCTAGAGAGCTGATGGGGAAGTTAAGGGTTTTATCCATCATTTGAGCCCTAAAGCTCTTGGTTCCATCGAATTTGCTGGTGATGACCATAGCATTGGTCCACAATTCTTTGACAAGCTTGGGATTAACAAGCTCTTTGATGTCAAAGAAAGAGGTCCACTTGGAGTATTCCAACTCCTTAGTGACATCCATACCCCATTTCTTCATCTGTTGAAGATCAACAGTTTTACCAGGTAGGATCTTTTCCACATCAGAAACCTTCAAGTTGAATTTCTCAGCAATTTCTTTCGAAGAGAGACGCTTTGGTGGTGCCATTTCTGAGAGAAAGGGTTTCTAGGGTTTTGGAAGAGAAAAGGGTTTGAAAGAGGAGAAGACGAAGACGGAGAGAGTTTGAGAGTTTTAAAAAAATGTAAAGGTTAAACCTTTCTGATTCTAAGCCTTTAATATCAAGAAAGTCATAAGAGAGAAATAAAAACATTTTTAATTTAAAGCGGCACAATTTGCATGGGGAACTATAGCGCCCACTTAAGTCATAATGAAAACATGGTTTCAAGATAAGAACTGTCCTGCACATGATTAGCTTCAGATAAGTAAATTGGATTAAATAATTAATAGTACAATTTCAACAAAAATAACTGTTGAGTTCTATCATTGTGACTCAACATGGTCAGACAGGTATTATAGACATGTGATATAAAAACATAAGACAGGTAACATAGACAAGGTTAATTATTAGGCATGTCATTCAACAATGCAATGCATGTTTAGATTTTCTCTAATAAATAAAAACCTTTCTTCTGCCAATGGTTTAGTGAAAATATCAGCCCATTGATTTTCAGTTTTAGCAAACTTAATATCAAAGATACCTTTCTGAACATAATCCCTTATAAAATGATGTTTAATTTCAATATGCTTTGCCTTAGAATACTGAATTGGATTTTTGGTTAAGCATATGGCACTAGAATTATCACACCACACGGATATGTTATGCTCATAAATAGAATAATCCTCAAGTTGATGTTTTACCCATAAGAGTTGAGAGCAGCAACTGGCAGCTGAAATATATTCTGCTTCAGCAGTAGACAGGGTAATGGTTGTTTGCCGCTTACTTGACCAGGAGACTAAGCTTGCTCCAATGAAGTAACATCTTACACTGGTGCTTTTTCTTTCTACTTTGTCTCCAGCAAAATCAGCATCACAGAATCCCACTAATCAGTATTCTTTTGATCTTAAATACAGCAAACCAAGATTAGTAGTCCCAAGCAAATATCTAAATATTCTTTTAACAGCTTTTAGATAAGATTCTTTTGGGTCAAATTGGAATCTAGCACACATACAAACACTAAACTAAATGTCAGGTCTGTTTGAAGTTAAGTATAGTAGAGAGTCAATCATACCTCTGTAGACAGTTTGGTCTACCTTTTTACCTTCATCATCTTTGCTTAGTTTTGCATTGGGTTGCATGGGATTTTTCATGAGTTTGGCATTTTCCATTTTGTACTTCTTGAGTATCTCCTTGGTATAATTTTGTTGATGGATGTAAATTCCATCACTTGTCTGCTTGATTTGTAATCCAAGAAAGAACTTTAATTCTCCCATCATGCTCATCTCAAATTCTGCTTGCATTAGCTTGGAAAATTCCTTGCACAACTTTTCATTAGTTGCTCCAAAAAATAATATCATCAACATATATTTGAACTACAACAAAATTTTCTTTAGAGCTTTTCTTAAATAAGGTAGTATCTACTTGTCCTCTAGTAAAACCATTATACATGAGAAAAGAGCTAAGTTTATCATACCAAGCTCTAGGTGTTTGTTTCAAACCATATAGTGCCTTTTTAAGTTTGAAAACATGATCTGGTTTATCAGTATCCTCCAAGCCAGGGGTTGTTTAACATATACTTCTTCTTCAATTATGCCATTTAGGAAAGCACTTTTTACATCCATTTGAAAAAGAGTGATTTGGAGTTGTGCAGCATATGACATTAATATGCGTATAGCTTCTATTCTAGCTACAGGTGCAAAGGTTTCAGTATAATCAATACCTTTTGTTGGTTATAGCCTTGAGCTACTGACCTTGCCTTGTTTCTGACAACTTTGCCATCCTCATTCAATTTGTTTCTGAAGACCCATCTTGTTCCAATGACATATTTGTTTTTGGGTTTAGAGACAAATGTCCAGTCATCATTTCTGGTAAATTGGTTGAGTTCTTCTTGCATAGAAGGAATCCAGCTTTCATCCTCAAGAGCTTTTTCAATGTGTTTTGGCTCAATTTCTGACATAAAGGCCACATTGCTTGACTCTTTTAAAGTGGATCTGGTTCTTACTCCTTCAGAGGGATTTCCAATAATAAGATCCTTAGGATGATGAGTATTGAACTTCCAATCCCTTTTGAGATCAACAGGAAGATATTGACTTGTCTGCTAACTGGTATGTTGACCTGTCTGCTGATTTATCTGCTCCACTTGTCTATCTGGCTCAATCACAGGTTCTGTCAAGGTTAGATCAGGCTGTTGATTTTCTGATTTGTTTATATCAAGACCTACAAGATCATCTTCTAGATCTGATAATTCCTTATTAGTCTTTAAACCATCATTAAACTTAACATGAACAGATTCTTCAATAACAAAGGTTCTGGAATTGTAAATTCTAAATGCTTTAGACATTTCAGAATATCCTACAAAAATACCTTTATCTACTTTGGAATCAAACTTTCCAAGTTGATCCTTAGTATTCAGAATGAAGCATTCACATCCAAATGCATGAAAATAAGATATTTTGGGGCTTCTATCTTTCTACAATTCATAAGGTGTCTTCTTTAGAAAAGGCCTAATAAGTATTGATGAGCCTCTGTTTGACTAGTTTTATAACTAGTAAAGACCTTGGCTTTGTGCTTATTTTATATCATTTTTACCCAAATTAGACTTGATTGTTCCTAAGTAGTATTTTGAGTCTGTAAATTGTTTTTATGTTAATTTAGTTGTTTTAGAGTTGAATAATTATTTACTTTTATTTTCTATTTTCAGGTTAATAAAAAGTAATAAATCTGGAGCCACTCGCCCCGCGAATAATCTCTCGCCCCGCGAGTATTGCAACCATGAAAAAGTCAGAGACGATCACGGCTTGCCCGTGTTGAAGATCACAGCCGTGGCAATTCTGAAGTTGAAGCGTTCGCCCCGCGAGCATTCCTTCGCCTCGCGAGTCTTGGAAGATCAGAAGCCATCACGGTTTGGGCGTGTTGAATGCCACGGGCGTAACAGTTGGAAGCTGAATAGTTCGCCTCGCGAAGGATGTGCTCGCCTCGCGAGAAGACAAAGAGTTGCAGACCTTTCATGTAATTCGCCTCGCGAGCAGTGATTCGCCTCGCGAGTACTCTGACTCCAGAAACGTGTATATAAGCCTGTTTAGGCAGAACTGAAGGATAGTTAGAGAGTTAGCCAGTTTTGGCTAGTTCCTAGGCAGTAGGAGTAGTGGTAGTTTCAATAGTTTATTTTCCTTTTCTTTTCTTTTCTGCTTATGTCTGTAATGGAGAATTAATCTCCTAGATTAATCTACTGTGATTGGTTTCTATTATCACTTGAGGTCTTGTATTTCCTGTTTTCATTTCCTTTTCTCTTTTCAATGCCATGCTTTATATTTCTGTTTGCTTAATTCAGGAGTATATTGTGTTGTGTTGGTTTATCTCGGTGATATCATGTTCCTATATATAATCGCGTTTGCTTAATTCGCGTGTGTACGTTTCGTGTTCGCTTAGTTCACGAAGTTCTTAACCCCGTTTGCTTAATTCGGGAATAGGGACATATATCTGTAGTAGTGGTTCTGCTTGTGAATTATTGCTACAACCGGGAGGGGATTAGAATCTGCTTAGGGCTAGGAATTTGCATGAACCGATGATAGTTGGGAAACCAAAAGCAGTAGGTTAATCGCTTTAGCTTATTTGGTAACTGCTCTATTTTCTTGCTTTGTTTTCTGTTTTGCTTCTTTAATTTAGTTTCCAATCTCAAAACCCCCAATTCTAACTTTTTCTAACTTTTTCTGTTAATAATAACAACACCTAAAAGAGTCCTTGAGAGACGATCCGAGTTGTCGCTCTATACTACATTATTTTGTAAACGCTCGTTCTTTTTGGCACGTGGCGACAGCGCGGTCAAAAATTGGCGCCGTTGCCGGGGACTCTGGTTTGTTGTTATTAGCAGAAAATAATTTTTGAAAAAAAAAAAACCCTTTTGCATTCCTGAATTAGTTCTGTCTGCTTTGTCTGGATGTTTGATTGCCATGGATAATTACATGTATGGATATTTGCCTAATGTTTATTATGAACCACCACCTTCCATGTATTATCCTAATTTTAGTGAGCCACCACCATGCTATTATGAGCCACCACCATACTATCCTAGCCATGTGACCACCTCTGCACCGTCCGAACCTTCACAGAGCACCTTGAATGAGATTGCTTCAATGCTACAACAAATGGAAGCGAACAATCAACGGATGGCACAACAAGATCTTGAATATCAACAGAGGATGGAGGCTGAATACCAAAGGAGCCAAGCTGAATCTCGGAAATTGTGGGCTCTAATTGATCAAGTTACCACCAACTCAGTTGCAATGCTAGCTCCACAACCCATTGAAGAACCTACAGAGGCACAATTTATTCTTGAAAATACCTGAGGATGAGTCTGATACTGATACTTCTGTTACTGAATTGTGTGTTGAATCCCCTGATGATTGTTATTGTGATGGCAATGCTTTGTGTGTAGATTGCTATTTTGAAAGGTATGTTAAGCAAAGCATCCATATGGATCAGGAGAACATTTGCTCCACCGTGCTTGAGGATAAAGAAGAATCTTTGGTCTTAGATGCATGTGTTGAGAGTAATGGGGTGGATGATGAATTAATTGCTGAATTTCCAGACATTGTAGATTTTTCTGATTCATTTTCTTGTAATATATGTACTAACTCTAACCCTTGTGTGGTGTGTGCTGAAATTTCTGCATATATAGCAGGTGATAACTTTGTTAGTGCAGTGAATGACGAAAGTGCAGAAAAGGAAGCAGCACCATTAACCCCAGCTAACTGTTTGCCACCTTCCCCTGAGGAACCAGTGATGGAGTTTAAACCCTTGGATTTTGCACCCTTGGATTCTGCACCATGGCCAGTCCAAGAGGTTGAAACCCTCTTCTATTGGGGAGACTTTATTGAGAAGGAGGTCATCTGTGACCCGAGAGGTAGTGAGAAGTCCGCCGCACTGGGTGGAGTTATTATAATTGTCAAGTGCTCACCTCCGCATCAAAGCTGCAAGTTAGGGAGGCTTGGAACAAATTTCAGTCCTTTGGCTACCATGTGGGACTTATGCTACAAGCAATGGGATCCTGGTGGAACCGCCTCTGAATGAGCTTTTCTTAACCCTTTCTTCTTTTTAATTTTCTTTTCCTTATTTTATTTCTGTTTTATTGTCAATAATGCTCCTGAATAATTTGAGAAGCTCAGGAGTATTTGTGTGTTGAGTCTAGTAGTGGCAAGTTTGATGGATTTTATTGATTTTGCATAGATTGATGGCATGATATGTGTTGACTGTTTTCCCCCTAGGACTTGAAAATTTTAGAAAAATGATCCCCATATGATTGAAAACTGAACTTTGAGATTTTGTTATGAAGGCATGATTTATGATAAGTTTGGGGTGATAGGAAGCACACACTAGGGATAGAATCTCAGTTAAACAATTTGCATAAATGTCCAGGTGAGGTTTTGAGCCTCCAACATGTTTTTTTTTACTGTGAGAATCTCTTTTTAAGTTGCACTTTCCTGAATTTGATTGAATCTCTTTTTGGTTTGCATGATTATGTGTTTGCTTCAGATGATTTAGGCATTTTCTTTGTAAATAGCTACTTAGCCTAAAAATAACCAATTCCTAATGCATGTTCCTTAGTTAGCCCCATTGAGCCTATTAGCCTGTTAATTCTTGATAACCTAATGTTATAAGCCCAAAAATCTGGAAAACCATGTTAACCCGATCTTAGGATTAGGAGAGCATGTAATCTTAGAATGGGTGCAAGAAACTAAGTTTGGGGTGGCTGCAAGGTGTAACATGTTGTTTTGGATTGAGAAAAAAATTTATGTTAAAAAAAAAAAATTAATGCCAAAAAGAAATAAAAAGGTTGTAGTCACCCAAAGCAAATGAAAAATGGAAAAAGGAACTTGAGTGAATTTCAAAGTGTAAATAAGTTCATGCTCTCTTAGTTCCTAGGGTCTTCAGCCTAGTTTCCTTTGTATATCCTACCCTTAGCCATGCCCCATTACAACCCATAAAAGACCTTTTGATGTTGCTTGCATGTTTTCTGTGGGAACCATTAGGAGATGAAAATCAAATTTATGGGAAGTGCTTCTGAAAAGTGAAATTGAGTGAATTGTTGATAACCTGACACAAATTGAGCGATTGAGTGAACATAAATTTCCCTTGTGAGGAAGGCAGTTGTTTGATTTTGGTGATCTCCCTTTTGTGTGTAACTTAGATCCCCTGCTTAGATTTCTGATTGTCTGAATAATTAATTTCTCAACTGTTTGGAATAAATGAATGTGGGGATTACTTTGTTTAAAAGGGGGGAACATTGAAAGAAAAATTCTTTTGAAAAATTGCTTGAAATCTATGGAAAGTTGATTGAATTCTTAAGCTTGCCAGGTCTTGAGTCTTTTTAAGTTTTTGAGTTTTAGTTTGCTTGGGGACAAGCAAAGTTTAAGTTTGGGGTATTTTGATGAGCCTCTGTTTGACTGGTTTTATAACTAGTAAAGACCTTGGCTTTGTGCTTATTTTATATCATTTTTACCCAAATTAGACTTGATTGTTCCTAAGTAGTATTTTGAGTCTGTAAATTGTTTTTATGTTAATTTAGTTGTTTTAGAGTTGAATAATTATTTACTTTTATTTTCTATTTTCAGGTTAATAAAAAGTAATAACTGGAGCCACTCCCCGCGAATAATCTCTCGCCCGCGAGTATTGCAACCATGAAAAAGTCAGAGACGATCACGGCTTGCCCGTGTTGAAGATCACAGCCGTGGCAATTCTGAAGTTGAAGCGTTCGCCCCGCGAGCATTCCTTCGCCTCGCGAGTCTTGGAAGATCAGAAGCCATCACGGTTTGGGCGTGTTGAATGCCACGGGCGTAACAGTTGGAAGCTAAATAGTTCGCCTCGCGAAGGATGTGCTCGCCTCGCGAGAAGACAAAGAGTTGCAGACCTTTCATGTAATTCGCCTCGCGAGTGTTGGGATTCGCCTCGCGAGTACTCTGACTCCAGAAACGTGTATATAAGCCTGTTTAGGCAGAACTGAAGGATAGTTAGAGAGTTAGCCAGTTTTGGCTAGTTCCTAGGAGTAGGAGTAGTGGTAGTTTCAATAGTTTATTTTCCTTTTCTTTTCTTTTCTGCTTATGTCTGTAATGGAGAATTAATCTCCTAGATTAATCTACTGTGATTGGTTTCTATTATCACTTGAGGTCTTGTATTTCCTGTTTTCATTTCCTTTTCTCTTTTCAATGCCATGCTTTATATTTCTGTTTGCTTAATTCAGGAGTATATTGTGTTGTGTTGGTTTATCTCGGTGATATCATGTTCCTATATATAATCGCGTTTGCTTAATTCGCGTGTGTACGTTTCGTGTTCGCTTAGTTCACGAAGTTCTTAACCCCGTTTGCTTAATTCGGGAATAGGGACATATATCTGTAGTAGTGGTTCCGCTTGTGAATTATTGCTACAACCGGGAGGGGATTAGAATCTGCTTAGGGCTAGGAATTTGCATGAACCGATGATAGTTGGGAAACCAAAAGCAGTAGGTTAATCGCTTTAGCTTATTTGGTAACTGCTCTATTTTCTTGCTTTGTTTTCTATTTTGCTTCTTTAATTTAGTTTCCAATCTCAAAACCCCCAATTCTAACTTTTTCTAACTTTTTCTGTTAATAATAACAACACCTAAAAGAGTCCTTGAGAGACGATCCGAGTTGTCGCTCTATACTACATTATTTTGTAAACGCTCGTTCTTTTTGGCGCATGGCGACAGCGCGGTCAGTATTCTCTTTTTTTACATAACAAGCAGTGTTTACTGCTTCTGCCCCTAAGTATTTCGGGAGATTATTCTCATGGAGCATAGATCTAGTCATCTCTTGCAGAGATCTGTTCTTTCTCTCAACCACTCCATTTTATTGTGGAGTTCTAGGTGCAGATAAATTGTGAGAGATCCCATTCTCCTCACAGAACTGTCTAAACTACTCATTTTCATATTCTCCCCCATGATCACTTCTAAGGGTAGAGATACAGAAACCCTGTTCATTTTGTACTCTTTAGCAGAATACTGAGAAAGCCTTAAAAGACTCATCCTTGTGGGTTAAGAAGAGTACCCATGTAAATCTAGAATAGTCATAAATTATGACAAATCCATATTTTCTTCCAGCCAGACTAGCAACACTAACTGATCCAAACAGATCCATGTGTTACAACTGAAAAGGTCTAGAGGTTGATACTTGGTTTTTAGATTTGAAACTTGATTTTATTTGTTTACCTCTCTGACATGAATCACATAAGACATCTTTCTTAAAACTAATATCAGGAAATCCTCTCACAATGTTATCCTTTTTCAGTTTAGAAATTAGTTTCATACTAGCATGTCCTAGTTTCCTATGCCATAACCATATTTCATCCTCCTTATGTTGTTTTGGCTTCAATGACTCAAGAGGGAGGGTGAATTGAGTTTTCAAAACTATTTCCCTATTAAAAACTTTTCACAAACTTTTCAAATCAGAGTTGCAGATTTATGGCCTCAAGAACTTTTACAAAATCAATGAAGGGTTTATATAAAATCTTGAATTGGAAAATGATGAAGATAAGAAAGATTGATTCTTGAGAAAGATTAATTCAAAAAGGTTCGTGTTCAAAACTCAATAATAACATAATACAAAAACTGATTAAGCCTTTAAAGATTAAAAACAAGTTATGCAAGTTTCAGATATAAGCATTAACAATTAAGAACGAACTTGCAGGTTTCAGTTTCAATATTTGTTCAGTTTCAGTTTCAGCAAACAAGAATGGTTTTGATCAACTCAGTTTTGAATGCAGATAACACAGACTTTATTGCAATCAGACTCAGGTTTTAATACATTTTATATAGATCAAGAATAGAAATTATATTGAACTTTAAACATCAAAATCGCAGGTTCTTGATCATAAATATAAAGTAAGTAGTTTGAGTTTAGAGATACCACACAACCAGATTTATCCTGGTTCAGTCACCTCTACTGTGACCTACATCCAGTCCCCACTCCACCTGTGGTATTTCACACACTAACACACAAGCTTTACCAGGTAGCTTGAAAAACCTTTACACCACAACACTCATTCACCTCGAGATACCACACTCTTGTGAAGAGCCTCAATGTTCTTCCATAGGGATACCTCACCCTAATCACTCTGAGAGACCCCCTTTCTCTTTACAATCGAAAAGTAAAAACAAAAGTTGATTCCTAACTCTCAATAGTCAGATAAACAAATTGAAGCACTTGTGATAACGAAACACTCTTTTCACAATAAGCTCAAGAAAGATGATGAATGATATGTGTATTTTTATATTGTTATGATATTCATTCTGTTATTCGTAAAAAAGGTATTCCTTTGATCCCTCTTTATATAGAAAACAAGTTATAGTCGTTGGGATCAATCAAAACATATTTGGATCTGATTTAACAGAATCTGTTTTCTTGATTCTGGTTCTTGAAATAAGATTCTGATAGCTCTTATAGAATTCGCGTCCATCTTGAAAATAACCGCGTCCATCTAGCCATTAAGATTTTACATTCGGACGGGCTAGTAGACGAGCACCATATGCCACGTCATTGGACGAATCTTCTCATTAAGATCTTAGCAAGTCCAAAGACTTGTGTGGACGAGCGCTTCTGTCACCTTTGTGGATGAGCGCTTGTGTCAGTTTAGTGGACGGACGCTTGTATCACTCTAGTGGACGAGCGCTTGTATCACTTCATTGGACGAGCGCTTCTGTCACTTGTGGATGAGCACTTCTGTCACCTCAATGGACTAGCGTTTCTGTCCCTTATGTTGGACGAGCGCTTCTATCACTTCAGTGGACGGGCGCTTCTGTCACTTGTTGGACGAGTGCTTCGATCACTTGTGTTTGGACGAGCGCTTGTATTACTTCAGTGTTGGACGAGCGCTTTGTATTACTTCAGTGTTGGATGAGCACTTTGGACGAGCACTTCTTATTTCCAAAAATCATTTTCATTAACGAAAACTTATTCCTTTTAATGCAGGTTATGAACATTGATTTTCTTCATGCATCTTTTTAGTTGAGCTATTTGTGAATAAGAGATTTCATCTCTTACAAATCATCTAAGATTTAAATCTAATTTCTCCTTTAAGCTCTTGTCTTTATGATTCCTTGATCTTTGTCTTTGCTTTTTTGATTTCTTCAAGTTCTTCCTTGAATGTTCTCCTTTGATTGCTCAGTGAACTTGTTGATTACTGCTTGATACCCGTCTTTGCAATTTGACACTAAAACACTTGCATAGACATTAAGTTGTATTTGTCATATATCAAAATCTTTAAGTCTTTGAGTCTAACAAACTCCCCCTTTTTTAGTATGACAAATGTTTTAAATAAATTATAAGATCAATGTATAAGTATAGCAGACGCTAATTGTTTTTTTTTTACAGATTTATATCATGGTATCAGAGAAAAAAAATATTATCATAGCAGAATTTGATTTACTCCCCATTAATCATGTAAGCTTGTAAGCTCCCCCTCAACATATGCATGTATAATTCGTTATTATCTCTTTTCTCTATATCATACTTTTTTTTTCATGTATAATTTGTTATTATCCCCTTTCTCTATATCATACTTTTTCCTCCCCCTTTTGGCATTATCAAAAAGGTAAAGAAAAGAAACATTCAAAGCAATAGAGAAGGTAAGCATTTAAACATTCAAACATAGCATATAAAATTGTTCAAGATAAAGGGATAGGTGCACGAAAATCAAAGTCCACTCTTGTGTTATCTTTGAGTTTATCAGACTTAAAAATACAGGGGATCCATTCCTGATCAAATCTATTTCTTCTGAAACTCTCTTCTCATCATTCATAGATATTCCAAATTAAATCATACAAGAACCAGAGCATATTTACACAAAGATACAGTCATATAAACAGTTTCTTTAGAGAATAGATATAGGATTAATCGATTATGCCCAATTCTTTTCTAATGAAAAAGAAGCTTTCCTTGTTCAAGGGTTTGGTAAAAATATCAGCGAGTTGTTTAGTTGTATCGACATATTCAATCTCAATTTCTCTAATTTGTATATGATCTCTAATGAAATGATGTCTGATTTCTTTGTGTTTAGTTCTAGACTGCATTATGGGATTCTTAGTTAGGTTAATTGCACTTGTATTGTCACATCTAATAGGAACTTGGTTTAGTTGCATACCATAATCAACTAATTGTTGTTTCATCCATAAAACCTATGCACAACAGCTACCAGCTGCTACATTTTCAACCTCTGCAGTGGATAAAGCCACACTAGATTGTTTCTTACTGAACCATGATACTAATGAGTTTCATAGTAAATAGCAAGTTCCACCAGTACTTTTTCTATCTAGTTTACAACCAGTAAAATCAGAGTCTGAATAGCTAATTAAAGTACATGTAGCTCCCTTGGGATACCATAATCCCATGTCTTTTGTTTCTAACAGATACTTAATTATCCTTTTAACTGTTGTTAAGTCTGATTCTTTTGGATTTGCTTGATACCTAGCACACATGCATACACTAAACATGATATCTGGCCTACTAGTAGTAAGATAAAGTAGTGAGCCTATCATACCTCTGAATTTAGAAACATCAACAGGTTTACCTTGCTCATCCTTGTCCAGATAACAGGAGGTACTCATTGGAGTAGCCATCTCCTTAGCATTTTTAATGCCAAACTTCTTGATCAACTCATTGCGATACTTGGTTTGGCTAACAAAGATTCCATTTTCAGTTTGCTTTATTTGCAGTTCAAGGAAAAGGTTCAGCTCACCCATCATTGACATTTCAAACTCACTCTGCATAAAACTTGCAAACTCATTGCACAACTGCTCATTAGTGGTACCAAAAATTATATCATCCACGTATATTTGTACAAGTAAAATGTTGTGTGCCTTTTTCTTAGTGAACAAAGTTGTGTCAACTTTACCTCTTTTAAATCCTTTGTCAATGAGAAAATTACTTGACTTTTCATACCAAGCTCTAGGAGCTTGCTTTAAGCCATATAGTGCTTTAGACAGTTTATAAACATGGTTAGGCAATTCATTATTCTCAAAACCAGGTGGTTGACCAACATACACTTCCTCTTGAATAAATCCATTTAAGAAAGCACTCTTAACATCCATTTTATACAATTTAAATCCCATTATGCAAGCATAATCAAGTAGCATTCTTATAGCTTGTAGTCTTGCTATTGGTGCATATGTTTCATCATAATCTATGCCTTCTTCTTGGTTATACCCTTTGGCTACCAATCTAGCCTTGTTTCTTACAATTATACCATTTTCATCTAGTTTATTCCTAAAAACTCATTTTGTACCTATCACTTGACAATTCTTGGGTTTAGGCACTAGTTTCCAAACTTGGTTTCTTTCAAACTGGTTTAACTCATCTTGCATAGTCGTCATCCAATGTTCATCAATTATAGCATCATCTATGTTCTTAGATTCTACTTGAGACACAAATTCCATATGATTACAGGCATTTCTAAGAGATTATCTAGTAGTTACCCTCTTTGTAATTTCACCAATGATGTTATCAATTGGATGATTTCTGACAATCCTCTATTCCTTTGGTAGGTCAGGCTGTTGTTTTGTTTGCTCTTGCTTTAGAAATTAATTCTTTAAGCTTTCATCTTCTTCATTGTCCTGTTTCTCTTTTAGGAGATTTTTCTCAATTGAATCTGCAAGATCATCAATAACAGAATCATTTCCCAACCATTTGGGGTTAGGCTCATCAAATGTCACATGCACAGATTCCTCAATAGTTTGTGTTCTCTTATTATATACTCTAAATGCTTTACTAGATAGAGAGTAACCTAGGAAAATTCCTTCATCAGCCTTTGCATCAAATTTTCCAAGATTATTCTTTCCATTGTTAAGAACAAAGCATTTGCACCCAAAAACATGAAAATGTGCTATATTTGGTTTTCTTCCTTTGTAAAGCTCATAAGGGGTTTTCTTTAAGATTGGTCTTTGATGAGTGTGATTTCACCTCATTTTCCATGTACATTTCTGCATGCATTTGCATATAGTTAGGCCATTTTAGTGTTTATTTTGTTTAGTTTTTCCCTTGGAACAGATAAGGTGGTATTGTGTGTTGTTTTGCAGATATTCATGATTAAATGCCCAAGAATTAGCAAGTATGAAGCTTGGATGACTTAGAGCTTTAAAAGATAAGAAATTGAGCCAAGCAGAGAGTATCACGGCCTAGCAGTGATGGCCCTCACTACCGTGAGGAGCAAAGAGTGAAGAAAGAATTGAGCCAAAAGTCAAAAGCTGTCACGGCCTAGCCGTGATGGCTATCACGGCCGTGACGTGTCAGCTGTGCAAGATCTCCAAAAGTCAGAAACGATCACGGCCTAGCCGTGATGTCTCTCACGGCCGTGACCTGTTAGTTGGAAAAGTCAGAAACGATCACGGCCTAGCCGTGATGTCCATCACGGCCGTGATGAATCAGTAAATGAAGAGGCGCCCAAGTCAGAAACCATCACGGCCTGGCCGTGATGGCTGTCACGGCCGTGACGGACCGCGAGTTATAAAAGGGTCTCTGAGCAGAACAGAAAGGCATCCAGAAAAACCTAAAAATAAGACCTTTGCTGCTGTGGCTGCTGTGCAACATTCTATGGGGCTCTCTCCTTTGTTCATCTCTGTAACTCTTTCTTTTATTCTATCTTCAATTATGTGTAGCTAAACTCCCCTTTGTTGGGGTTAGATGATTGCTTATCTGAACTTGGTTGTAAAATGACTTGATTATAATACAGTTTCCTTCTTCTTTATGAGTGTTTGATTCCATGCTTAATGCTTTCTTAGGATTGATCACCCTAGGAATGATTAGTTGCTTTAATAGATAACTGGAAGGTTGGTGTTAGAGCTTGCTCATGAATCAAATGCCAAGTAGTTCATGAGCCTAGACATAGGTCTTGAGGTGCTTGCAATCTTATAAGTCTTTACTTAATGCAAAATCTCAGGTTAATCCACCTATGGAATTAGGGTTTAATTTGGGGTTTTAGGCTCAATGCACCTAAGGCATTAGGCTTGAGTATTTCAGAAAAGACTTGATTGTCATAATTGAATTAGGAACTGTGTTACTTGTCATTTCATAACAATCAAGGGAGGATTAGCTTAGTCTAACCCTAACAATTCTATCTAATTGTTATTCACATTTCTGTTTGCATATTAACTATTTGATAAAATTCCAAAAAGAACAAAAACATTTTATTCTTGTTTGCTTGTTAGATGATAGAGCTACCTTCACTCCAAAATTTGATCGCCTAGATAGTAGTCTAATTTGCGAAGTGGTAATTGTCCACGATCCCTGAGAACGATATCCGGTCTTACCGTTTTATTACTTGCAACGAACCGGTACACTTGCCGAGTCCGTGTCAGTCTTATCAAGAATCTACTTAGCACATAGCAGGCTGTATTGACAGCATCTGCCCAACAATGTTTTGGCAAGCTAGAGTCGTTCAACATAGTTCTTGCTATCTCCTCTAATGATCTATTCTTCCTTTCCACTACTCCATTTTGTTGTGGAGTTATAGGAGCAGAAAAATTATGTTGAATGCCATGCTTATCACAAAAGTTTTCAAACACTTCATTTTAAAATTCTCCCCCATGATCACTTCTTATAGAAACAATTTTCATGTCCTTTTCATTTTGCACATTTTTTGCCATTTTCTTAAATGCGGCAAATGAATCACTCTTATGAGATAGAAAATATGTCCACGTATATCTAGAGTAATCATCTACTATTACCAATGCATAAGAGTTACCACCAAGGCTTTTGGTTCTAGATGGACCAAATAAATCCATGTGTAAAAGTTGTAAGGGTCTAGTTGTTGAAACAATGTTCTTTGGTTTAACAGGGACCTTAACTTGCTTTCCTTTTTGACATGCATCACATAATCCATCTTTCACAAATTTCAGTTTACGCAAGCCAACTACAAGATATTTACGAATCAGTTTATTCAAGTGGTTCATGTGAATGTGTGCAATTCTTCTATGTCAAAGCCAATTCTCTTCTTATTTTGAAATAAGACAACATGCAGTATTTGAAGAGATATTATCTAAATCAAGCATATAGATGTTATCTGTCCTGTGTCCAATTAATTTCAAATTTTCATCATGCTGATTTTCTATTAAGCAACTATTGGAATTGAATTTTACCTTGAAGCCATTATCACATAGTTGACTGATACATAATAGGTTGTGTTTCAGTCCCTCAACATATAGTACATCCTCAATGATTGTTGTTGAGTCACTTCCAATGTTGCCATTGCCAAGTATTCTCCCTTTATTGTTGTCTCCATAGGTAACACTACCACTTGACTTAGGGGTAAAGGAAATGAACTTGCTTTTGTCTCCAGTCATGTGCTTGGAACAACCACTGTCAAGATACCATTTCACATTCTTGGCTTTCCAACACACCTACAAAATAGAATCATGTTTGTGTTTTAGGTACCCAAATCTGTTTGGGTCCTTTTGAGTTAGTTGCAGCAATAGTTCCTTTAGGAACCCATATATACTTAGATTTATTGTATGCTGATTTTCTGTATTGACATATAGAATCTGTGTGACCTTTTCTAGCACAAAAATTGCATTTAACAAATGGTTGTTTGATGTCTTAGGTGCAGTAAAAAATTTCTTGAAATATTTCTCATGTATCTTAGGTTTATAGCCTATTCCAGCCTTATCATAAACACATTTTTGCTGTCCTAACAAAGTATTCAAGTTATCTCTACCATTTGTGAACATGGCTAAGTCATTTTTCAGTTTTTTCCTTCTTTTGCAACTTTGGACAGTCAAGCTTTATGTGGCCAATCTTTCCACATTCATAGCATGTGATGTTGTTGGAAGAGTTGTCACCTTTACTGAAATTTCTACTTTGAAAATTGGATGGCTTTCTTTTGAAGTTGCCTTGCTTCTTTAGGAAGTTCTTGAATTTTCTAACTAGCATTCCATCTCTTCTTCAGATTCTGCCTCTTGTGCTGAATCATCATCACCATTGTCTTCTACTTCTCTGACTTGTGATTTCAGAGCCAATCCCTTCTTTCTTTTATCAGTTTCTTCACTCTCATGCAGTCTGGTCAACTCCAATTCATGTTCTTACAGTTTTCCAAACAAGGTAGCAATGGTCATTGAAGACGGATCTCTGGATTCTGAGATTGTAGTGACTTTAGGTTGTCATTCTCTTCTCAAGCATCTCATTACTTTGTTAATTTGATCCTCATTTGATATAGCTTTTCCAAGATCAGCCAATTGATTTACAATGTGTGTGAATCTTTTTTGCATTTCAGTCATAGGTTCTCCTCGATTCATTCTGAATAGCTCATACTCATGTGTGAGGGTGTTCATTCTTGCTCTTCTGACATATGTGGTTCCTTCATGTGTCACTTGCAATGTATCCCACATCTCCTTTGCTAATTTGTAATTTGAAACCCTGAAAACTCATCACGGCTTAAAGCAGATGTTATAATATTCTTAGCGCGTGCATTATATTGAACTCTTTTCTTATCATCCTCATTCCATTCAGTTTTAGGCTTATTTCTTGGAGCACCATTAGCATCTACAGTAGAGGGGACAAATGGTCCATTTTCTACTGCATCCCATATGTCAGCACCTGCTGCCTCAAGAAATATTACCATTCTTTCCTTCCAATAGATATACTCAGATCTATTGAAGGCAGGAGGGCGTGCAAGGGAAGCCCCTTCATTTAAACAGTCATTGTAAGTTATACTCTTATCGCTGTTAAGCCAAACTTAAGAGTTTATATTATGGTATCAGAACAGTCAAAGCAGAGGTATATCGGAGCAAAAAAAAATATTATCATAGCAGAATTTGATTTACTCCCCATTAATCATGTAAGCTTGTAAGCTCCCCCGCAACATATGCATGTATAATTCGTTATTATCTCTTTTCTCTATATCATACTTTTTTTTTTCATGTATAATTTGTTATTATCCCCTTTCTCTATATCATACTTTTTCCTCCCCCTTTTGGCATTATCAAAAAGGTAAAGAAAAGAAACATTCAAAGCAATAGAGAAGGTAAGCATTTAAACATTCAAACATAGCATATAAAATTGTTCAAGATAAAGGGATAGGTGCACGAAAATCAAAGTCCACTCCTGTGTTATCTTTGAGTTTATCAGACTTAAAAATACAGGGGATCCATTCCTGATCAAATCTATTTCTTCTGAAACTCTCTTCTCATCATTCATAGATATTCCAAATTAAATCATACAAGAACCAGAGCATATTTACACAAAGATACAGTCATATAAACAGTTTCTTTAGAGAATAGATATAGGATTGATCGATTATGCCCAATTCTTTTCTAATGAAAAAGAAGCTTTCCTTGTTCAAGGGTTTGGTAAAAATATCAGCGAGTTGTTTAGTTGTATCGACATATTCAATCTCAATTTCTCTAATTGTATATGAAAAAGAAGCTTTTCATGTATAATTTGTTATTATCCCCTTTCTCTATATCATACTTTTTCCTCCCCCTTTTGTCATAATAAAAAGGGGGACTTTGTTAGACTCAATGACTTAGAGATTTTGATATATGACAAATACAACTTAATGTGTATGCAAGTGTTTTAGTGTCAAATTGGAAAGACATGTATCAAGCAGTAATCAACAAGTTCAGTGAGCAATCAAAGGAGAACATTCAAGGAAGAACTTGAAGAAATCAAAAGAGCAAAGACAAAGATCAAGGAATCATCAAGACAAGAGCTTAAAGGAGAAATTAGATTTAAGTCTTAGATGATTTGTAAGAGATGAAATCTCTTACTCACAAATAGCTCAACTAAAAAGATGCATGAAGAAAATCAATTTTCATAACCTGCATTAAAAGGAATAAGTTTTCGTTAATGAAAATGATTTTTGGAAATAAGAAGTGCTCGTCCAAAGCACTCGTCCAACATTGAAGTAATACAGAACACTCGTCCAACACTGAAGTAATACAAGTGCTCGTCCAAACACAAGTGATCGAAACGCTCATCCAAGAAGTGACAGAAGCGCTCGTCCACTGAAGTGATAGAAGCGCTCTTCCAACATAAGTGACAGAAGTGCTAGTCCATTGAAGTGACAGAAGTGCTCGTCCACAAGTGACAGAAGCGCTCGTCCACTGAAGTGATACCAACGCCCGTCCACTAGACTGATACCAGCGCCCGTCCACTAAAGTGATACAAATGCTCGTTTACTAAGGTGACATAAGCGCTCGTCCACACAATTCTTTGGACTTGCTAAGATCTAAATGAGAAGATCCATCCAATGACGTGGTGATCAGTGCATTTTAATATACTTTTTATAGCAATGCGCTTGGTGTTTTTAGATGTGCTTTGTACCCAATATTGGATTCTTAGCATGTTTTCATATCTTTGGGTCTTTATTGGGCTTTAATGAATTTCTTGGTCAATTTTCGGATTTTAGTGCATCCAGACCCGTCTCCCTTATGCAGGCCATAACTTAGGCTATACTTGTCCGATTTCAGTGCTCTTGGTGGCGTTGGAAATCTAAGAAGCAGACCTACAACTTTCATGTTGACCGTTCAGCCCAGTTCGAAAATTTTGATGGTCGAAAATTCTAATTACCGAAGCTGTCCAGATTAGTGAGGGAATTGGAATTTTTGTTGTCATATCTCCATGTAATCAATCATTAATGGACCAATTAATTCCCATTGGGCTCTCTAGGTCAGACATATTAGTTTACCCCAGGATTATAAGTAGGTGGTTTTGAGACCTTGTTTATCATCTTTGGAGAGGCGGCTGCTCTTAGGGTTTTGTCTCTCTTCTCCTCCCTCTTCAATTCTTATTTTCGTTTAAGCCTCCTATGGAAGGCTTAATTCTTAGATTGATTCAATGGTTAGGTATTTTTACAAAGACCTTGAGGTTTGGTTTTCAATGTTAATTTCATTTTAGTAATTCTATATCTTTTCCTTTTAATCCTTCATCTATTGATCAATGTTTGCAATTCCGTTTTTGTGTTTTGATGCTTAATCACTCAAACTCGTTTTTGCATTCCAATCTAATTATAATCTGATTTGAGATTATTCGAAGCATGTTGAACGCTTGTTTTGATTTGTTACGAATAAGTATTGATAGGATCTATGACGCTCGGTGTAGGTTTGATTGAATTCGGTTATAAGATTGATTATGGTTTTGTGACGCTTGTTCCACAATTATAATTAACCAAATTCTGTTATGCTTAATCCAGTAGGAATTTCGTATAGAATTAATTGATGCTTGATTGGTTAATTCTATGATCAAACAAGAATAGAATCACGAAAAGAGATTAGATCCTCTGAAACCCGTGATAGGTCCAAGTGAAATTACCTTAAACCAGTGGATTAGTCGATTTGACATATTGATTATCATCTCTCTTTTGCAATCTATTTTCTTCTCTCATTGTATTCAAAATTCCCCCCTTTTTCTCAATACTTTGCATGATTCTTGTATTTGGTTAATTGAATCAGAAATCCTTGCGAGACGACCAAGGTTATCACCTTGTACTACAGTTTTAAATTTTGATTCATTTGACCCGTGTACGATAGCGGATCACGTGGCATATGGAGCTCGTCTACTAGCCCTTCCGAATGTAAAATCTTAATGGCTAGATGGAAAAGAATTCTATAAGAACTATCAGAATCTTATTTCAAGAACCAGAATCAAGAAAACAGATTCCGTTAAATCAGATCCAAATCTGTTTTGATTGATTCCAACGACTATAACTTGTTTTCTATATAAAGAGGGATCAAAGGAACACCTTTTTGTAAGAATAACAAAACGAATATCATAACAATATAAAAATACACATGTCATTCATCATCTTTCTTGAGCTTATTGTGAAAAGAGTGTTTCATTCTCATAAGTGCTTCAATTTGTTTATCTGACTATTGAGAGTTAGGAATCAACTTTTTTTTTACTTTTCGATTGTATAGAGAGAGGGAGTCTCTCTGAGTGATTAGGGTGAGGTATCCCTAAGGAAGAACATTGAGGCTCTTCACAAGAGTGTGGTATCTCGAGGTGAAGGAGTGCTCTGTGGTGCAAAGGTTTTTCAAGCTACCTGGTAAAGCTTGTGTGTTAGTGTGTGAAATACCGCAGGTGGAGTGGAGACTGGATGTAGGTCACAAAAAGGAAAACATGGGCCAGGTCATGGGTATAATTCCAATGGGTAAAGGGTTTTAACTCTTATATATTAGAATTAATAGCTAGAAAACCTATTTTCAAACATACTGCCGCCGCACAGTGAAAAGAGAAAGGGGAGCGTGGATTTTAAGGAGGTTAGCAAGAAGGGATAAGGGATTTTGAGTGAAACATCGGTTTTCATTTTAGATACTAATTGAAAGTCTGTAAGAGGTGTGTAAAAACACTTTTGTTCACACTTTCATGGTACAATTAATTTTTGGGTTCTTGATTCATGATTTGAGATTTTTAAAATATTTTGGGGTTAGCATGAATTCTTAAAATGTTTCATCTTGGTTAATGTGCTGCTGTTAAGGACTAATGATTTATATTTTGCACGAGTTCGAACCTTGGCAGCAACAATTCTTGGACGGCCTTTACTTACCTCCCGGCCAAACCCCGGATTAATCAGAGTCAAAGACTTTGGACACCAGGGCGGGGGTCAAAGACCCTATGGACCAAAAAAATGTTTCATCTTGTTGACAAACTGATTTGGTAAATATGTTTTTCTTGGATCTATACAGAAATAGTTTTGTTATTATTAATTTGTTGGGCAGTCTCTTAAGTGTTAATTTTTTTTATCTTCCGTTTACGATGTTATGTGGCATTACTTACATCCAGCTTGTATGTCCATTACGCTACATCTTCTATTAATGATAAAATTGCCAATTAAATTTGGGTAAATTCTATACCATGCTCCAGTGCGTCAAACGCCAAGTTATTTTGACTAAGAATCAATTTTCTCATGCGTCAGGTATCTTATGGAGGTGCATGAAATTTATTATATTTTTTTAAGTGGACTTTAAATTATACTTTTGAAGTGCATTGATAGATTCATTTGGACTTTATCAAGTGGATTGATGGAAGAGATCAAAGAGCAACAAGCCACTGATACATTCCTCCAAGAAAAGAAAGAGCTCATGGAGCAAGGAAAAGCCACCGAGTTTAGTTTGGGATCAGATAACATCTTGAGATGTAATGGTCGAATCTGTGTTCCCGACAATCCGGAGATGAACAAGATGATTCTCGATGAATCACACAAAAGCACCCTGAGCATCCATCCAGGATCAACCAAGATGTATCAAGACTTGAAGCAAATATTTTAGTGGCCAGGTATAAAGAAACAAGTAGCAGAGTATGTGGCATCTTGCCTAACTTGTCAAAAGACAAAGATAGAACATCAGAAGCACGGTGGAATGTTACAGTCACTAGATATACCCCAATGGAAGTGGGACAGCATGTCCATGGATTTCGTGGTAGGATTACCGAGGACTTCCAAAGGCTTCGACTGAATTTGGGTAATCATAGACAGGTTGACGAAGTCAGCACACTTCTTATCTGTCAAGGTAAACTACACGGTGGAAAGATTAACCGAAGTGTACATCAGGGAAGTAATTAGACTCCATGGAGTGCCTTCCAGTATAGTCTCAGATGGAGACCCAAAGTTCACTTCGCGATTTTGGGGAAGCTTACAAAAAGCCCTGGGAACTAAGATAAGGCTAAGCTCGGCTTACCATCCGCAGACAGATGGGCAAACTGAAAGGACAATTCGGACCTTGGAAGACTTGCTTAGAGCTTGCGTTCTGGACAATCGTGGAAGTTGGGACGATTTGTTACCACTTATCAAGTTCACATACAACAACAGTTTCCACTCGAGTATAGGTATGGCACCCTATGAAGCTTTGTACGGAAGGAAATGTCAGACGCCGTTGTGTTGGTACCAGGATGGAGAAAGCACCATTTTAGGCCCTGAAATTGTGCAAAAGACAACAGAGAAAGTGAGGTAAATCCGCGAAAAGATGAAGGCCACTCAAAGTAGACAGAAGAGCTATGCCGATCGTAGGAGGAGACCTCTCGAATTTCAGGAAGGAGAACATGTGTTTCTAAGAGTCACCCATACCACATGGATAGGTAGAGTCATAAAATCCAGAAAACTTACCCCAAAATTCATTGGACCTTATCAAATCCTCCGTCGTATTGGTCCAGTAGCCTATCAAATTGCCTTGCCACCTTTTCTTTCAAATATCCATGATGTGTTCCATGTTTCTCAATTGAGAAAATATGTTTCCGATCCATCGCATGTAATTTAGCCCGATGAAGTACAGTTAAAAGAGAACCTATCCTATGAAACCGCACCGGTACGGATCGAAGACCGAAGGATTAAGCAACTCCGGGGAAAACAAATTCCCCTGGTCAAAGTTATCTGAGATGAAGCGACCGGAGAAGCAACCTGGGAGACTGAAGAGAAGATGAGATTACAGTACCCCGATCTTTTTTCCGGTACGTAATTTCAAGGACGAAATTTATTTTTAGTGGGGTAGTAATGTAACGCCCCGATTTTGTTTCTTGTTAATCTGTGCTTAAGTGTGTGCTTTCCAGTAATTGATTTTAAAGTTTTAGAGATTATTTTGATAAACTAAAATCATTTTCATAACTTAGTCTATCTTAGGAAGCTGCAGTAAAAATTTCAGCTGAAAATTTAGACGAATCCCGGTCTGCGTTTTCTCTATCGGTACAAGTTTCCTAATCAGAAAATGAAATTTTTACTCGTGAATGAAACGATTGAGCTTCTAATTACGATTGCTAATGTTTCCACTATTTTACAAATTTTCATTACAAATTTGTATTTTATTGATTTTTCGAGTACGATTTTCATTAGAAATACGATTGATTCGGTACAGATATTTAACCGGAACGAAACAAAAGTCAAGGGAAATAACTTGTATCAGATTTTGGAGTGTTAGGTGAGGAAAATCTGTTTTTGTAAGAGGAATAGTAATTTTATGATACAAAATCATGATTATCATAATAAATTATTATATTTCAAAATTTATATTAAAAAAACTTTTAAAATTTTTTATTTTTCCTCTCCATTTTCTGCTGCACCAGCGCCTCTACCCTCTCTCTCTCTCTCTCTCTCTCTCTCTCTCTCTCTATATATATATATATATATATATATATATATATATATATATATATATATATATATATATATATATACACACACACACACACACACACACACACACACACACATGTTCCCTTCTCACTTCATCACTTTTTCCTCTTATTTCCACAAAGTCATTCCTACTACACTTGTTCCTAGTTCTTTTGTTCTTGAACAAACTTAAGTCTTGCTCTCAAGACTTCAATTTTCTGCAGCTCCTAGGTATGATCTCCAACAATTGTTCTGCACTTTTCTTCCATGTTCATTTTATACACATGTATGTTGAGTTGATTCATGAAAGCTTGTTTATTTTGTTTCAAAACTTCTTTCAACTTCTACTACTTCTTTCTACCTTCATCAACCTTTGAATGTTGGAATGAACCTTCCTATGACCATTTTAATGGGGTTGGCTGAAACCCTAAGGAGGAGAGGTTGTGATTTTGCAACATATTTTTCACATGCATGTTAGTTTTACTATGATTTATGCTTATAGTTTTAACTTGTAATCAATAAGAAATCATCTTCCTTTATATGCAAAAGATTTTACCACTTCTTGCTCATCTTTACTCTCATTTTAATGGCTTGCATGTGAAGAGAAAATCATCCTCCCTATGATCATGGTGTGGCCGAAACACCAAGATGGAGAAAGGATGAGTTTTTGCTAAAATCTCACATGCATGGCTTTAGATCTTTGGTTCATGAATTTTTTTTAATTAAACCATTTTTTTAGACTATGTATACCTTCTTGTGATGGTTCTGTGGCCAAAAATCTAATTTTTTTAAAGTTAGTGAGGCCTAATTTTTAATCACTTGGAAGGTTGCATGGTTAATACACTAAGTTCTTTACATTAGTAGCTTAATAATGGTGTTTGAAAAATTTTAGTGTTCTTAGCCTTGTTCGCTTGTGATGGTTGAAACTCACTTGATGAGTTGATGAGGCTTGTTCAAATTTTGTTTAAGCTAAATAATGCTTAGAACACTATAAAGTTTACATGCATGAAATTAGATTGATGAAAAATAATATTTTTCCACCATTTCTTGATAAGGCCGAAACCTATGGTTCATGAGGCCAAGATTATAAAATTTTATTTTCAAGTTTTAAGCTTTTATTTTACCTCCTTGATGCTTGAGGATCATAAATCCAAAAGTTTGTGAAAATTTAAAATTTCTAGCATGATTTTCTAAGTATGGCCGAATGCATGCATAAAATTAGGGTGATTTTATAAAAAAAAAATTACTTATGTTAAACACTTGTTTCTGTATAGATTTGCAATCGTAACGCGAACCGAGTCATTCCTCTTTTAAAAAAAACTGAGTTTCATTACCATTTTACTCTGAGGTAAGGGAAGAAAGCCTGAGGGATATTAAAGTTATGATGACTATGTGTTATCTGTGTTTGCTTGATGTGTTGGTTGAATGCTTGTAATAATGCTTGGTTTGATGAGTGATTTGATTTAGTTGATATGCTGGTTTTTATTTGATTTACATGAATTAAGTGTTTATGTTCATTATAAAATGTTTATTATGATATGGATATGTTGATTTATTGATGTAATTGTTTGGTTGTTGCATATAAAGCCTAACCTTGAGTTAGAGCTCAAAATAATAAGTTAAGATAAAAATCTTAACAAGATCAAGAAAGAAGCTTACAAATAAATAATGTTTTTGAAAAGAAGTTTTGTTTGAAAAAGTAAAGAAAGTTAAGGTTATATTTCTAAATTTTGTAACATTTGAAATTTATGAAAAAGCATATTTTGATTTATTGAATTAAAATTAAAGGAAGATTAATTTGATTTTATTGAAAAAGAGTGAATTTTTAAAATCAAGGCGATTTTTGAAAAATGAATTTCAAATAAAAAAAATTACAAAAAAAAAAACTTTGCTCAAAACAATATTCCAATAACTTGGATAAGTTGTGGAGATTTGATTTTGTTTTGTTTTTCACTGAACGAAAAATAACGTTGAAAAGTGGACCTAGTAACCGAGACGTCGGGCTACTAGTGTAATTAAACACGTTGATCTATGATCCGAGTCACGTTGTTGCGGACTCTGTGTCCTTATACGTTGTTGTGGACTGCATGTCCTACATACGTTATACAAACATGATAAACGAAGTAAAGGTGTAAAGTTGTTTTCTACTACCACAAAGTCTTAGACTGGTGCATCGGTTTAAGACTCTTGTGATTGGACACGCGGACTCAAATGTCATGTATTTACAAATTTTAATACATTGAATAGTTATGGAGGTCGTGAGCCTTTGAGCTTCGACAAGGAAAGAATTATACACAAAGAAAAGCCTCGATAATAAAATGTTTTTCATACATTTGGCAGACGTGCCCAAAGTTGTTTTATGTGAGTACCTTGAAGGGCAGGGTATATCATGCTACATTGTATCATTGTGCCTTGATGGACAATGAAATCCATATGCCTTGATTACTATGCCTTGAGTTGGATAGTATGCTATGGATATCCACGCACGGTGTACACTGTGCCAAGAGTTTTGGGCCACTTGGACTAACACGTTGTGCCTTTTATGGCAAAAATTTCGGGCCTGATCAGCTCATTTTAAACAAAGTGAAGTTGGGGTCTCCAGAGATTAGGATAGAAGTTGAATTATAGAAGTGTCATGGTTTTCAAAAAGTGATGATTATCTCTTGCTACCTACTGTTTAAAATGATATCTGGTTACTTGTATATGTTTCTCTGTGTGTTTTGGGTGCATATAGTTGTCATAATTAACCATATATTGGTATCTTACCCTTGCATTTTCCTTCATGTAAATATGTATGTATCTTGTTATGTTGAGACTAGATGGACCCAGCTCTGCCTCTCGTGCACTCCCGAGTGTGGGCGATCATGTTTGAGGATGCCGACAACCCTAGGGCTTGGGTGATTCATCCGGGGATTCACACGGCCGAGTACACTGGCCCGGTTTGCAATATAGAAGGAACACGGGAGTGAGGTCCAGAGAGGATTATTCATACCGTGGAGACCATCCAGATATCACTTCTGTCAGCTTGGTTGTATGTACAACACCTAGCAGACCTAGGACAGCTAGTGTTAGATCCACCACCTCAATGTTGGGCCGGCTTCACCCATAGAGGAGGATCCAGAGGAATTCATGGATGAGGAACCCCAGTATCATCCTATGAGCAATGATGATGATGATGTACCTGGCTAGGGAGCCGGGGTGGAAGTATCCTCTTCTGATACTTCCTTTGGAAATGAGGGAGACTTCTGTGGTCTCCTGAATGGGTATCACTAGTTTGTCTTGACTGGCTTAGGAAGTCTAGTTTTATTTTGGAGTAGTGATGTTGGATGGATCTCGTCAGTCGCATGCTTTATTTTGTCTCTTTAAACTCTAGTGCAATGTAGTGTTTTGTTTAAGAAACTTGGATGTACACTCAAGGAAACTTCTATCAATGCACTTGCCACTAAGAAGGTGTTTGTTATCAATATGAATATTATGTATGTTTTCTATGAATGTAAGTTGATCTTTTGATTCCATGTCTTAAGTTGAGTTTTATTTAATAATGAATTACTAATTAAATATTGACATTCCTAAAGAAATTGACATGTCTTCTAATAACGTTAATATTAGTAAAAAGGATTAATTATTATAATGCCCGGGTGAGGGTGTTACATTCAACTTCTTCAGATTGTAAGGTTGCACTTGAGATCTTAGCTTTATCAGACTTTTCAGTCTTCAGCTCACTGTTTTCCTTGGCCAGCTTGTCACACTCTTGAGATTTCTGCTTATACTCATTGATGAGCTTTACATACTCTCTCTTGAGGGATTTGAAAGCCTTAGATAAGCAGTTGAATTCCTCCAGCAACTCCTCATAGGCATCAAGTAATTCCTCATAGTCAGAATGTACCTCATTATCTGAATCTAAGTCAGTGTTGGCCATCAGACAGAGATTAGCTTCTTCCTCTGTCTTTTCATCTGAAGATGGTGACTCCAGATCTTCCCAAGTAGCCATCATCCATTTCTTCTTCTTTTTGAAGAACTTCTTAAAAAGGGCTTTCTTGAGTTGAGGACATTCAGCTTTGATGTGGCCAAGCTTTTTGCACTCGTAGCAGACAATTGAACTCTTGTCTGTTGAAGTGGATTCTTTGAAGTTCTTGTCCTTGTTGAACCTTATGAATGGCTTATCCTTTCTAAACTTCTTTTTCTGTAAGAGAATCTTAATCTTCCTGGATAGGAGAGATAATTCTTCATCACTTTCAGAATCCTCGGGTTCAGACAAGTCAGCATCACCATATGACTCGTCTGCCTTCAGAGCTTTGAAAGCTTTTACTGACTTTAGATCAGCCTTCAGAGCAATTGACTTGCCCTTCTTTGTTGCAATTTCATCTCCAAGTTCTTGCTCATGAACAGTGAGTGTTCCAAGAAGTTCATCCATAGTCAAGGTAGTGAGATCCTTGTCTTGAGAGATAGCAGTAACCAAAGGTCTTCACTGCTTAGGTAGACTTCTCATAATCTTTCCAACCTTCTTAGCATTAGTGTAAATTTTTCCAAGAGATTTTAGACTATTGATGATAGTTTGGAATCTTCCTATCATCTGAGCAACAGATTCTCCTTCCTCCATGACAAACAGTTCATGCTTTCTGACAAGTATGAAAATTTTTTATTCTTTAACTTTGGTTGTTCCTTCATGAGTAACAGCTAAAGTATCCCATATTTCTTTACCAGAATCACATGCACAAACCTTTTCAAATTCTCCAGGGCTGAGAGCACAAATGATGTTGTATATGGCTTTGGGGTTCAACTCCCATTTTGTCTTTTCTGCAGGGGTCCACTGAGCTTTTGGCTTACAGTGTTGTCATCATTCTTAGGAATGAATGGACCATCAGTGATGACATCCTAGATATCAAAGTTTGTAGATAGAATGAACCATTGAAATCTATCTTTCCAATAGTTACAGTTTTCTTCATTGAAGAATGGAGGTCTGGTTAGGGAAGTTCCTTCAGTCTGGTGACTTCCAGTTGAACTAGCTCCAGCAATCATGTCTATTCTTCAGGACCTTTACCTCTACACTGTTAGATGCTCAACCCAGAGGCTGAGCTCTGATACCAGCTGAAATAGACAACTATAAACACGAGAAGGGGGTTGAATTGTGTTTATCAGAATTTAAAACAAAGTTGACAACTTTTCGCACATGGAAGCTAAGTTCAGACAAGTGGGAAGGAACAGTACAGACAGGTGACCTGTCTGGTTAGATTACAACAGAATAAACATGCAAGCAAACAACGTGAAAATAGATTTAATGTTAACACTTTAACCCCATAGTTATAAAGCGGATATGATAATCAAAGCAACTAAAGAGTTTAAGGGAAGAGAGATTAACACAGTTTTTTATCCTGGTTCACTCTTCAACACAAAAAGCTACGTCCAGTCCTTGATAGCGCCAAGTTTTGTCCACTATAACTGATCAGGTTACAGACTCCAAGTATTGTTGGCAAACCTAGCCTCTTCAGGCTCCAAGACAAGCACACCTAGCCTCTTCAGGCTCACTCAGGTTTGCTTGAGAAGTTTGTTTGTAATAAATACAATCAGACAGACAATTCTTTCACTAACACTCAGAGAGTGAATTAAATGTAAGCTTAGGAAAGACTGCGTAATAACTTCAAATGATTGAAGAATACAGATTAAAAGAATGAAGGAATAAATGCGTAGAATAATGGCTCTTTTAGTGCTGTGTATTCTGTGTATCTTCATCTTCAATGACTTATGTATTTATAGCCTTCAAACATTTAAAATCCGTTAGAGACATTCCTTCAAGTGTTCTCTTTGATCATAACTTCATTAAATGCAATAGAGTCGTTCTGGGCAGCCATTAATACAATATGAACATTGGTTGTACTCTAACATGAAGGATCATGGCTTTATGCATCGTGTAGTAGCCATACCAGAGTTGTGCAGAGAGCTTTTGTACTTTGCAGAACACATTTCCCTTTTCGTGTAATAACCAAGAGTACTAGGGAATAAGGTTTGTTGGAAACATTCTTTATCTGGACTTCATCTCTGATTTCCAAGGTTGCTTGTGAAATTGCCTCTGACTTTTCTTGATAATCGTGAGATTAAGAAAGAGAGAACTTCAAAGTCTTTGTATGAAGGGACATCTTCCAAAAGCTATTGTACTTGAGTTCTTCATCGAGGAACCATAGATAAGTATAAGAACTTATCAGAAGATACATTGAAACATCAATGTATAAAGTCAATAATCCTAGTTAGCAGACAGGATGATTTTTGCTTCTTCAGACAGGTGATCATTTATGTAAGCAGACAGGTGAGTCTTACTATTTTGATCTGTACATACATACACAAGTTAGCAACCAATATGAAGGTTAATTAAATCATTAACCAAATTTTTAGTTTTAATTAAAACTTGGGGAAATGCACATCAGACATTTTAGAGACTTAACAAGTTATAGAATTTGATGAGCTCAATTTCATTGTTACAAGTTATCTTTTAGCCCATGCTCTGAACCCAAATGAATGAAAAATAAAAAGACAAAAAATTGCAAAAAACGGAGATCCATATTTTGGCCCATTTTCTTTTAGTCCAACCCCATGGTCTTACTTGTGTAGTTAAAAAAAGAAAAGAAAATAATAGTAACCTAGAAGGGAGGAGATGTTGCTGCATACAACCAAAGAGAAAATGCCAATAGTTCCTTTCAAAGGGAAATTCTAGGGTGAGAGACCTCACAAGTCGCTCACCATGCGCAAGGACTCTTCTGCAAAACGAAAATAACTTTTCGATCCTTGTCTGCTACCTCCAGCCTTCTCTCTCTCGACCTGCTTTCACTACACATCCCACAGTGTTCGTCGGAGAGCGACGGTTCCATGCAGAAAGCGACAGTTCCACATCCTTCAAAACGCTATTTATTCACCCGCTACTGAAGGTGGGAGAGATTCAATAGCGCTTAAAAAAACGCTACTGAAAGTAGGAATAGGTAGCGCTTCCTTGAGAAAGCGCTGTCTAAAGTTAGTAATAAGACAATCTGTTACATCCTTTAGACAGTGCTTTCTCAAGGAAGCGTTGTCCTATGTTTGTAATAGATAGCGCTTTCTCAAGGAAGCGCTATCTATTTGTCATTTTAGGCAGTGTTTTTTCAAGGAATCGCTACTGAAAGTAGGAATAGGTAGCGCTTCCTTGAGAAAGCGTTGTCTAAAGTTGGTAATAAGACAATCTATTACATACTTTATATAGCGCTTTCTCAAGGAAGCGCTGTCCTAAGTTTGCAATAGATAGCACTTTCTCAAGGAAGCGCTATCTATTTGTTACTTTAGGCAACGTTTTTTCAAGAAAGCGCTACCTATCCCCCCCTTTTTTTTTTTTCATTATTCACTGTTTTTCTACATTTCCCACCTGCACAACCATCCTTCATCAATTCACAGTAACACTATATTTAGGTACATCACACACATACACACACTACATGAAATTTGGCAAATTGCGACACACACTTTGCGGCGGTTCAAGCCCAACCGCCGCCGGTGATACTTTGTGGTGGTTACTGCGGCAGTTTTAATGAACCGCCACAATTAAGAAAATATTGCGACGGTTGACTCTATGTTAGCGGCGGTTTTAAAAAACTTTTTTTTTTTTACTTTCCCTCTTCCCTCTGATTACTTTTTCCCCTTCCTCATTTTTTAAGTTGCCCTCTGCACTGCTACGACTGCTTGCTGCGCTGCTACGAGACTGCTCTGCTTCTTCATCGTTCATCAGCCAGCGATAAAGGTATGGAGAAAGCCTCCATCGTTCCTCCTCCTCTCTTTGTTTACATTGTTCGTTGTGTTTGCTGAACACATGAAATCTGATTTTGTAACTGTTGGATTCAAGGTGAACAATCAAGAAATAATTGAAGGAGATTACTGGTCTTGTTCATTGTGAGGCGGTTCACCACTCTTGATTCAAGGTAAATGCTACTTTTACTATTATTAATTTATTTAGGGCAAATTTCTAGGTTTGGATGTTTGTTTCTGGGCATGACTGATAGTTATGATGTTTCCCTTGGCTCTTCGCTTAATATCTTCTAAGAAAACTGGTAACTTAATAGCCTTCAAAGCTGTGTAAAAGTTATATCTATGAGAAGGTTATGAAATAAGCTATTAGTTGCAACCAAACAAAATGGTAAAGTACGCCATTACAAGTTTCTTAAAGTAGTCATTGTCCCAAGATATTCTGGTAGTGTTCCATTAATGTTGCAATTCCTCAGAATCCCAAAGAACTCGAAGAACTCGAAGAGTTCTGAACACTGCATTTTATTTTCTGCCTTTTCCATTTGAAGGAGTGAGTTGCAACTTGCTATTGCTAATGCACATTTTATGACTGATTCCCTCATTTGCTCTGGCTCAATAAAAGGGATTGATATCTTGAATGAACTTAATGACATTGAGTTAAAAAACATGGTCTGTGCTTGTGAATTGTGATGCTACTTCAACTAAAAAGATTAGGATGATATAACTTAGTTTTCTTATCCATAGTGTACGTGCTACTTGAATTATTTTTGAAAACCACACTCTTGTGGGTTATGAGGTTCAGTAACCTTTCCTCTTAAATGTCTACGGTTAAGGGCCATTTCCAATCAATTTTGTATGTTAACTGTTACCGGACATTATGTCTAACTTTTGCCGTCTATATTTAGAAATAAGAGATTATCGAGATATATCATTATTATTTATTGCATTGTCTAATGTGATGCCATTTGCTGATTTTACTAAAGCTCATATTCCTTGCCTTTTTATTGTGCCCTTTGTCCTTGGTTCTATAGCTTTTGCCATCAGTAATGTCAAAGAGACATAGTAATAAGGAAAGGTTGGTCTTAACTATTAAGCATATAGGTTACTATGTTACTATGAAGGTAGTACCTAAGGTCTTCTGAAGAGTGATTGTTTGTATAATACCTTCCCCAATTATCAATAATGTCAAAAAACAAATTAGTGAGGTATCTATATTACTTAATGCAATATTGTATTGGCCCTGTCTGGAAATGTTTGTAGGGAAGATTGGTCTTAATAATGTCTGCTTGGTGGAAAATTCTGGAGGATCATCCAAATAAGACACAGTCCTTTCTCATAGAACAGAACTTTGGAACATCTAAATCTCAAATTAATGCCAACATGTTATGATTACCTCTTCTTCGACTTCTTTTTTGAGTTTCTATTGAGTCAGAACAAGCAACTCACAGATTTCTCATTGACAAATTATTAAGTTGTGGAAAAGGTGAATACTCAGATCCGCTTAGATCACTAATTCTCCTGCATATCACATTAGAATCTTAGCTAACTAAACACAATTAAAATGAAATTTAGTTTTTAAACCTTGCATATTGTATAAAATATCATACATACAAGTAAATTAAGTTTTGCAAAAGTGAAATTCCAGAAGGAATCGGCCCACTTAATCCACTCCCTTCAATCACTCTGTCACGATAAAGTAACAAATTGATGGCTTCAGATAAATACATAATGTAATTTAACAATAGAAAAAACAATTAAACATGAAGAAGTATAATAGTAAAGAATGGTTCACACAGTTTCTGGAGACTTGTCCAGTTTTGAATAAAATCAGGTGTCTTCCCTGAGAACTGATTATCTGCAATTTGACTGCATAGTGTAAAGGTATGAAAAACTCTAAGTTCAAATCTTTCTTTCCCTCTATTTTTCACACCACCATCTTGATCTTTCACACTCTTGTTCTACACACATAAGTTTAGAGAATTTCTATTACAATGCTATCTCAATTTCATTCTATCTTCATAGTCTATAGCCTATGCTAATATATAAATTCAATCAGCTGGAAGATCCTGCACGTGCTCTATTCAGTTTTGCTGCAACAAGTTTGTTTGAGCTATATACCTAACTTCTAAGTTTGTTTGAAGGAGCACTACTGCCCCTGCCTTTAATCGAGAAAGCATGAAGGATAGAGAATTCAGTGATTGAAGATGACATTGAACCCTCACTTAGATTACCGGCAAGGGATGTATTTGTAATAACTAAGTTGATAGCAGCCTTGATATGAATCCCTTTATTTTTAAATCTCAGTTTGTTTCTGCAATGCCACACAACCCAAAACACATTCACAATAGAAGCAACAACTAAGTCCTTCACTTGATTGGACCAATTTCTGTCACAGATGGACAAAATGCTAGAATAGGATGACAAGTCAATTACAGTGTTTAAAACTAATCCCAGCCATGACCAAATTTGTTTTGAAAATATGTAATCTGCACTCACAGAACAAGTGAGTTGCATCTGTTGGCAGTTTATCCATTAAACATCTCCAAACTAATAGAGATTTATAATTGCAGAATAAATGTTCCAGGAATCAATATTATGTATTTTTTGTGGATTCCTGGTCACAGCAATATAAATTTGCATGCCATTTAACAGTTAAACCTGTTCCAGTATCAGTAAGAACATTTGCAAGTTAGTGATATATATTATAATTAATAAAGAATCTTAATGCATACATGTATAGGGATTCAAAATGACTTGAAGTCGAAGACTATTTCGGTTGTTTGGTTTGTGAAATTGTGTTTGCTGGTAGACTGCAATCTTGGTTACTATAGGTTATTTCTTATAAATTCTTATTTGTGCTCCATTGTCCTATGTTGGTATCTTGGTTGTGCCACTTTAATGGTACTTCATCAGATTTTTTTTTTGTCCTTTGATGAAGGAAACGTTCATTCCATTTTTACTTATTACAGATAATAACAGTTAAGGTTAGCAACATATCACTGACTACTTCCAAGAAGGACACTCTTGAATTCTTTTCACTATCAGGTGATATTCAATATGTTGAGATGCACAGGTCAGAGCACTTGTAATGTTCTTATCTTCATTCATGTCTTACGATTTTTATTATTTTAATTTTTACACTAAATGCATGAAACCTGATTTTGTAACTGTTCGATTCAAGGTGAACAATCAAGAAATAATTGAAGGAGATTACTGGTCTTGTTCATTGTGAGGCGGTTCACCACTCTCGATTCAAGGTAAATGCTACTTTTACTAATATTAATTTATTTAGGGCAAATTTCTGGGTTTGGATGTTTGTTTCTGCAAATTTGGATTAGGCATAGCGAACATGATATCATCTCTCCTAATGCTATGGTTATTATCTCCTGCTCTGTGGCTTTATCATGACTGTACACACATATTCCACCACATGACAGATTCACAGAACATATTCAAATGGCACGCACTTTCGATATATATCTATAATTTCTGATTTGAAAATTCTTCTCCAACACCCACATGGCCACAATGAATACGCCTTATGCTCAAAGTGCAAGTTTCTTACTATCTTGGCACTTGGCAGTGTAAGGACAAGAAGGAAAAAAGAAAACAGATATAGAGTAACATGAGAGTGATTACACTCCTCACACGCCTCTAATAAGTGTGCTTTATTGTCTTAAGGGTGTTCTTTATTGGAGAATATATTGTCATAGTGCCATACCACATCATCGTGCCACTGAGAGCAATTGTTAATTTCATTGCCTACGTTCTTACCTCCGTTACCAAATGCGACCTTGTCTACCAGAATAAAATAGAGCAGACATTTTGGACCGGTAAGAAACTCAAGTGGTAGAGACATGGATAGTGGCTCTGCCACTCTCCATAATAACTAAACTAACAAGGTGTTTTTTCTACTATAAATTGCTTCAATTTGTAACTCAATGTCACATTAACTTGAACTAACTAAGGACCCTTGATGGCTTTCAATTTTCAACTTATGAAGTGTACCTCACATAAGCATCCTTTTGTTTTCTTGTTTTGGCTTGTGTTCCTTAGTCCTCTAAATCTTTTTTAGAGAAATCTATTTATTTGGGTCTCATGATGAATTTGTAAAAAGGCTTTTATGCCTTGAAAAAAACTGTTTTACCACAATCTTATTGGACTGTTTGATAGATTGTTTTCAATTATAATCTCTCTTACACCAATTTTGCTCCTCAAACTTATGTCATACCCAAATAAAAACAGATTTGATTGTAATCAAATAATCGATTATCTGCGTTCTCCGGTTTTCGGATGCACGCTCATAATAGAATTATGATTTCGCACCACCACCGTTCACGTCAAGCCGAAACGTAGCTTGGGATTGCCAAATCTCAGAAGTGCCTTCCAACGTTTGAAGCAACTTTAGGAAATACCATTCCATGTTTTGATCTGAGAAAGCCTACTTGTTTTATTTTTCTAATTTTTAATTGCCATATTCACGTTGCTTTACTGAATTATTGGTTAAGTATTACTTTCTTTGATTCTTGTTATATAGCTGATCTTTCTTCTCTGTTATATTAAAGCATGTCAAGCATTGAGGAGAAAAGAAGTGACAAGTTTGATTCTGTAATGCTCTGAAGTTCTTTACCAATATATACAACAAAAGTTTCACCCAATATTTCGAAGGTTAGTGAAGAACTAATACTCCCTGCCAATGAAGCATTCGATGTTAATACTCAGAATATTTCTTTATGATGTGATTTGTTGACTTTAACATCTCACCAAAATTTGTGATAAATTTCAGTTGAATGAACCGACTCAAATATGAGTAGCACTTTTGTATAACATAGTTGATATGACACAATTAGAGCAAATATCATATCGAAGTGTTTTGCAATGAAATTTATTATTTATGTATTCATTTTTTTCCCCTTACATAATTGTTGAATGGTGTTTGCATGATGTGCCACTACTTTAAAAAATTTCTTTGCTAAGTTTTTACAGGCGAGGTGCCGCTCATCGGAAAATTCATCATGAGACCCAAATAAATAAATTGAAGAAAAAACACTTTTATTAGCCGTATTGATTCTTGATTACTGTTATAACAACTTTGGTTAATAGATTAGTTTAGATGATAAGTTTTGTTTCCTCTTTTGTATCCTTTCTATTACTATCTTTTGTATCACATGTGGTCAGTTTAGCTAGTTGTGCTGTTTGCTTTCCATTTTCAAAGTATCGTGTTGCACCTTAGTTATTATACTTGAGTTTCTCTCTTAAAATTAATCATTAGCAGTTGGATATTATGTGTTTCTCTCTTGTTTTTATTGCAGCGTGCAGAGGAATTAGGAAAATATATATATGGCTATAGTAGTGCATCTTGAACATAATCTTTATCTAGTTTTGATATGTTTCTATTAGATGGTAGTTTATATATAGTTTAAAAATAGTATATATTTTTCAATTTATGAAGTCGTGTGTTATTTTTATTTCCAGATTTAATATTTTGAAGCAATGGATAAGTCATGGATAATGAAGCCACGAAACTCAGTTGAATATGAGCAAGGGGTTAGGGGATTTATTGATTTTGCCTTTGTACATCAATCAGTAAATGGCAAAACAATATGCCCTTGTAAACGATGTGGTTTCAAATATGGCAAAGTAGGCATGTGGTGTATGATCACTTAATCTGTACACCATTTCCAACAGGATACACTTTTTGGTCCTATCACGGGGAGTCCAGAACAATAGGAACTAGTAATATCTCACCTAGCAATATTCCAAATGTAGTTCAAGACCCCACTATTGTTGAGGATCCTATTCGGAACATGATCGATGATGCATTTGGAGTTGATAGGCACCTTGCAAATGAAGTACCCGTTGCATCAAATGCGGAGATTGACCGGGATGCAGATGTGATGCCAAATACAGCTCAAGAGCAACATGTAGATGAAGAATTCTATGAATTAGTTAGAGATGTAGAACAACCCCTGTACGAAGGGTGTACGAAGTATTCAAGATTGTCTTTTTTGGTAAAGTTGTATCATATCAAATGCCTGTGTGGAATGAGCGACAAGGCCATGACAATGATTTTAGAACTATTGAAAGATGCATTTGAACATGCAAATATTCCAAGTTCATTCTACGAGGCCAAGAAAACGATCATCAAGCTTGGTTTGAACTATGAAAAGATACTTGTATGTCCGAATAATTGTATGCTCTATTGGGGTAATCCAGGAAGATGAAGAGAGGGAGACATGTAAAATTTGTAACACTTCCAAATGGAAATCAAGGGCAAAAGCTAGTAAGACTAGGGTGTCCGGTGATGGCACCGTATGAAGAAAGTGCCTGCAAAAAGTTCTTCGTTATTTTCCACTGAAGCCTCGATTACAGAGATTGTTTTTTTCATCAAAGACAGCTGAGGATATGAGATGGCATCTTGACGATAATAACAATGATGGAATGTTGAGGCATCCTAGAGATTCTCAAGCTTGGAAGCAGTTTGACTCGTTGCATGCTTGGTTTGCATCGGATCCGCGAAATGTGCGCCTCGCGTTAGCCACTCGATGGTTTTAATCCTTTTGGTGTCATGAGTTCAAACTATAGTATTTGGCCAGTTATTCTCATTCCATACAATACCCCTCCATGGGTGTGCATGAAGTCGACATCTTTTATAATTTCAATGATAATTCCTGGTAAAAAATGCCAGGGGAATGATATAGATGTCTACTTACAACCTTTGATCAAAGAGTTGAAAGAGTTATGGACAACGGGTGTGGATGCCTATGATTCTTTCAAGCGAGAGATGTTCAAATTACATGCAGCTTTAATGTGGACAATTAGTGATTTTCCTGGGCTAGGAACACTTTCTGGGTGGAACACGTACACCGGACTTGCTTGTCCATCTTGTAACTTCGACTCCATTCCATGTCGTCTTCCTCATAGCAAAAAATGGTGTTTTATGGGTCATCGTCGTTTTCTTGACCAGAGACACAGATTTAGACTGAATAGGGTCCGTTTTAATGGTGAACAAGAAATGCGTAGTCCACCAAAAACATTATCTGGTTCTGAAATTCTTGAACAGGTTCAAAACATCAATGTCATATTTGGTAGAAAATTAGAGAAAGAAGGTTCGGGAAAAAGAACACGTGGCAATCAACTTACACGGGGTAACACTCAACAATGGAAAAAGAAAAGCATATTCTTTGAACTTCCGTATTGGAAGGATAATTGTTTGCGTCACAGTCTTGACATGATGCATATTGAGAAGAACGTGTGTGATAATGTCATATTTACTTTGCTAAATGACAGCACAAAGAGCAAAGATCATGTTTATGCTCGAAGAGATCTTCAAGCTATGGGCTTAAGGCCTGATCTTTGGCCCAATGAAAATGGAAAATATTCTCCAGCTGTCTTTACATTGACTAATAAAGGTAGGAAGGCATTTTTAACTACTTTAAAGAATATCACTGTGCCGGATGGTTATTCAAGCAACATTTCTAGGTGCATTGATTTGGACAATCTTAAGTTGAATGGAATGTTGAAGAGTCATGATTGTCATATATTGATAGAGCAATTGCTACCATTAGCCATGCGGGCAACATTGCCTGATGAGGTTTCGGCAATATTAATTGAGTTGTGCTCATTCTTTAGACAACTATGTGGCAAAGTATTGAAAGTTGAAGATCTAGACAGATTGCAAAATCAAATCATCCTCACTTTATGTCACATGGAAATGTTATTTCCTCCTTCATTCTTTACTGTTATGGTTCACTTGGTTGTTCATCTTGTTGAAGAAGCTAAACTCGGAGGTCCCGTTCATTATCGATGGATGTATCCTATAGAAAGGTAAAAGATGTGCGATATTAGTCATTTTATTTTTTCTAATTTGGTAATGTACACGTGTTTAACAATAGGTACTTGGGACAGCTAAAATCCTATGTACGTAATAAAGCACGACCTGAAGGATCTATTGCGGAAGGCTACCTTGTGCAAGAGATTCTTATGTTTTGTTCAAGGTATCTGGATAGCATTGAGACTAGATGGAACCGACCTAGTCGTGTAGACGATGAGCCTATTAATGATATACAATATGGCTCACGAGTAGCTGACTTATTCCCTAAAGTTGGAAAATCGGTTGGTGGCTCTTCATATGTCACCCTGACACCCACGGAAAAGTTTCAGGCTCATAGACACGTGTTAACTAATTGCTCTATAGTTGATTACTATCTTCAGTAAGTAATTATTCTACTTGGTTTAATTAATCTTAAGTTTTTTTCCATAACATCTAATATGATTCAACTAAATAGGCAGTATAGAACTAGCGTGTGAAGGCAACTAAGGGGTGGTGCAAGGAGTGCTTCTGAGGTAGACAAGAAGGTTCATAGAGTTTGTTCGTTGGTTCACCAATCGTGTTAGTGTTCTTAACAATGATTAATAGTGTGTTAGTGTCATTTATGTATTTTTTGAACAAGAATGTGACTAACAATATATATTATTATGGCATCTAGATTTGTAACAATCTCGACAGTCTTAGTGGACCAGATAAAGATGTTCTCGTTAGTCTTGCACAAGGTCCTCATGACAAAGCTAGAAGGTTCACTGCATATAATGTCAATGGATACAAATTTCGAACCGTGGCACGAGATATGTTATTAAAAACTCAAAACAGTGGGGTTTTTGGAATGTTTGGAACCAGGAGTTACTCAAGCAATAGTGCTGCCCAAATGAGGTTTGGAGGGGTACCTTACTATGGAAGATTGATAGACATCATTGAGGTTTTCTATAATGGCTTCACAGTACCCATGTTTAAATGTGAATGGGCTAATACCACTAACCCAAGAGGTATGAAGACAGATAAGTTGGGTTTTATCTCTATTAACTTTGCAAGACTAATACATACTGGAGAACATGAAGATGATGAACCATACATTAAAGCTTCAGAAGCTCAAATGGTTTATTATGTGGAGGATGAGAAGGAAAAAGGTTGGAGCATACCAGTTCATTTGAAGCCAAGAGACTTGTACGACATGGGTGAAGATGATGAAATTATGACATCCATTGATGCATACCCATCACAAAACTTGGAACAAATTTTCTCTGATGATACCCCACATATACAATTGGCAAGAATGGCTGCAGATGATGATCCTGAAAGTTCAACCATTAATGATAATTTTAATGATGATAATCAAGATATGGTTTTATGATCCATTGGTGATAGACATGTTAGTTTTTTGTGTTATGTTGTGTAGAACTTGGAACCTTTGGTGATTTTAGCTTAGTGAACTTATTTTGTAATTTTTTTTTGGGTATGTTACTGAAAAATGGCTCATCGTTATTATATCAATTTGAATGTCTCGTTATGTTCCATTTTAGTTGGTTAATTATATCAATTTGATTCTTGATTCTAAGGTAATTTGTGAATGTGTGGTGTTCTTGCTTGTCATATATCTGTTTGATACATTATACTTCTCAGGTATGGCCAGTCAAAGAAGTGTTCGTCGGAGGTGTCAATCCACACCAATTCAACCAAATGCATCTTCTGAAGGATATGTAGATGGACATCTACAACAAAGTGATCATTTACCCAATGTTGAATCATCATTTCATGATGAGGTACACACTGCACCAACTTCTGAATCTGCACCTGATGTGGTTGAAGGTCCCTTGCCTGTTCCAAAAAAAGCTCCAACATTTTGGACAGTAGATGTTATAAGTATGTCTAATCTATTTTATATTTCTCTTTAATTTTTTTTAATTTTATTATATGTTGGGTTAGGAATTGTTTTAATTTGTTTACTTTATGTGTTAGATGCAAGCGGTCAGGTGATGCAAACACGTTTAAGGGTGACAGATGTGTTTGCATCAAGTGGTACAACAAGGGTTATAACTAGGTGGAATCGACATGCACAACCAGGTGGGAGAGTCAGCTGGTTTGTTGGTAGGATATTTGGGTGAACTTGCAAGAAACTTTAATAACATTCCCATAATGTTTTAGAATTGGAAAAAAAGTCCAGGATACTTTGAAAAACAATCTTTATTCTCAAAAATACAGGTATTATTTGTAGTTAAGTGAATACGTTCGATTTATTAGGTGTTTTGTTAGCTAACACTATCTTTTATTATGTTTTCTTGAAGAATAAATTTGTTGTCAATGATGGTGAACACAAAAGTATATTTTAACTAGCCTTGCAAAAAAATGGAGGGACACACGATGCAGATTATTTCATAAATATCATGATTGGGAGCTTTCCTTGGCGGAGAAAATCTTGAGAGGCACCCACCGATATTGACTCCAACCATTGGGCTGTTTATATAAATTATAGGCGGAGCGCTAAACAAATGGTAATCATCATAAGTTGCAGTCTTTGTTACTTCAACTACTATTTACTAACTCTTCATTATGTTATTAATTAATGCAGGAGATAGGCTGATCAAAATGCACGACAAATCGTGAAAAATTAGTGATCCACCATACATTAGGCTCCAAGGGACTTGCCAGGACAAAAGATGAGTTGGTATGGTTCACTCATTTTTTTAACAGTATAATTTATTTGTACTAGCACTTATTGTATGGTGCTTAATTTTAGGAATTACTAGAAGGACGAGAATTTAGCAAGGCAGAATTTTATCCTATTTCTCACAAAAGGAAGGATGGATCATTTGTCAGTGAAGAGGCTAGGGAAAAAAATGTAAGTACAATGTATTATTTATAACTTTTTATTGTCTTTATCCTTTAAGCACTTCACTATTTGTAAACATATAAAATATATAAATATACATATGAGATACAGAATTCAAGGTCATTCTCATTGTCAAAATTGATAAAATCAATATTTTTTCCAGCTTAAGCCGGCCCTTGGTCTTTTTTAGAGGTGTTCCACGGTTAGACATGCAGAGGGATTGGCATGCCATCTTACATGACTCAATCTCTTGGCTTGTAGGTGTTTCTTTTGTCATCTTCTCATGAGGATATCTCATCCTCTTTCATTGTACAGTTCCCCCTTAATGAAGTTTTCTTTTCTTATCAAAAAAGAAAAATGATAATAAGGAGGAAAAGATAGACTTAAAATTCTCATAGACTTTCATGTGTTATCTTATGCATTAGTACTCTGTGTTTCACATCTTCGTGACTTAATTTGCATCATGTTGTGGGCAATTAGGATTTTAAACTTTCATATGTCAGTTCCATCACTTTATAATTTCAGTACCTGACCACGATGTAAATTACATTGAAATCTTGCTTTCGCTATTTTTTAGTTATATAATCATAAATTCTTTTTGTAGCTTTTGTTTCAACTTTCAAACTGGTAGCATCACTTCAATGATGAGGCCAAGTTGCCTCACCTCACCCGAGTGATGCAGATCAATCTGTTTTCACCAGACAACAACCAATAAAATTAATCAACTCAAGGAAGTCGTGTTTCCTGCTAAGACCATAATTTAAATACAAAATTCACAAACTATATTCTTCAGAACCTTATAGATCTTGTGATTGAAAACTTCGAGCAATCTAAGTTCTGCACCAAGATGTGATAAATCCACCTGTCATCACATAAACACAAATGTTATTCCAAGTTGTATTTCATTGTTAATGGTGATCTTTAAGTAATTGTGTATGTCTTCAATATTATATGTAGGAACAATTGCAAAATGAAATTCATGAGGGATCAACAGAGAATGATGCTTATGTGAAAGTTTTTGGAAAGGACCACCCTGGATATGCCAAAGGAATGGGACTTGGGATAACACCATCTCAACTCACTGGATTTAGGTCTCACTCTGAGAGGATGGTATCTCCCTATGAGAAGATTGAAAAATTGGAAGCTGAAGTCCTAGCGCTTAAGGAACAAGCTGCGAATTATGAAGTCTTGAAGGAACAAATTGCTTTCCTTATGCAGAATGTTAAGGGAAATCAGGTAAAATAATTGCTTTTAAATTTAGTTTTTAACTTTTGATAGTTCACTTGTTGAATTAGTGGTTGTTATCTAATTTTTGATTTTTTTGAATTACAGCCGGCTGACTTAGAGTCACCAAGAGATATGAGACGTTCCTCTGAGTCTAGTCATATGCCTGAAGACCACGGAGCATCGTCTCGTAGGACCGTTTAGATAGTTCTAGTTTTCATTTTATGAACTTGATGGAGTTTAGTTGTATTACTTAATATTTGTGGAATTGTTGAACTCTATTTGGAATATATATATCTTTTTGGTCGTAGTTTGTACGTAACTCAACATTTTATTTATGAATGAGTTTTACCTTTATTTGTTTTAAGAAAAATATATATATATATATATTTAATAAGCAGGTTTTGTAGACTCAAAATGATGTGCTAAAAAAAATTAATTACAAATTTTTTGCTATGTTTTGCGACGGTTTTGAAACTGTCGTAAAATTAACTTCAGAATTGGGGAAAATAATAGCGGCGGTTCACTAACCGTCGCTACCTGTATTGGTAATTTTGCGGTACTAATCTGCGGCGGTTACAAACCGTCGCAATAAATTTGTGGCAGTTTTCACAACCGCCGCAAATGCTAATTTGCGGCAGTTTATACAACCGTCGCAAATGCTAATTTGCGGCAGTTTTCACAACCGCCGCAAATACTAGTTTGCGGCAGTTTTCACAACCGCCGAAAATGCTAATTTGCGGCAGTTTGTGCGGCAGTTTACATAACCGCCGCAAATGCTGCTCGCGACGGCCGACATTGCGACGGTTTTGGAACTGCCGCAAACATGAATCTGCGGCGCATAAAACCGACGCAATTTAACCTAATAACCGTCGCAAAATAGCGCCTTTTTTGTAGTGACATATATAATGTACAATTACATACAATATTGGTAAAATATATATATATATATATATATATATATATATATATATATATATATATATATATATATATATATATATATATATAAACCAAACCAAATATCAAAATCATGCATATATAACCAATTAATTAAGTAATATACTTTAACACAATTCACAGTAAAGCTTACACATAACCAATTCTACTATTTAAGCCCATAAATCAAAAGATCGCTAACCTACACTAGATAATAACCATGCATACTAACAATGTGTACAAGCTAATCAACACACTAGCTAGTAATTATAAACAATTTGTGCATGCTGCTTCCATCTTCTACTTGATCGCACAAAGTCTTTGTTGTCGGCCTGCATAAGATACACATACAGATCACTTACACATACACACAAGTCTAATAATATAGGAGAGACACTAGCTAGCATAATATCAGAGTATGTTGTATCCTTTAATTGTTGATAAATTTTATAACCACATAACGACACCACTCGTCTTTAATTTCGGCAAAATGCCATCTCAATCATTTATAAAGGACTCTCTGGGTGTGCCACTCAATATGGTCCTTAGTAAGTGTCGTACTTGTGTGAGCACACATGCATGGTGGTCATGCACAGTTTATTTTTTCAGACACCAAATTAATCTAATTAGTTTGCTACTGCATAAACTTCTATCGGATATTATTATCTGTAGTAGTGTCTGTATATATCCCATGATATAACAGCAACAAACACAACTTGGCCACAAAGATATACATACATATATATATATATATATATATATATATATATATATATATATATATATATATATATATATATATATATATATGCGCGCGCGCGCCCCCTATATGATCAACCTATGCGTACATGCTCAATTCCTCCACCTAATTATCTTCCATCCAATCTTAAAAACTCCACGCATGAAATTGAAAACTACCAAGGCAGTCATGATAAAGAGTATGCCCACAACCACAGAAGTAAAATAAGACTAACCATGAAGCACGGTCTAAAGAAAACCCGCTCCAACAGCATCAAATTTCCAGCAAGCCTCAGATAACACATCGTTCTTGAATAAGGAAAGCTCAACTGACAAAAAGAGTAGTCTAACCAAATAATTCTCCTATAAGTTCATGACAGCCTACTATGATCTGCCAAGAGTCACATAAAAAATTAGTTAGTGAATTAACTACTATAATACTGTGCCACCATCTAGAAAATAAGTTTTAACATTTCTAACAACTTAGGAATTCATTACTCTGAAATGAGAGAGGATCAATACAAACCTATTGTTTGAATGCTTTGGTTAATCTGGATAAACACAAAACTCCCTGAATAGCCAGCAAACAGGAATGCCTTCTCTTAAAAGCAAAATCCTTGCCATAGCAAGTACTCAAACCTAGTCCATCATACAATTAATTCATTCAAAATCATTTAGTAAATGCAAATACACATTAAAAAACACAAGTGCGTAATGTAGGAATGCAGGATGGAAAAATAAAGTTAAATAAGAAATAATGGAAGCATTCCCCAAAACTGAGAATCTAAGCCAATTGCATTGTATGTGAAAACACAGTTTACTCTAAGACTAATAAACTGAATATTTAATTAAGCATAAATTCATAAATCATGCTTACTCATGTGTTGGTATTGGCCAAACCAAATGGCTGCAAGAAAATGAAGAAAACAAAAATAAATAATAGTTAGCTTCATAAAAAAAACTAAGAAGCAAGTAAAGGCATTAAGTGAAAATGATTGAAGATAGAAACAATAACCAAATCAAGTCTCAACCAGATAAACTAAGTGATCATATACTACCACCAAAGACAAGTTATCCTTATAACACAGCCAACAAGATATGCAGCAAATAAGTTGAGAGAAGCCAACAACAAAATAATGGAAGTTGTATTGTGTATGAGGGTGGGAATAAAATACATTGTAGAACTCCCTGTCCAATTTTTTATTTTTAATGTTACTGATTGTGTGATGTCGATAATATTGATAGATTCTAATATATATCATTAGGATCTAAAAATCATCATACAATTCTGTGACATTGTAGAACTCCCTATCCAAGAATGTTGCAGGGTTGTGAATGAAAATGGATAGGGGTGCAGAGAATGATAAGTCAACATTAAAAACAGTTATGCTACCTTTGTGCAGCTTCTTATATTTGCCCGCTTTGTGATTCCTGGGGAGACCGCGGGCATGACTTTTCAGCATCACAGCTTACTGAAGGAATATCATATCGATTAACATTTGATGGTTCAGAATGCTGGTCAGACTCGACATCCAAACATGGAACAGACCTATCATCACCTAACCTTCCTGACAAAGTGAATGTTGGCAGACTTTCTTCTGCATTAGAATTCTCGAGTAACTGAATCCCAAAGAAGGAGTGGTAGACATAAGTGGCCCCAATTCTCATGGAGAAACTCTATCGGGACGCAAAATTGATGATGGCACTAGTGCAAGAAAAGGGATTCCACATCGGTTATTTTTAGCTTTACACATCGGTTTTAAAACTGATGTTGAAACGACCGATGTGGTTTATTGCCACTTTACACATCGGTTTTAAAACCGATGTTTATAATATTTTATACAGCGGTTACATCTTAACCGATGTGGAAAATTAATTTGTCAATTGGTATCCTATTGGGAAATTTCACTTTCCACATCGGTTTTAATGAAAACCGATGTGTAAAGTGAAATTTCCACATCGATTTTAATAAAACCGATGTGTAAAGTCTCATTTTTTTTCCCTGTTATTTACATTTCTATCATTCATTTCCCCCTGTTTCAGTGATGCAGATCAATATATACCAGAATAACATACTGTAAATATTCTCAACACAATTAATATATATTGAATTTATTACGAACAATACATATATATATATACGTTCAATTACATTCAGAGACAACAAAAATAATTAGAAACCAAAAAGCTACATGATATATTATAAATTTCATATCAAAATACATATGATCAGTCAAAAGTAATAGCTAGTACATGATAAGTTTTTAAACTAACTACATATATACAAACTATGGTTGGTACACTTCAAGAAAGAAAGTTGCCCAACGCCTCTTTATGTTGTTGATGTCGGAATCAGATAATGGAGTTGGATTGTTGAATATCTGCAAGTTTAATTGGACAAAAGATTATATCTTTTAAGTAATAAACTAACATAAAACATATAATGAATCTATACTATTACTTCTAATTGTGTCAATTAACATTTACCTCGTGCCATCTTTCAGTGATCCTGGAGGAGATAATTTCCAACATCCACTGCATCACATAGTAGCCACATTCCCATGATCCACGTTGTATACGTGACTACGTACAAATGAAACCCAACTAGAATATGAGGAATTAAATAATATAGAAATTAATTATTGTACCCACTGCATTTGATGCATTTGAACTAATAAATATCTTACGCTGGGAATAATCCATCTGATAGCCCGAGTACGCCTTTCACCACGCAACATGTGGGTTGCATTAATAGACCTATCATGACAAAAACATTAATTAAAGTATATCTAATAGATTTCAGATAATTAAAACAACTGCATTACTGATTATAAAGTATTTTAATGCTTACTTTCGATGATCGTCTTCAGTTGATTCGCCGGCTTATTTCCCAATGAGCAGAATAAGACCACGACATTCATTCTTGGGTACAAGAGCAACAGTTGCCAATGCTGGCTGTATTTGCGGAACAGTTAGTGACTAAGTCATATATAGTTATACTTAAATAACCGGTACTTACTTATTGAGATAAGGCGCAAGATAGAATTGATGATCGTCTCGGGCAAGTATATCACGTATGGTAGTGAACGGGTCTTCTGATGCTAGGAGAACATCACCCTGAATGAACATGGGGTCAATGAACCCATAAAGGGAGAGGTTACCCTGATCGACTAACATACGATGCAGATACCTAATATATTGAAAAAACATGTTAATTATCATAGTATTTAAAAATTAATTACTTAACTTATAAATAAAATGTACTTACGTGCACCATAACGATATATGTGCAGAACTAGTCATTTCTTTATTGAGTACCATCTCCATAAGTTCCTTCTTTGGGATATACAGTTCATCACCAGGGCTGGCATCATGTTCCAACCTTACCAAGGCTGCGTCATTCTCCATGGTGACAACCTGTATAGCCAGAACTTTAAAAACATCACCATGGCCAGGTGCCCCTTTGTCGATCCCCTAAACAACATAGATATATATTTGTAATCACGGATAATTAAGTTATTTAATTTGTTATTAACTAAATGGTCAAATGAATACCTTGGCAGGAGCAGACATCTCTGGTCTTCCTAGATCCGACCTTTTAAGCACAATATCATTTCCAACATCCTATAACGAATAAAAATAAAGCATTATCTTTAAACAATAATAAATTATTTCAACTATGAATATAGAAAAACACAACTAACCGAATACCTCAGATGCAACAAGAAAGCTGACCAGTCTTCTTGGCCAGAGGATGAAGTTACCGGGGGCCTGACCCACTGTTTGAACCTCCTCAGTGGGCACAAGGACTCGAGCATCAGCATCTCGAATAATCTCAACAACGACCCTTAGCTGATCATCCGGTAATAAACGATGGTGTATGGTATTACCTAAGTTATTATGTGCCCTACCCAATGCCACTAAGCGGCAATCAGGACGATCATCAACATACAGCTCACACCTATCAGGGTCGTCATCATCATCATCATCATCATCATCATCATCATCATCATCATCACCATCATCATCATTTTCAGGATGATGAGGAGGATCATGATGATGATGATGAGGAGGATCATCCCACTGCACATCCTTTGTATCTTTTGGTCATATTCTTTCAAGCAAATGAAATAAGGTCAAAAAAATTGAAGACAGGCTTGGCAACATCTGTGTGTGTGTGTAGCATGTAAAAATTTAGACAATTTGGAGAAGTTTTAATCATAAGTAATAAAATTTGGCTCACCATAAATTAAGAGAAATACATGCATTCCTCATTGTTTATGTCCTTCACACCCAAGTTATACTATTTTAACACATTATAAACCACAAAAGCAGGGTAATGGACCCATTAAAAGAAACCAGACAGTAATTGTAAAGGAGGAGGGAAAAAAGCTTCAAAAGTAACATGTCAATGTCATGTTTAAAATCCTCATATGCATCTTTCTATTCATCACCAAGTCTTTACAGTTTGCACAATGTTGATTTTACTTTTTCCATTCAATATGGATTCAACAATTAAAACAGTTGGCAAATTTTGAGAATCAATATATGCATACTAAAGCAATATCACATTTGATTTCAATCCAGCATACAAGCTTTGAGCATTATGTCTTTCACTACCAAAATATTCAATAACTGGCACAAGATAAATCTTGGCATGTCTGACAGTACTCCATCCCCATGCAAGAGAAACCACAAGTGAACTGTTCACAAATGGAGGGTATTACTGGCCTTGCTCCATGTGAAGTTCAACATTACATGTCTTTCAAATAAAAATATGATTACATTTCAAGAAAGCAATCAAACTCAAACTAACAAAAATTTGGAGAAAGGTTACCTCATAGTATAATTCAACAAATTCGAGTTTGTAGTTGTTTTCAACATCCCATGGTAGTGGCTGATCTTCTCCAAATATGTTTGCTAGTTAAGGGTATAACATGTCCACATACATAAATAAAATCAATTATATATGAAGCGCATAAACCATTTCATAGAAAAGGATATCATATCCAGGTGAACTGAAAACTTGCCGTTCTAGAAGCTCCACACAACCATCGCACCAATGTCCTACTCCGCCACGCACAACAACCCACGCTGTCGGTTTTATGAGTAATGCTAATATTAAACAATAGGATTTCAGCCAAAGAAAAAAGTAAACAAAAATACCTTTCACGCGGAAGGAGAAGTAGAAGCAGAAGCGGAGACAGGCCGACGAGTTGGGAGGCCGCGCGTTAGCAGAGGAGATGAACTTCGAGGAGGAGATGAGGGAGGAGATGAACTTCGAGCTGGGATTGCGTGAAGGAAGAAGCCGCGTGTTAGCATAGGGAGGGAGTGTTTTGTGTTTTAGGGTTCATAAACTGAAGAATGGGAGAGGGCGCGAAACAGAAGGAGGGAATGACAAAAATTAGGAATATTACACATCGGTTATAGGAAAAACCGATGTGGTTAACCATATTATACACATCGGTTATGGTAAAACCGATGTGGAAAAAGTAAACTTTTAAATTCTAAATTATTTTTTTTATAATTTTATACATCGGTTACTAAAACCGACGTGAAAAAGTAAAATTTTAAATTATAATTTTTTTTTTTATAATTTTATACATCGGTTAGATAGAAACCGATGTGGTTAATCACTATTTTACACATCGGTTCGTAAAGAACCGATGTTAAATGTTAAAAATTTTGACTTTAAATTTTTTTTATTTTAATTTTAAACATCGGTTAGAAATAACCGATGTGGAAATGTTTTACACATCGGTTAATCTCTAAACCGATGTGTAATACTTTGATTTTAATTTCAAAAATGTCACCGCCTCGTTTTACACATCGGTTTACAAGAAACCGATGTGTAAACTCCAATGTGGAATCCCTTTTCTGCACTAGTGTGGTTTATCCCATTGAACCTGAAATACATTATAAATCAAAAGATTAATGAAGCAAAAGCGCTGCTATGTGATTTTCAAACCCTAGCCATTATGAGTATCAGCAAGTTGCCTTTGTATTCGTATGAAAAATCTTAGCACTTTTTTATCAAACCACGAATACAGGTAATCCCTAATTTCTTCAAACCAGATAAAATAGAGGTCTTATGTTTCAGCAAGTTCATTTGATCATTTTTATAAGAAAATTGAATTCTACAAAAAAAACCATATAGTGTAGCATCAACGCAGATGACAGTTAAAATCACATAGCACTTTTAGAGCCAATTTGATCCGAGTAGTGTTTCAGCTTAAAAGTTGGTACCTGAATGAAGTATACAAGACATGCAGGTCCTATTTTCAGAGCAAGTAAAAATGAGGGCAGCAATGCAAGACAAGGAGCCAGCACAAAGTGGAATAAATAAACAATGAACAGGTTGGAATCCAGACATCTGCAAATATGGAAATTAAAACACTCAAAGCAGAACTTGAGAATGTAAAGTCCAACATAATAGAACTGCAGAATGATTACTTCGAGTAGGAAATTTAAATAGTAATAAAGCATTATAACATAGAAATCATTCTCAAATTAGATATTGTCATAATAACAAGGAATAACTTCGATTGCACAATCTATCACTCCAAATCAAGGTGGATTTCAGGAACAATTATTACATTCTACATGGCACATCAGGCACTAAACCCATACCTAATCGGCTAACTCAATGCTAGCTACATGGACAGGAACCCGGTAAACCTCTGAAAACATGCTGGTTCTAATGCACAGTCAATAAGCTTACAGACACAACAAACAAGGGAAAGCAAGCCAAACAACTAGGAAACCCATTACACGGTCGTTAGCAGCAAATTTAAATGCCAGATGGGATGAAGCCCTATCAATTACCCTCCCGGAAGTGTCGCATTAAAGTCAGTTTGCTTATCTGTCGCATCTGCAGGCATGGCAGACCAATTATCTCCTCGGAAGGAAGATGGTGATGATAGAAAAGGTATCGGATCAGCAGTGGAGATTGGAACAACTGCAGTTGGTGTCACAGTTGATGTAACCCCGTGTATCTATTTTCTCGGGTTCTGCTCATGTTGGTTTCCTGCCAGAAAACTGCCTACCACCACCTGATGCACACCGATCGATCGGAAATTAGAATGATCAGAATCACATAAACTTGTACCCAAATACTATTTACTAGCTACCAACAGCAGTGAACTGTGACCCCAGGCTAATCTTATTTGAGTTCCGAACTCTGAAGTCATCACTTTGAGAAAGACTTTATCTAACAACCACTACTACCAACCAGGGTTTCAAAATGCGGTCCGGAACCACTAATGCGGCCGCAATATTGCGATTGCGGGACTCACCGCAACAACATCGGGCCGCAATTGTGGTGTGATTCAAAATCACCCGTTACGGCCGCAACGTCACGGCGTAACGGCCGCAACGGCCGCATCAACCGCATCGGAGGCCGTGGGTCGTGAGGCGGAGCCTGAGAGAGAGAGAGGGGAGGCTGAACCTGAGAGAGGGGAGGGGCCCAGGGGGGTCGCAATCTGGGTTTTGGCCGGTGGGTAGCCGCGACGCCGGACGAGTGACGGAGGAGGAGGGAGGGTAATCGGTTGAGACTTGACTGGTCATCATGCTTCGGCACCAAGGGGAGCACGGCGGCGGCAGAGGAGGTGACCGGGGCAGATGGTGGTTGGTGCTGTCACGGGCTCACGACTGAGGAGGGGTGAGTGGTGACTCGGTGAGTGGTGAGACTTCCAGCTAGGGTTGCAGGTTGCCCACTTGAAGAAAAAAAAGAAATAGAGGAAGGGAAGAAGAAGAGGTGAGACGGTGAGAGTGAGACCGTGAGGCCGTGAGGGGCGAGAGAAGGACCGTGAGGGGCGAGAGAAGGACAGGGGAAGAAGAACTGAAGAAGAAATGGTGAGGGCGTGAGGGACGAGAGAGAGGCTGAGAGGGATAGGTAATTACCAATTAGGTTTAGGTCACTGACTCACTGTTGTACATCTTATCACTTTACCAGTCAGTGTGTGTGTCGTGTGTGTGTGGGTTGGGTTGGGTTCGGGTGGGGTGGGGTGGGGTGGGGTGACCGAATTGGGTGGGGGAAATTTTTTAGGGTGAATTTTTTTTTCAATCAAAAAATTTAGGTTGGAAATTAATTGAGATTTGGGAATAATATAGGGAAAATTTGAGAGGGAAATAAAATATATATTGATATATTAATCTAATTATTGGTTTAATATATGTTTAGCTAGTATTTATTGTTCAAATTATATGCTAATAATTGATTTGTTGTATTAAATAATTTACTGTAATTGTTAATTAGATTATCTGCGTTTTGCTAATTACTAGTTTATATTAAATTTTTTTTTTTTGAAGGCTAGTTTAGATGAGAATTTTTTTTTAATCAAAATTTTTTTAGATTATCTTCTTCTTCTTTTTTGTAGTGAAGACGTATCTCTAAGTGGTGACAATGTGACGTTATTTTAGAATCACAATTGTAGTTGGGTGTATTTCTATATGTGACACTAATATCTTTTTATTTGTGATTCATATATATTTATGCACTATTAAGTTTCTGACCTTCTTACTTCTTTGTAATTTTGTACTTATATGTGCTTAAAAGTTTTATTTATAATTTATTTTCACTAAATTAAGTTTAAATTATTCATAAACATAATACAATGTATTAAAAATGAATAGAAATTTGTGCAACATCATTAATAAAAGATATATAAAGAATTACAAAAAAAAAGATTTATTTTCATTTTGTGAATTTTTCAAATCGTTTTACGTCGCAGCGGCCGCAATGATCGCAACCGCGACCGCAATTGCAATTTAAAACCATGCTCCCGACCCAACATTGCACGACGAATTGGTGATAGACTAAAAAAGATACTATTTACTAGCTAATGCATGTTACTAGAAACTGGATCATGCTCTTCATTCATCCACGATAATAGCATAAAAGTTCCCACTAAGTGGTCCTTGGTACGTGAAGCATATTAGCACACTACAGATATGATTTTAGTTTAGGCCTATGCTAACTTCACCGATAAAAGAAGGAGAAGGGAATGAATTTATGAATAGAATAGATACCTGCACAGGACTAGCAGCCACCAATAGACCAGCTACTCCTCCACCTACAACACGTCCATCTGGACTAGCTAAAGAAACACTCATGCCACCTTTCCTCCACTTTCATTTGGCATGAATGAGCCAGATAAAGACAGAATTTCAAACCGTCCCTGCAGAAACAGCAGCAAGAAAGACGGATAGACATCACTGGTTTTAGAAGGCTGAAGAAAAACTAATAGTTAAAAACATGAATGTAGAATTTTGACCAGATTCAATGAATACTTATGTAGGCATTTTTTATTTGAATTATATAGTCTTAAATTTTATCTAAAAATATTGTTGACTCTGAAGACAATATTTCCTTGTAGCTTCCATATATACAAAGGCTTCCAAATGCTGCAATACAAGTAATATATAATTAGGAAGAAAATTAATTTATTCTCTCAAGTGACTAGATTATTGACTAGATTACTGATACAAGTTCATGGACTCCAAGAACATACAGTAGACAGAACATTAACTTATAAGTTTAGCAATGAGCCATAGAAGATGAAGATGAAATGAAAACAAAATACTCTAGCTTTGCTAGAAAAAATGATTTTACAGCAACCTACTCGTGTAGTTATGTGGAGTTTAATTTGCTGCTCAACTGCAGTATCTCAAAATCAAAAAAATTATTAACCACAATAACAATGAAATTTATTCATCAACAAACAGCATAATCCTCATTAATCAATAATTTTTCTAGAAAAACCACTTGACCCTATGATGTTTTCCATGCTTAAATGGAGCCCCAGAAATAAAATGATCACAATTCACAAGCACTAAAATATCCACACACAAAAACTTAACAATACAGTAGGAATATTGAAATTTGAAATCAACTTGACCAAATTCTTTCATCCTTTTCAACTCCTTAGAAAGCACTCTAATTTTGTCACCTAACAAACGAAGGTTTTATATTCAACCTTTAGAGAGCTCACCTAACCCTCGAACTCAATAACCAGGCAATCTTAACTTCATGCTCTTTCTTCTGTTGCACATGTCTATCTCAGGAAGCAAATTCTAACTCGAAAAGATGAAAAACCATACCAAGATTACCTGTTTGATATGATGAAAAACCATATCAAGATTAAAAAGTAAATTTTTTGTCCTCACTATCATAATTGTAGAAATCATAATGGATTAGAGTAGCAATCATCGGTGTTACAGGAACAGAGCATCAAATTGAAAAAAGAGGACATGCATGTTAGATTTAATAGGGTGATCAACGACAGTGTGTGATTTTTGATGGAATTAATCATAGCCTAGAGTGGTTTTAGCTAGTTTGTTTACCTTTCCTATTTCCTAGAGGTTTGTTATAACTGTTTCTGGTATTATAGCTTTATGAGGAAAGTTAGGAAAGTTAGTTTTAGATAAGAGGCTGCCATGACTCTATATAATCCTTCATTGTATCCTTCATTGTATCATCTCAATAATATACAAGAAGTAAAGTACATTCAGATACTTGATCTTTTTCTACATGGTATCTAGAGCAGGTTTCTTAGAAACTTGATCTCTCAAAATGACAAGAACCGATCCTGCATCTCCTTCAAGCAATGATGATAGTGATGAACATCCAAGATCATCACCAAAGAAAGCTCAAGAAGAAGAAGACAGAATGAAAGAAACCATCAAGAATGAAGACTTTCAGATCAATCCAATGTCACCATTCTTCCTTCACCCCTCAGATCACCCAGGCCAAGTGTTTGTTAGTGAAGCCCTGCATGATGGAAACTATGGTGAATGGGTCCTTGACATGAGCGATGCTCTGTGCGCCAAAAACAAAATGGGGTTTGTCGATGGATCCATCACGATCCCTGATGTCAATAATCCAAATCTTGCTCACTGGATTCGCTGCAATGCCATGGTGAAAGGGTGGCTCAAGAGTGGCATGGACAAGGAGACTCGGGACAGTGTAAGATATGCCAACACTGCCCAAGAGATTTGGACAGAACTTGCGCAAAGATTTGCAAAAGGTAGTGCTCCTCGTGTCTATGAGTTGAGACGTGCCATAGCTCTACTAAAACAAGAAAAGCTTTCTGTGCCTGCCTATTACACAAAATTGAAGGGACTATGGGATGAAATTCTTTCGATTTCACCTTAGCCTAAATGTGTATGTGGTGGATGCATATGTGAGCTTCAAAAGAATCTCTCTCAGATGCGTGAGAGGGAACAATTGTATGATTTTCTCATGGGTCTTGATGATGTGTTTAATACTGTCAAGACTCAAATCCTAAGTATGGCACCTACCTTTACTCTTGGACATGCCTACCACCTGGTTGCTGAAGATGAGCAGCAGAGACTTATATCAGCAATGCACAAGCCAGTTATTGAGACAACTGCATTCCAAACTCAAAATGCTAAGTATGGGAATGATGATCGAAAAGGTAACAAGAAAGAAAGGCCTAAGTGTGAGCATTGTCAGAAAATAGGACACACTCAAAATGAGTGTTGGGAGATTGTTGGCTATCCTCAGGATTGGAGGAAACCAAACAAGAAGGACAAGGCTCCTTGGAGCAACAAAAGATCAAACATCAAGGTGGCTTAAGTCACTACAGAAAGCAGCCCGATACCTGGTCTCACAACACAACAGTATGAAAAATTGTTACAACAACTAAACAATGATCATGAAGTTGGATCAGGCATCATGCAAGCCAAGCCAAGTGTCAATATGGCAGGTAACTTTGTTTTTGATAAACCTTGGGTTATAGATTCTGGTTCAACAGAACATATTACCTGTGACTCTAGCATCCTTAAGGAAGTTTCACTTAATCATCATGATTCTGTTCATATTCCTAATGGTGTTAATGTTCCTATAAAAGGCTCAGGGGAAACAGTTTTGCCTAATGGAATTCATCTTGACACTGTCCTGCATATCCCTAATTTCAAATGTAATTTGCTTTCAGTAAGTAAACTGACAAAGGACCACAATTGTGCAGTGACATTTGTTGCTAATTCTTGCTTTATACAGGACTTACATTCCAAGACTCTGATTGGGAAGGGTAGCCACAAAGGTGGATTGTATCTTCTCGAGCCTGTCCAAGATAAAAGCACAGCTTTAAAGACTAGTGCACCTGATGACCAACTTTGGCATGCTAGGCTTGGACATGCCTCAGGAGCCAAGATCACACCCTTAGGTTTAGATTTAGCTAATAGGACTGACACAACTCACCGTGATGCCTATATAAGGTCCAAACAATCTAAATTGCCTTTCTTTTCAAGCTCTATAAAAACCAATTGTTGCTTTGATCTAATTCATTGTGATATATGGGGTCCCTATAGGACTTCTTCTTTAATTGTGCTCATTATTTCCTGTCTATCGTTGATGATTACAGTAGAGGAATTTGGATTTATCTTATGAGATATAAGTCTGAAGTAGAACAACTTCTACCTATGTTTATCAATATGATTAAAACACGGTTTGGAAAACAAATCAAAAGAATTAGATCTGACAATGGCTTGGAGTTCACCTCTAGGCATATGAAAGACTTTTATGCAGGAAAAGGCATCATCATGGAACTAAGATGCACCTACACACCCCAACAAAATGGGGTTGTGGAAAGAAAGCACAGGCATATCTTGGAGACAGCTAGAGCTTTAAGGTTTCATGCAGGGCTTCCTATCAAGTTTTAGGGAGAATGTGTTCTCACTGCAGCACATATCATCAACAGATTGCCTTCAAAGGTCATCAATGGTAAAACTCCTTTTGAAGTCTTGTATGGTAAGAAACCTAATTACACTCATCTAAAGGTTTTTGGCTGCTTAGTTTATGCTTTAAAGCATAAGAGAAGAGGGAAATTTGATGAAAGGGGGAGTGCTTGCATCTTCATTGGGTATCCTCTAGGCCAAAAGGGTTATAAGGTTTACAACATTAATACTAAGGAATCCTATGTAACTAGAGATGTTGTGTTTTTTGAAAGGAATTTTCCCTTCAAGACCAATCCTGAAACTGTCCAACAATCTCACACTGATTGTTTGGAAGAAGTGGCACAAGAAATACAACAGCAACCAAATATCACGAATGGTGATAAAGACCTTACTGAAACAATTAGTGCTGTAGACATCCCTGAAACTAAATTAGCTGATCAAATTGACATAGGGCAAGACAACACAGATAGAGGTGAAACAAATAGCAGAGAGGAGGTAGTCTTAAGGAATTCTAGTGGAAGAGCAAGACAATTACCTGGATACTTGAAAGACTATGTAATTGATCTTCCTCCATCTTTTTCCAATTCTACTATATTTAACTCCATTCCTTATCCTCTGTCCAACTATGTCTCATGATAAATTTTCATCCATTCACATTGCCTTTCTAACTGCCATCTCCTCTCAAGATGAGCCAAGAACCTTTTCACAGGCTGCTAAACATGATCATTGGAGAAAAGCTATGGAAAAGGAGATTGAGGCCTTGGAGAAAAATGAAACCTGGATTTTGACAGATCTTCCACCAGGGAAGCATCTTGTAGATTCAAAATGGATTTACAAGATAAAGTATCAACCCAATGGCAAAATAGAAAGATCTAAAGCTAGACTAGTCGCTAGAGGGTTCACTCAAATAGAAGGGGAAGACTTTCATGAGACTTTTGCCCCAGTGGCCAAGTTGGTAACTGTCAGAACCTTACTCACCATTGCTGCTGCAAAGGGATGGATTGTTCATCAATTAGATGTAAACAATGCCTTCCTCCATGGAGACTTATCAGAAGAAATTTACATGAAGGTGCCTCAAGGCTTTGCAAAAGAAGGAGATCATAGAGTATGCAAGCTTAAAAAGTCTCTCTATGGTTTAAAATAAGCCTCCAGAAACTGGTACCAAAAGTTTACTAAGGCTCTTGGACAGATTGGCTTTCAACAATCCAAAGCTGATCACTCTTTATTCATCTACAACAAAGAGGGAGTTTTTCTTGCTGCTCTCATATATGTGGATGATGTTGTGCTGGCAGGAAATAACTTGTGTCTTATGCAACAGGTAAAACAATTTCTGGATGAAAAGTTCAGCATCAAGGATTTAGGAACATTGAAGTATTTCTTAGGAATAGAGGTGGCTCGATCGAAAAAGGGAATCATGCTTAATCAAAGAAAATATGCCATTGACATCTTAAAGGAGACTAAGATGCAAAACTGCAGACCAAGCAAGATTCCTATGGAGCAAAACTGCAAGTTAAAGCCAAGCAGTGATGATCCAGAAGCTGATGCAACAAGATACAGAAGAATTCTGGGCAGGCTCCTCTACCTCACTATAACAAGACCAGACCTTACTTACTCAGTCAATACTCTCTGCCAGTTCATGGCATCCCCGAAACAACTTCACAAAGATGCTGTTGACAGAGTTCTGAGGTACATTAAAACCACAGCAGGCCAAGGAATCCTTCTTCCAAGCAACAACAACCTGCAGCTTGAAGCCTACTATGATGCTGATTGGGGAGGATGCCCCATCACTAGAAGATCCTGCTCAGGCTATGTGATTACCCTTGGTGGCTCTCCTATTTCCTGGAAGACAAAGAGACAATCGGTCGTTGCCAAGTCTTCAGCAGGTTGAATACGAGATCAATGGCAAAGACTCGGTGAGATTATTTGGCCGAGATGGCTTCCGCAAGAACCGATGAGAACTCGGCCAAGGTCCAACAAGGATGTTTTGTGACAACCAAGCAGCCTTGCACATAGCTGCAAATCCTGTCTTTCACGAAAGGACAAAACATGTGGAAATGGATTGCTATTTTGTGAGGGAACGGATTCAATCCAAAGAAGTTGAAGCTCACAAAATTTGCAGCAAAGATCAGATTGCAGATATGTTGACAAAACCTTTGGGGAAGGACAGATTGACTTACCTTCTCAACAAGTTGGACATTGTGAATCTCCATGCTCCAACTTGAGGGGGGGTGATGGAATTAATCATAGCCTAGAGTGGTTTTAGCTAGTTTGTTTACCTTTCCTATTTCCTAGAGGTTTGTTATAACTGTTTCTGGTATTATAGCTTTATGAGGAAAGTTAGGAAAGTTAGTTTTAGATAAGAGGCTGCCATGACTCTATATAATCCTTCATTGTATCATCTCAATAATATACAAGAAGTAAAGTACATTCAGATACTTGATCTTTTTCTACAATTTTGAGGGTGAAAGAGTTTGAGAGATCGAAGTCCACACTGAAACCCTAATTAAACCCAAAATAAGAAAGCGCAAAAGCAGAAACCCTGACCTCCGATCGATTGAGGGTGAAATAGACGCAAAATGGAAGAGTGTGTGTGTGTCTGTGTGATCGTCGAAGTCGAGAGAGCTAGAGAGGAAGAGGACAATTGACGCCGTGCGAAAAATGAAGGACGGTGTTCCTCGTCGTGGTCTGCACGAAGGAGGAAAGGAACAGTGAGTGAGATCCGAATGAGAAGGGAAGGAAAATTAGAGCCACGTAAGAGAAAGAGTGACAGCGAATAAAGGGAAATATTTAGTAAAAGGGGAATAGATATCTATTTACTTATCTATGATAGCGTTTTCTTGAGAAAGCGCTATCTATTCTCTTACTTATAATAGCGCTTCCTCAATAAAACGCTATATATTCCTATCAATCAACATTCAATAGCGTTTCCTTGAAGGAGCGTTGTCTTAGAATAAGGAATAGATAGCGCTTCTTTAAGGAAGCGCTATTAAAAACCTTCCGCCTATTTTTAAGTAGCGTTTTTCATTGAAGTTCTATTGAAAGTGCGCTACTAAAACCCTTTTCTGTAGTAGTGACTGGACGGCGATGGTGATGCTGCGTCTGGTTCCGGGCTCTGAAGCTTGGCGATGCAAGATGCGGTGGTCATTGGCGATGTTATCCATTCCCAACGATACGAAGAAGAAGAACCCTACCAACTCTACCCTCAGATCCCCAATCCTCCAAAACCTTACCCCTAACCGATCAATTTCCCCAAATACATGCCCAAAACGCTGAAGACCCAGAACTTGATGCTCCCATTGTTGCCGTCATGCCATCCGTCGTCGATCGCCGTGCTCCAAAGTGGAAGAAGTTGGGTCTAAAGCGTACCGCTCAAGAGAAGAGGTCTAGCAAAATGCTTCAGGTGCCGGTCGAACACGAAAACCATTCTCTTTGTACTCCTCACGCTTTTCCGATCCTGCTTGGGTAGAAATGGTCTCGGGCTGATGGGTTCTACTTGATGTGCGCTGCTTGGTTCGCGATGAAGGCAAAGGAGGAGTGTGGCTGATCAAGGTGACACAGAGGAGGCTGGTCTGATGGGTAACACAGCGGTGGTGCACGGTTCTGCGAACGACGTCGGTGTCACGAGCGGTGGCTGAGCGGAGGAGACGAGAGAGAGATAGGAGGAAGAGATGGTTGGGGTCCCAGGTTGCTTAGAGGGCATGGCTACAAAATGTTTTTTTTAAATTTGCATTATAGGGCTTGCTCACGGTGAGAGACATCGCTTGCTCTCTCACCGTAGCATTCGCCCCTTTCCTAAACCAAAAGAGCAATGGCAATGTTAGGCATTTGCATAAAAAAAATGTTTCAAATCTTAAGTATAGAAAAGGAAAAAAATGGGAAAATGAGATGCTCTGATATCTTTGAAGCATGGTCAAACACTGAAACAAGGGAAAGGCACTCAACAAGAAGATGGGAGATTTGCAGCACAAAGAAAAACTTGAAAAATACAGAATCATTGAAAATAGAAATGATGCAAGTGACCCTACATTGTAACATAACCATAGCAGAAGAACAACATTGGGTTCTGATTCTTTTTGGAGTATTACAAGCAGAAGAGAGTTTAGAGGGGTGGACGATTTTGGGGAGGACAGAAAAAAGTGACATCAATTCTTTGTTCTCTGCATCAAGCATTTTGAGTTTTGACATCTTCCATAACCCATCTTTCTTTCATCTTCAACCATGGTAGCCACTATACTACCACCATCAACCATATTTTCCAGCCTCTAAATAATCTTCACAAGCCACAAAATCTCTCTTGTGCCATCACTCCTCTCCAAATCAAAAATCAAAATAGAAATACACACATAAAAACAGAACCTTGTTACAAGTTCCACCGTCATTTTCGATGTCACTGATGTTGCTCCTCCACCTAGAACCGCCGTGCAACACCTAACCAGAGCCGACGTTCTCTGCTCAGTCGCTTTTATCCGCCGCCGCATCATCTCTATATGCCGCGTCGTCCTTCTTCGTCACAACAAACCATGTTTGCGCCCAACCCGTACCACAAGAGGGGGTGGGTATCTTTCATTCCAGAGTGGTGAGAATCTATTTTGGTAGATGAAAACCCATTAGTACCCCTAGCATTACCCGTTCATTTCTCCATCCCTTTCCTACGTTCTCTATTGCAGCTTTTCTCTTGTCATGTTACCTCCATAATGTCTCTTGGTTTGCTGCACAAAATGCTTGGGCACTCATTTTTTGCAGATTACAATTGCTGCAACCTGGTTTTTCGGTCATCCATCCCTGCGGCCTATCCTATTTTTTGTGTATTGGTTTTGGTTTTGGATACAAGATCCTTTTGGTCTCGGCAGCTGTTGGTGTGTACACAATGTATTACTTTGCATCGCAACTTCATTTAGGCGTCTCTCTTTTTTGCAGGAAGATTCAATCCTATCTTTATGGTTCGAACTTCTAACTTTTGCTGTTAAGGGGATTTCTTCCTAAGGCTATTGTATTGGGCTGATGGTGGTTGAATTTCGGAAGTGCCTTTCATTTGATTAGTTGTAGTTACTATGTCTTTTCTTGGATACACTTCTGGTTAGTGTTTTATTTTTATTTTTATTTTTATTTTTATTTTTTTGACGCAATCTGGTTGGTGTTTTAAGTGGTGTTTGTTCTGTTCGTTGTTTTGTTGCCTTTCTATTGGTCAACCTTTGTATAATTGATTTTGCTTTTTTTTACGGGTAGTATCAATTTTACATAAGTTTACCATCTTTGCTTATTTGTATATGCGTTTGAGCACCCCCTCTGCTCGTTTTAATTATTCTTTTGCTTATAAAAAAAATATTTTTACTTATAAAAAAAAAGAACCAATGCGAAAATATTATATCTCCATTTTTCTAATTCATATTTGTCTCACAAACATTATGTTAACATCATATTGGATATGGTCATAATTATAACAAACTGTTAAAATGTGAAAGAAATCATTGAAAACATTTATATTAAATTAAAATAAAATTTTATATGATAGAGATATTTTGATAATTACAACATTTATTCTCATGAATTTACATAATGAACCAAACAAAGTTTCCAATTATTCATGGGAAATTCAAGAAAGATTTCCAGGAATTTTAATTGCTAAACAAACATGTTTTACAAGATACCCAACAATGTCACTCCTGGTAATAGAATTTCCGGATATGTGATTCCTGGGAACGTAAAACTAATCCGTGAAACAAACGCCCCCTTTATTTTTTCTTTATTTCTTTTGTTTTTTATTTTTGTTTTTTATTTATTGTTTGGTTATGCTATTTGGATATGATGGAGTTGGGTTTTTGGTGACAGCATGTGGCCCAAACGTCATGTTTTTATCCATTTGGTGTTACTTTGGAACACTGGGCCAAGTTTTGAAAAGGGGTCGTCTTTGTCTGAAGAATATTTCTTTTCTAAGCCATTCTATCAAGCCCAACTTTAATATTTTTTTTTTGTTTTCATAAATGTTTTATAATTTGGGCTTAGAATGTTGTCTTTGTTTTAATTTTGTTTGTTTGTTAACAAAAATAAATAAAATTCTTCTAAAAAATGAAAGGGTTGACTGAGATGTGACATCTTGTTAATCCTTATTTTTTTAGGACATCTAAGTTGTGACAATTTGGTGATCCTATGTTTTTTTTAAAAAAATCATTTTTAAAAAAATGAAAGGATTATCTGAGATATGACGTCTTTTTAATCTTTATCTTTTTAGGACATCTGAATTGTGACAATTTGATGATCCTAAGCCTTTAAAAATAAAATAAAATTAACTTATGTTAAAAAGGATAAACTAAGATACAACATCTTGTTAATCCTTATAATTTTTAGGACGGCTGAGTTGTGACAACTGGATGATCCTAAATCTTTTAAAAATAAATAAATAAAGTTATTATCTTTTAAAATGAAAGGATTATCTGAGATAGGGCGTCTTGTTAATCTTTGTCTTTTTAGGACATGAGTTGTGACAGCTTGATGATCTTAAGCTTTTAAAAATAAATAACTAAATTAACCTCTTTTTAAAAGGGTAAATTGAGATACAACATCTTGTTAACCCTTGATTTTATTACAAAAAAATTAAAATGGACCATTTTCAAAAAAATCAATCATCTTTTCAAAAATTAAAATCAACCAACCAATCAAACATTTTCTATAAGAACTACCTGATTTTGAGTTTCCCATCGCACCCAGGAATATGTAGAAGCATAATAAATTATTATGTCAAGCCAAAATTTTATTTTCCCTTTTATTGTGTTTTTTTTCTTTTCTTACTTTAAAATGGGGGAAAATAAATATTTAAAAGTTATTAATTTTTTTGCACAAGGCGATGTAGGGTGCTAACACCTTGCACTCGTACCCGACTCCCGGACTCAAATCTCTCATTTTTAAAAAACAATTTGTGGTGTTCCAATATTTTCCCAATTTAAAAATGTTGGTGGCGATTCCTCTATATTTTCTTTTCGTGACTCCCAAACGGGACGATCGCTGCAGCTGGGAATCTATAATGAGATGGCATCACCGTATAAATATAGATGTTGTGGTAGTCTGTATTTTTTTTTTCCAGGTGTAACCGATGAATCTTTTTTTGAAGCAACAATTGAATATGCAGAATAGCTAAAGGTTGGATATGCTCACATGAATTGATCTCTTCATGCTACTCTGGGTGTACTTATTCAGTTTTGTGATTTTGTATAACTGTATGAATGTAGGTGGTGGTAGTCTTTTTTTTTTTTTTTTCAGGTGTGACTGATGAATCTTTTGTTGGAGTAGCATTTGAATATGCAGAATAGCTAAAGGCTGGATATGCTCATAGGAATTATCTACATGCTACTCTGGGTGTACTTGTTCTGTTTTGTGATTTTGTATAACTTTTTATAGCTTAGTCTGTAGTTATTTCCTTTAGCTCAGAGAGTTTAATGTTAAACGGTGTAGATCCTTGGTGTACTGTCATGACAGGTTGATCCTGGTGTTGTGCTGTTTTGTATGAACTATGATGTATCTTTATTTTGAACCGGTCTTGAGCAAATGATAGAGTGGATCCTCTTCGATCCTTCCTAGAAGGTGGGAAGTGTGATGTGCTTAACTGGTTATTTTGAATAATATTTTTACTTATCGAAATAAAAAAACAAAGTGTTTGAATAAGGTATCTATACCTGTTCCAATTAATTAATCTGGCAAGCTCTTGTTCAAGCTGTTTGGCAGCTTTAATGTATTTTTGGTTGGTGGCACGACTTAGAGCTTATTTGGAAAAGATTAAATTTTTCCCTTCTCTGTTTTTGGTGTAATAAGTTGTTTTGAGAATAATTTTTTATGCTTGCGTAAGGAGCTTATTTTTTAAAAAAGCTCTTTTTGGAGGGAAAAAACTGTTTTATGTCATCTAGTTTGTTTTAGCATAAGATTGTTATGATTTGATTATTTTTCATTCTCAAACTTTATTCCCTTTTTACCCCTACAAAACTAACTTCTAAATTATACAAATAACTTCATACCCTTTTTCGTAATTTACTATATATAAGTTATTTTTTTTCAACACCCAAACGAAATAGATTATCTTAAAATCGCTGTTCAATAAATAGACCCAACCAAAAATAGATTTTGATTATAATCGATTATACAAAAATCGATTATCAGTATCATCTTTTTTTTCAGCTTTAAATACACTCTTAGAGCATGTTTGGAAAAGATTAATTCTTTTTCATTCAACTGTTTTTGCTCTTTAAGCTGTTTTGTGAATTAATTATTATGTTTGGATAAAAAGATTATTTTTTAAAAAAACTGATTTACACCGATTTCAACTATTTTGGTTCCATATGCTCCACTCAGCTGTTTGCTGAAATTGATTTTGCATCAGAGGCTGCCCTTTGATGGTGCAATTAAAAATTTTAATGTAACAAAAAATCAATATAAAAGTTAATAAATCAAAATTACTAAAATGACTAATGGGACTCTCATCACCAGTTCCTTTTTTTTAGATTTTTTAAGAATTTAAATTTCAAAAAATATAATTTCAAAAAAAATATTGTTAAAAAAATCAAATATTATTAAATGATACAAATAACTTTATATCATTTTTCATAATTTACTATATAAAAGTGATTATCTTTACACCGTCCAAACGAATTAGATTAACTTAAAATCGTTTTTCAGCAAACATACCCAAACAAAAACAGATTCTGATTATAATCGATTATCACAATAATCGATTATTTGAAAACAGATTATCAGCATAATCTTTTTTTTTCTAACTTTCTCAAACACACTATTAATCTTCTATTCAACTTACCAGCAGTAACGCAGAGAAAGAATTGTTTCTTTATTTTAATTAAAAACAGAAAATAAAAGAAGAAAATATGCTTAGATCATTGTTTTCATTTCATATTCAGGAAATAAACTCTTATCTTTGGGAGTGTGGACTTTATTTTATAATAAATAGCAACTTATTTATTTATTTATTTTTAGTTACAATTAAAAAGTTATTTAAAATAGTTGTTTAAATAACTCTTTCATTTTTTAAAATGTTAGGATATGTTTGTTTTGTTTCCAGACTCCAATTTCTTGTTTTCATTTTCTATTTTTAAAAAAATGACTTAAAAAATGTTACATTTATTTTGTTTTCTATTTTCAAAGATTTGCACAAAAATAGTGAAGGAATTGTATACCTTTGCATGCCAATTTTTAAAAAAAAGTAAAATAAAATATATTTTTATAGTTAAGGTGTCATGAATTGTACACTTATTATTTTGTAAAATAGTTAATGACTACATATATATATATATGTGTGTGTGTGTGTGTATGTGTGTGTGTGTCTATATATATATATATATATATATATATATATATATATATATATATATATATATATATATTTTGATGACGTGATTAGGAATTGTCGGTCCCCTTTATGTTAGTGCGAAGTAGGTGAGAAGATCTTGTTGGGACCGGATTTAATCCAAGAAACTACAGTTAGGATGAATAATTGAGAGAAATATGCGCACTGTACACGACATAAAAAAATGTTAAGAAAACAAGGAAGGAAAGTCTTTAGAATTTTAGAGAGAGGAACATGTATTTTTGAGAGTCACTCTAAGACGGGGGGTGGGGAGAACAATGAAAGTTCGTAAGCTAAATCCTCGTTTCAGGGATCTTTTCAAATTCTTAAAAGAATTGGGCATGTTGCTTACCAATTGGCTCTTCCGTTACCGTTGGCAAATCTACATGACGTCTTTCATATGTCACAACTCAGATAATATGTGTCTGATTCGTCTTATGTGGTAGCTCCTGAGTTTGTATAATTGAAAGATAATTTGATCTATAAGCCCATGCCTAATCAAATCTTGGACAAGAGCACTAAGATTCTCAGGAACAAGACAATTTCATTGGTAAAAGTGTAGTGGGAAGGATTGACTCCTGAAAAAACTACTTGGGAAACAGAGGATGACATCATGCGCCAATACCCTGATCTTACTATATAAGGTATGGTAACCTTTATATTTTGAATATGGTATATGTTAAAATAGTTGCGAGAGTATGGGATAAATTTCGGGGACGAAATTCTTTAAGGAGGGGTGGAAATGTAACATCCTAAGGACCTGTTTTGTTTAGTTTAATTTTAGTTTCCTGTTTTCATTTCCTGATTTTAAAAGTCATTTTGTTTATTGTTTCCAAAGATTTTATACATGAAACACTGAAAACAATTTTTCATTTGTTTTTACTGTTTCCTGTACAAATATTTGGAAACAAGAAACAAGATGAAACCAATGTGAGACTTTTATAATTATTTTAGTTGTAATTACCTTTAAAATTAGGAAATGAAAACAGGAAACTAAAAATAAACCAAATAGACCCTAAAATTTAATATGATTAAGATTAAGATAGTATGAGTTTTATTGTAAAAAAAAATTGATAATATAAAAATATATTGGAATTGTCTAGTAATTAAAAAATTGAAAATTTGAAATTGAAATAGAAATATGATGCCACACAACACAAGTCAGGAACGTTAGCTTATTATAGTTAGCATTCTTAGAAAATGTAATAAAAGGATCAAAAAAAAGAAGAAAAAAAAAGGGGAAAAAAAGAGAAAACAAAAACTAACGTGAAAAGCCGTTGCCATCCACGTTACCGAGTGTGTGTTTGGATGAGCGTGTAATAAACATGATTTTAGATGAAAGTGATTCTGTAGAATTGATTTAGATTAAAAGTGAGTTGAGTGTGAAGTGATTTACGTTTGGATGCATTAATGAAAAAAAGTGATTTTAATCAATTCATGTTGTTTGGATAATTTGGATCAAAAATGCTTTTAGATATATAATTACTAAAAAGGGCTTATACATACTCAAGTATATATATATATATATATATATATATATATATATATATATATATATATATATATATATATATATATATATATATATTAACAATTCAAATAAGTAGGTTAAGATAAATATTTTAATTTATGTTAAATTATTAAATTAAAACTAATTTAATTAACATCAATCGGTAAAGTAAAAAAAAAAATCAATGGATTTGCTGGCATCAACTCTTCCCTCAAAAAAAAAAAAAACCTGATCAACTCATTTAACAAAAGTTATTTTAATGCAAGTTGAATTGAGGTTGGGCCATGTGATAGTTGGTTGGGCCGTGTGACATTAGGGACCAACAACAATCCGCACTGCGGCACTGCCATGCTCCTTGAACTTACTTGCGATGTGGTGCTCTGCTCTGTGCTCTACCTCCCACCGTCATACAAATCAACTACAAGGTTTTTGTTCAGTTACAAAGAAGGGCAAAAAAAGAACATATCTCTTCCTCTGATTCAGAATCGAGTCTCCATGATCCAGAAGCTACTCTGTGTAGCTTCGATTCCTAGTGCTTTTGGGATTGGCAAATCACTTTTCTATAGATTGCCAAACATGTGGGTAATGAGACAGGAATTGCATTGGAGTCCTAGACGCACGTTTGAAGGAGAGGAAACACAAAACCAAACACGCACTGAGCCAGGGTACTTGCCTTGATAAAAAGAAAAATGGGTCCCACAAATTTAATGAGATCGCAAAGAAGTAAAGGCTTCTTTGTTTTATTCCAGTTTTTTTTTAGAAATAATTACAAAACTGTCATCTTGTTTTTATTTTGTTGTATGTTTTCATAAATTTATACAGAAAACACTAAAATAATTTTTTTATGTTTTCACTGTTTCTGTACAGATCTTTGGAAACAAGAAACAAAATAAAAACAAGGTGATAGTTTTGTAATTATTTCTGAAAATAAGAAATGAAAACAAGAAACTGGAAACAAAACAAACAGACTCAAACCTTTTCATATGAGAAATGACAATTGTACATATTTTTGGGACATCATATATAGACACCATATGATGATGAGTTGTTTTGAAGTGCTAAATACATATGATGACAAAGAAAAAATAATAAACAAATACACACACACACACACACACGATGTTGGACATAAAAAATACGTACAACTATGTTACTCTTTTTGATGGCTTCGTTTTGTAGATAGAAAGAGGAGTCAGGAGTCACAGCAACATATGGGTTCAGCCGCTGAACAGTGAAGGAAAAGAATAAAAGAAGGCAGCGTTGATTATCAAGTGTATGTTGAGTAGAGAGCCATTCAGATAAAAAAAATATTGATAAAAAGAAGAAAGATTTTAGTGAAGTATTAGCATTTGTTATAGACAAATTTTAGAGTATTTTGGAGGTTTTTAAGAGGTGAGTAGCAATATCTTTTTTCATGGTATACAAGTTTGTTTGTGTTGATAATGGTTTACAAATGGTTCGTGAGTTTTTTTTTAATTAATTTGATGCATGTATTTATTATCCTAATTTCTAAAATTGGGGTTTTTTTTATTAAAAGGGCAATAATTGACAAAATGATGTTATGTTGTGCTTGATTATGTTTTATGTTTAGATAATCATGGCTGCTATGGTTTTTTTTTAAGCACATGATTGCTATGGCGTGCTTGTAAATTTACGTGATTATATATATATATATATATATATATATATATATATATATATATATATATATATATATATTTAATTTGTATCAATATGGTTATCGTATCATGCTCTTTTATAATATATGGTGTTATAGTGTTGTCTTGTCATGACATTATAGCATTGGGATTGATACATGAGGTCATATGTCATGTCATGAGGTCATGATATATGTCCAAAATATGTTTTTGAATTATTATTTGTGATTGTTAAGATACTTCCTTCAGGAAAGGGGATGACAGATACATCTTCGTTAAGGGAAAGACAGATAACTCCTTATGGGAAATGGAAGACCCATTAGAAATACATCATTATAGGAAGGGAAGGCAGTAGGGCGTCATTGCATTTGTCATGAGCTCATAGACTTAAAATTTGGGTAATTAACTAAAAGAAACTTGGATGAAGATTAATTAAGCTTGTTTGGATACGAGAGATGCCATTTGTATGATTTTATTTATGTTATGTGGACTGATATAAGTGAAATGTTTATATTTGAAGGTGTTATGACTTATACATGAATTTCATGAGATTACGAATATTTATTTTTAATTTATGAAAATATTTTTGAGTTATAATGTTTTGGAAATTAGCAGATACCATGGACAATTTTTTTCCCGGTTACCGTGTCGACTAAGAACAACAATAACTTCGAAATATTTTATAATTGTATTGTTGTTCACTGGGATTATAAATATCATTAAAATTGTTGTTTTCAAAGCCAAGGTCATCACCGTCGAGGACACGGAGACTTGAAGATTTGTCTTCTTGCTTTAGCTTAGTTGGTTAGTATTGTAGCATGATTTAAGAGTGTCATACAGACATTGTTTATTAGTTTCAGTTTACTTTTCTCGGGCTGTAGTTAGACATCCGGTTTTGAGTTTTTGATTTTATTTGATGTAATGGCTTTTATTATCTCTAATACTTTGGTTATTTATTCTTAATAATATGAGTATTTCGAGACCTATTTATTTGAGAAAATTTTTATGACTCGTATATTTAAATTAAATGTTTCAAAGGATTTTTATTGGATTTATTCTGGGTTACTAATGTAAAGAAGGGCGTTACATTCATTGCCGACCCTAGCATAAAGCAAATAAAGCTAGGGCTTTAGGCCTCAATAGAGAAGGTAAATCATCCTCGTTTATGTCGAAACTCGTTTCGTTACGTTTTTCGAAGTATCTTTCATTTCGATTGTCGGAATTGAATTCTGTCTCCATGTTTCTGTTATGTTGATTCAGTTCGTGATTCGAAGACGGAGATGAGCTCTAGTACCGTGACGAGGAAGGTGATGAGAATGCTAACGTCTCTCATGAGGACTTTCAGAGTTGAAGCTGAGTCCTTTATTAGTTATACCACGGCCAGTGGAGTGTCTGTATTGCATATGCCTTCGCTTCCTTCATAACTCTAATGTTGTATGTATATGTTTTATTGTTTAAAATACATGTTGTAAATGTTTTTTTAAAATTTATCTGTTATTTTATTACATGCATCTGCATAATGTGGCACCCGTAAAGGGGTGTCACATTTGGTGGTATCAGAGTAGTTTGGTTCTAAGACGGACTGTAGGGTTATGTCCAGTTAGAATCAGGAACTGTGAGATACAGGATGTTGTTACTGGCCGTGTCTAGTTGAACCTACAGCAGGTGTTGACTGTGTTTAGAAGTTGGGTAGAGTGTTCGTACCCAAGTTATCTTTTGTTTCTTCGCTAAGAGACAACGATAACTCTTTTGATTATCTATAAGAAGTATGTCTTATATATATATTTCTTATGAATGTGAGCTGATGGTTACCTCTACAGGAACCTATGGCTAGTAGGACTCATGGTAGCCAGAGTGGGAACAACGTGGAAGATAATGATGTGGACGAAGAGATTCCTGGAGTGGAAGAAGAAAATGAATCTGAAGTCATGAAGACAATACGGGATATGGCCAAAACCATGATGATTCAATCACAGCAGAATGCACAGTTAATGTAGCAACTACAACAACAGCAAAATCAGCGATCCCAAAATCAAGAAGGAGTAATGGATGCGGGACTAGTTGCATTTATGAAAGGAAAACCGCGACAATTTCATGGAGAGTATAATCCAGAAGGAGCGGAGTTGTGGATACAGGAGATAGAGAAAGTGTTCACAGCTATGCGTTGCAGGGAAGACAGAAAGGTCACATACGCATCCTTCATGCTGGTAGGAAGTGCAGAGTCATGGTGGAAGAATCGTCAGATGATATTGGAAGCTAAAGGAAGAAACATTACATGGGAACTGTTCAAGGAATGTTTTCTGGAAAAATATTTTCCCGAGACAATTAGGCATGAGAAGGAGCAGGAATTTATGAGTTTGAAACAAGGAAATATGTCAGTTGGGGAATACTCAATCAGGTTTGATGCCTTGCTCAAGTTCTCCAATTTTTATCAAGTATGCCCAGATGAAAAGTGGATCTGTAAAACGTTTGAGGATGGTTTGAGAAATGAATTACAGAGAGCAATGTTACCCTTGGGATTTTTTAGACTTCCGGAACTGATTGAAAGATTCACTGTAGTGGAAAGTCTTGATAAAAAGATCGAAGCCCGTCAGCAAAGGAAGAACAAAGGGCCAATCAGGAATCATCAGAACAATGGGAATGAAGGACTTCGTCAAGATCAGAAACCATATGATCGTCCAAGACCACAAAATGTAACAGTTGGAGTGGATGGATAAAGATCACTTACTTGTTTTAAATGTGGAGGAGCACATTTGATGAGAGATTGTCAGGTGAACAGTGTTGTTTGCTTCAAGTGTGGTAAGGCAGGACATGTTTTCCAGGATTGTAAACATAGAAATACAACGAATGCTGGAAGGCAAGGAACAGGGGCACAATCTCAAGGAACTGGACAACAAGCAGTATGAACTACAACAACGGGACGTGTGTTATGATAACGGTGGATTCCAGCAAATGTACCGGATTCGTCGTCAAGTAATAAAAAGATCGATCCCACAGGGACCGTGATCTCATATAACAATTCATCACTAAATCGATTAAATTAGACTATATAAAAGGGATTTTTGAAAAGATTTGATTTTTGTGATAAGAAATAACTTAGAAAATCAGATACTTAAGAATGCAATCAATTAAAACAAAGTAATTCAAATAGGGGTTTTTCAGATCAAAAGGGATTCCTAGGAATTGAGTTACCAACAAGATTGTTCATGTTACCAAATTGACTACCCTTGTTAATTATCGAAATTGCTTTGAAGACGAATTTATCCTAAATAAGTTAATGCTCCCTCTTGGGTTACAAAAACCATGCCCAATTAAACCAACCCCTACTCTCGTGGTAGTTGAATTTAGATTGAACCCTTTAAGCTTTGTGACAATTCGTTAACCCTCGAAGGACCGCTTCTAACTCTCGTGATTTAAGTCCCAAGTCTGATTCCTATAGATCCAATACCTAAGTTCACCGCTAGGTTCCTCCTTAGAGTATCTATGACATGCAAATAAGTGGCCACCGAATTTACAAGTAATTAAAGCAATAGAAATCAGATCTAAAGCAAAGTTGAAATTAACAAAGGGAAAACATCAATTCATACCATAAAATAGATCTTGGGTATAGCCCCAATCCCTAGAAATAAATCTACTACTCAAGCATTACCATGGTGATGGCAAGCTTGATTAACAAAAACATGAAATAAATCCTAAGAGAAGAGAAGAAGAAGAGGAAGAGAAATCCTAATTTTACCTAAGGTAGTGATGTGCGCTGCGGCGCGCGCGTGCGACTCCGGCAAGTGTACCGGATTGCCGTCAAGTAATAAAAGATATCGAACCCACAGAGACTGTGTTCTCGAATCGCAATCGGTTTTCGAATCGATTAGATCTGGACTTTTTAGAGGGTTTTGAAAAAGGTTTGAATTGAGAGATAAACAAACAGAATCAATTAAAACAGAAAACAAATGTTTTTGGGGTTTTGATCTAAACGGATTCATAGGGATTTGGGTTACCTTTGAGGCTGTTTATGTTGCTAATCTGATTTACCTTTGTTGATTACCGAAATTGCCTTGAAGACGAGTTTATCCTCTAATAGCTTAAGCTCCCTCTCGGGTTACAAAAGCCGTGCCCAATTGACCCGACGCCTACTCTCGTGGTAGTCGATCCCAGATTGGACCCTTTGCGTTCCGTGACAACTCGTTGCTCCTCGAGGGACGGCTTCTAACTCTCGTGATTTCAGTCCCAAGTCTGACTTCTATAGGTCCGACACCTAAGTTCACCGCTAGGTTCCTCCTTATAATGTCTCAGTCATGAAAATAACCTAAGTTCACCGCTAGGTTCCTCCTTGGATCATCCACATCTCACAAACCAGTGGCCGCCGGGCTTTACGAGTGAAACACCCTAGAAATCCTAAGTTCACCGCTAGGTTCCTCCTTGGAACGTCTACGTCACGCAAATAAGCGGTTGCCGAATTTACGAGTGATTAACACACTAGAAATCAGATCTAGAACAATAACGAAATCAACAACGATTTTACATCAAATCAACAACATTTACAAAACTCGGGCAGAGCCCCAATCCCTAGAAACAAAGCTACTACTCCAGTCTTGCCATGGGGATGACAAGCTGGGTTGACAACATAATGAAAAATACAAAAATCAGAGAAGAGAGGAGGAGAGAAGAAGAGAGATCTATGCCTAGAGTCCTAGTTGTTATGGATGTGATCCTCCTCATCCAATGTGTCTCTGATGTGATCTGCCTGGTCCTTATTTATAGATGTGGGAAGTTAGAGTCCCAATCTAACTCAAATTCTGATCCAATTTCGGTTTCTTCAGGTCCAAGTAATGCGCGTCACGGTCGTGATGGCCATCACGGCCAGGCCGTGACGGTCTCTGCTTCTGGTACTTTTACAAAATCCAGCATTCTCGCGACGCGAAATGTTGCTCGCGACGCGAGCCTTCCTTTCATGGCCCGTGATGAATTTCACGGCTGGGCCGTGATGTGCTCTGACTTGTGGTGGTTTTAGGTCACGGCCGTGATGGCTATCACGGCCAGGTCGTGATGCACTCGACTTCCACCTTTGTTCTTTTTCAGTTTTGCTCGATCATGGCCGTGATGGGCATCACGGCTAGGCCGTGATTGGCTCTGTTTGGCTCATTTTCTTCACTTTTAAAGCCCTATCTTCATCCAAACTCCATCATGGTTGATCTTGAGCATTTCACCCTTGATATCTGCAAAACAACACACGAAAACCGCCTTACCCGTTCCAAAGGAAAATTAACCTAAAATCTAATTAAAAATGCCTAAACTACATGAAAATGCATGCAAAATGATAGACAAAGATGAGGTGAAATCACACTCATCAAATCACCCCAAGCTTAAAACTTTGCTTGTCCTCAAGCAATTACTCAGGCCATAAGATAAATCAATTAAAACATGGATAGTGAACCAAGAACCCTAGAAGCTAATCCAAGTGACAGGCATATTTAATAAACACTCAAGAGACAATCAATTTCAAGTCCAATTAGAAGCTTAGGTTTTTTTTAAGTTCATGTCCTCACTGATTTGGGCACTCATCTCACCTCACTCAAGTGTTTTAGGGTTTATTGACAATTCACTCAATTTCCTCAAGGAAAGTATTCTACCATAGGCTTGACTATTAACCAAATCTCTACTTTATTTATGAAAACACTTAAGAATCAAGAGGTCTTTTCCTTTGGTTGTAATGTGGCCATGGGATTTATTGTTAGGTGGGAAAATCAAGGAAAGGGAATTTCAAGAAGGCTAGACAAATCATCAAACATTGCAAAGCATGACACCTTCTAAAATACCCCCTTTTTGGGCTTTGGTTTACTTTTCCACCTCTCTTCCTTCTATTTTTTTTTTCTTTTTCTTTTTCTTTTCATTTCTCACTTTATTTGTCATCCCCTTCTCCATTTTTTTTTCTTTCGTTTATTTCATTTTATTAGTTTGGAGAAGGGGAGATTTATAGCTCAAGAGAAATTACTTTCTAGCTTTTTCATCCCATACTTTTTCCAACTACCAATTACCCTTTTTGTAATACTTTAAAAGGTGCCATACCAAGCATTATTTATCAAAGTAATTCAAGGTACCAAGAAAAGTATTTTATCTTTAGGCTCAAAATTTTGGGCAACTAAGGGGTAGCATTTATCATTCAAAGCTCGGGAGGCCGGAAAAATACCTTGTGCCTCAATCATTTCCAAAAATGTTTTCAGAAATTTTTAAGTTTCAAAATGGTTTCAAGTCAAGTTCTAGAAAATACAGTCCAAGAGGAATTACAACACTCTATCACAAGAAATGGGGTAGATTTAGTGAATACCCCTTTTGGCTCAAAATCTTACATTTAGTAGTTCAAAAATCAGTGAGAAACACAAATCTAACGAACCACATGCTAATTATCAACTATCAAATGACTATCTCAAGAATTTTTATTTTTAGCCATATCACAAGAATAATGAAAAATTGGGTTCAAAATTCACTATCTCATTTCATTTGGCTCCAAGTTCTCACAATCGGATGCATGTTCTAAGTGAGGGGCAATCTATAGAATGTGATCATACCAATCCATGCCTATGAGAATGCAATATGAATGCAACAATGCAAATGCAAAAATAAATACCCCTACCCCAAGCTTGATTACTTACATTGTCTCCAATGTAAATAATCAAGGCGGAGAGAGGAGAAAAATGGAACAACTTACCGAGTCAGTAGCGGGTGTTGGCTCACATTCCAGTCAAAACTTGGGTGGAAATTTTATCACGGCCGTGAGGCTCATCACGGGCAGGCCGTGATCGTTTCTGGTCCTCAGGAGTTGCCCCGTCACTGCCGTGATCTACATCACGGCTAGGCCGTGATGCTCTCTGGCCTTGGCATCCTACTCATCACGCCCGTGATGGTTGTCACGGCTAGGCCGTGATCCTTTCTGTGCTCTTGTTTAGTTCATCACGGTCGTGACCACTGTCACGGCCAGGGCGTGATGGCCTCTGACTTTATCTTTCTCTGCTCTTCTTCCCTTTCTCAACCTGAAAACACTAGACAAACCTATTAATGATATTTTTGCCTCTTGATCTTCTCAAATTATTCAAGAGGTTAATTCAAAAACAAAAGGAAAAAAAAGGAAAGAAAACTTGGGTTGCCTCCCAAGAAGCGCTTTTTTATGGTCTTAAGCTTGACCATACTTCCTTCAATCAACCGGGTTCGGCTGGGCGTAGAGGTGCCGGAACATTTCTCTTCCAAGGAGCTCCTTCAAAAAGTCGTTTTTGCTCATACGGCCAATAACGCTTCCGCTTCGCTCTTTTCTCTCGGAGCGTCCTAGCCTTCCTTCCTTCCGGCGGAAGTTTTGTTTCCGCATGGACAGCAATTCCAACTTCACCACTGGGTGCATCTTCAACCATGCATATCTTTGGGGTTGCTTCCATGCTAATTTCTTTCTCTACCGCTGGAGACGTTGTATCAATTCTGCACACATGGCTCTCAAAAGGAGGGTTGTTATAAGAGTTAGTCAATTGAAAATTTACCCTACCTTCCTCTACATTTAGAGAGAGTTTACCATTCCTTACGTCTATTACTGCTCCAGTGGTTGCCAAGAATGGCCTTCCTAAAATGATGGGGAATTTAGAATTCCCTTTCATATCCAATACCAGGAAGTCGGTAGGGATGAAGAATTTCCCTACCTTTACAGGAACATTCTCTAGTATGCCTAGAGGAGTCCTAGTTGAGCCATCCGCAAATTGTAAGGGGAATTTGAATGGTCTCAACTTTTTGTTTCCCAACCTTTCCATGATAGTGAGGGACATCAAGCTCGTGCTAGCCCCTAAGTCACATAAGGCTGGGTCTATTTTCACCTGTTCGATCGAGCAAGAGATGGAGAAACTACCTGGGTCTTTCAGTTTAGTAGGCATTTTAATCTTTACATCTACTTGCTTTTTCCTGACCAACCTTTGTGGGAAAGGTATCGGGGGTTGGTACGGTGGTGGAGGGACATACTTCGGTTCTGGCTCTTCTTTTTCGCTCGTGTCCTCCTCCGGTTCCAACTCCATTTCAGCTACTCCCACCCCAAGCTTGTCATCCCTTAAGTGTATGACATTGCAATGCTCATTGGGATTTTCTTCGGGTTGCCCCGGGAATGTACCCTTAGGTCTCGAGTACGTGCTGGCTTGTTGGGCAATTTGTGTTTCTAGCATCTTGTTATGAGTTGCTAAGTTGTCTACCTTAGATGCTAGCTCCTTTATTGCTTCGCTCACTGCCCTTCCTTGTTGTCTAAACTCCTCATTCTGTTTTGTCTGAGTTTCAACAAAACTTTCAAATAAAGTCTCGAGTTTAGATCCTTGTACCTGAGGATACCCCGGTGCTGCTCTCTTATTACCTTGACTCTCTTGGAACTCATGGTTGAGCGTGTTGCTGTAGTTGCCGTATGAGAGGTAAGGGTTGTTCCTTCTTTGGTTGTAGGGATTTGGGGGAGCATAGTTGGGCAGCTTCGGGTTCGTGTCGTAAAAGTTGTGACAAGAGTTCACTTGCTCACCCCGGCGCTTAGGATCCATGAGCGGTACCACGAGGGCATTCCATCATGTCATGTCCCTGCATTCCACAAATCTCACAAATAGTGTTAGTAGCACCTATTGCACTCACATTAGCTCTTTCAATCTTATCTAATCGTTTATTTAGTGAGTCAAATTTAGACATAATCAGATCAATGCTACTTACTTCAAACTTACCCCCCGAAATCTTGTTCGGGTTATTACCTCTTTCGGACCCCCATTGGTGGTAGTTGGTGGCGACATTCTCGATGATGTTGAATGCCTCAGTGAGAGGCCTATTCATAAACGCTCCACCGGCTGCAGAATCTAGTGACACCTTCGAAGAGTAATCCAATCCGTTATAGAAGGTGTGCACTATTAACCACCTCTCGAGTCCGTGATGTGGGCACGACTCCAACAGTCCCTTGTAGCGATCCCAAGCTTCTGATAATGATTCTCCGTTTTTCTGGAAGAAGCCGGTGATCTGGGTTCTTATGTAGGCCGTCTTGGATGGAGGGAAGAATTTCTCCAAGAACGCTTGCTCCAGTTGGTCCCAAGTGGTCAAAGTGTTAGCGGGTATTTGCTTAAGCCAGGCCTTCGCCTTTCCAGTGAGAGATGAGGGGAACAGTCTCAAACGTACAACATCGACTGAGGCTCCATTAATCCTGATTGCATCGGTGAACTCTAAGAATGTTTCTATATGATCGGTCGGGTCCTCCGAAGGCAATCCTCCGAATTGATGTTGCCTAATCATGTTGATTAGCATAGGTGGTATGGTATAGTTTTCCGCCTCAATCTCTGGCCTTGCAATCCCAGTTCGCAAGCCTCTCGCATTTGGGGCTGCGTAGTCCTTCAAAGGTTTTGTATCCGGTTGATTCGCCATGAGTGGAACGGGACTCAACCTTTCTCCCTCTCTTTGTTGTCTTCTACGTCTGTGGAAGGTCCTCTCGATCTCCGGATCAATCTCACTAAGGCTCCCAAGACTTAGGGATCTTTGCATATAACACACAGAGAGATGGATACAATAGAAGGAAAAGAAATTTTTGATTTTTTTTTTAATAATATTTCAGAAATAAAAATCAAATAAAAAAGAAAAGGGTCCAGAAAAATCAATTTAAAAACTAATTGAAATTCGAAAAGGCACAGTCCCCGGCAACGGCGCCAAAAACTTGATGTGCGCTGCGGCGCGCGCGTGCGACTCCGGCAAGTGTACCGGATTGCCGTCAAGTAATAAAAGATATCGAACCCACAGAGACCGTGTTCTCGAATCGCAATCGGTTTTCGAATCGATTAGATCTGGACTTTTTAGAGGGTTTTGAAAAAGGTTTGAATTGAGAGATAAACAAACAGAATCAATTAAAACAGAAAACAAATGTTTTTGGGGTTTTGATCTAAACGGATTCCTAGGGATTTGGGTTACCTTTGAGGCTGTTTATGTTGCTAATCTGATTTACCTTTGTTGATTACCGAAATTGCCTTGAAGGCGAGTTTATCCTCTAATAGCTTAAGCTCCCTCTCGGGTTACAAAAGCCGTGCCCAATTGACCCGACCCCTACTCTCGTGGTAGTCGATCCCAGATTGGACCCTTTGCATTCCGTGACAACTCGTTGCTCCTCGAGGGACGGCTTCTAACTCTCGTGATTTCAGTCCCAAGTCTGACTTCTATATGTCCGACACCTAAGTTCACCGCTAGGTTCCTCCTTATAATGTTTCAGTCATGCAAATAACCTAAGTTCACCGCTAGGTTCCTCCTTGGATCATCCACATCTCACAAACCAGTGGCCGCCGGGCTTTACGAGTGAAACACCCTAGAAATCCTAAGTTCACCGCTAGGTTCCTCCTTGGAACGTCTACGTCACGCAAAGAAGTGGTTGCCGAATTTACGAGTGATTAACACACTAGAAATCAGATCTAGAACAATAACGAAATCAACAACGATTTTACATCAAATCAACAACATTTACAAAACTCGGGCAGAGCCCCAATCCCTAGAAACAAAGCTACTACTCCAGTCTTGCCATGGGGATGACAAGCTGGGTTGACAACATAATGAAAAATACAAAAATCAGAGAAGAGAGGAGGAGAGAAGAAGAGAGATCTATGCCTAGAGTCCTAGTTGTTATGGATGTGATCCTCCTCATCCAATGTGTCTCTGATGTGATCTGCCTGGTCCTTATTTATAGATGTGGGAAGTTAGAGTCCCAATCTAACTCAAATTCTGATCCAATTTCGGTTTCTTCAGGTCCAAGTAATGCGCGTCACGGCCGTGATGGCCATCACGGCCAGGCCGTGATGGTCTCCGCTTCTGGTACTTTTACAAAATCCAGCATTCTCGCGACGCGAAATGTTGCTCGCGACGCGAGCCTTCCTTTCATGGCCCGTGATGAATTTCACGGCTGGGCCGTGATGTGCTCTGACTTGTGGTGGTTTTGGGTCACGGCCGTGATGGCTATCACGGCCAGGCCGTGACAGACTCTGACTTCAGCCTTTGTTCTTTTTCAGTTTTGCTCGATCATGGCCGTGATGGGCATCACGACTAGGCCGTGATGGGCTTTGTTTGGCTCATTTTCTTCACTTTTAAAGCCCTATCTTCATCCAAACTCCATCATGGTTGATCTTGAGCATTTCACCCTTGATATCTGTAAAACAACACACGAAAACCGCCTTACCCGTTCCAAAGGAAAATTAACCTAAAATCTAATTAAAAATGCCTAAACTACATGAAAATGCATGCAAAATGATAGACAAAGATGAGGTGAAATCACACTCATCAGGTAGCAGCCCGAAAAGTCCCCTAGAGTCCCCTATTTTCGAGCCTAAGTGCTCTATTTATAGATTAGGGTAACCTGAATCCCAAGCAACCACAATTTCAGATCAAATTAGTTTCTAAAGATCCATCTATAACGCGTCACGGCCGTGATGGCCATCACGGCCAGGCCGTGACGGGTTCTGCCTTGGAGGTTGCTTCACTAGTTGGTCTGTCACGATCGTGACCACCATCACGGCTAGGCCGTGATCAGTTCTGCCTGTGAGGGTTTGGTTCAGTTGGCATGTCACAGCCGTGATGGGCATCACGGCCTGGCCGTGACCAGTTGACTTTAGCCTTCTTTCTTTTTAGCTCTACTCGATCATAGTCGTGATGGTCATCATGCCTAGGCCGTGATGGGCTCTGTTTGGCTCATTTTCTTTACTTTTCAAGTCCCATCTTCATGCAAGCTCCATCATGGTTAATCTTGAGCATTTTAATCCTTAATCCCTGCACAACAACACCACAAAACCGCCTTACCCGTTCCAAGGTAAAAACTAACAAAAATCAAATTAAATATGCCTAAGCTATATGAAAATGCATGCAAAATGTCTATGAAATATGAGGTGAAATCACACTCATCAAACTACCCCAAGCTTAAGATTTTTCTTGTCCTCAAGCAATCACTAAGGCCAGTCAAGATAAACAATTAGAGCATGGACAATAAACCAAGATCCCGAGTAACTAATCCAAGTGACAGGCATATTCAATAAGTACCCAAGAGACAATCAATTTCAAGTCCAATTAGAAGCTTAGGTTTCCTAAATTCATATTCTCACTGATTCAGGCACTCTTCTCACCTCACTCAAGTGTTTAAGGGTATATGACAATTCGCTCAATTTCCTCAAGGAAGGTATTCTACCATAAGCTTGACTATCAACCAAATCTCTACTTTGTTAATGAAAACACATAAGAATCATGAGGTCTTTTATTTTGGTTGTAATGGGGCCATGGGATTAATTGTTAGGCGGGGAAATCAAGAAAAGAAAAGAAAATTTCAAGATGGCTAAACAAAATATCAAACAATATAAAGCATGACAACCTTCTAAAATACCTTTTTGGGCTTTAGTTCACTTTTCCACCTTTCTTTCTTTTTTTTTCTATTTTATTTTATTTCTCACTTTCTTTTTCTCATTCCCTTATCCATTTTTTTTTGTTTATTTTATTTTATTTATTTGGAGAAGGGGAGACTTTCATCTTAAGAGAAATAATTTTCTAACTTTCTCATCCCACAATTTATTTTTCAAACTACCTTTTTACCCTTTTTGCAATACTTTAAAAGGTGTCATACCAAGCATTATTCATCAAAATAAATCAAGGTACCAAGAAAAGTATTTTATTTTTTTAGGCTCAAAATTGGGCAACTAAGGGGTAACATTTAATCAATAAAAGCTCAGAAGGCCAGAAAAATACCTAGTGCCTCAATCATTTTCAAATATGTTTTCAAAAAATTTTAAGTTTCAAAACGGTTTCAAGTCAAGTTCTGGAGAACACAATCCAAGAGGAATAAAACACTCAATCACAAAGAATGTGATAGATTTAGTGAGTACCCCTTTTAGGCTCAAAAATCTCACATTTAGTAGCTTAAAATGATGAGAAACACAAATCCAAGGAACCACATGCTAATTATCAACTATCAAAAGATCAACTAAAGCATTTTTATTTTTAGCCTTATCACAAGAATACAAAAATTGGGTTCAAAAATTCACTGTCTCAATTCATTTGGCAGAGTTCTCACAAATGGATGCACACTCTAGGCAAAAGGGCAGTCTAATCATGTGATCATGCAAAACTATGCCTATATGAATGCAACAAGAAAAATGCAAAAATTCAAAAAATTGCAAAAATACCCTTACCCCAAGCTTAAAAACTTACATTGTCCCCAATGTAAATAATCAAGTCGGAGAGAGGAGAAAAATGGAACAACTCACCTTTGCGGTAGAAGGTGCAAGCTCACATGCCAGTCAAAGAGAAGCTGAAAAATGTGTCACGGCCGTGATGCTTGTCACGGCTAGACCGTGATCAATTTTGGTCTATAGGAGCTGGCCTGTCACGGTCGTGAGTTCCATCACGGCTAGGCCGTGATACACTCTGATCTTCAGGGTCCTTCTCATCACGCCTGTGATGGATATCACGACTGGGCCGTGATCCTTTCTGATCTTCTTTGGTTAGCTAATCACGGCCGTGACCACCATCACGGCCTGGGCGTGATGACTTCTGACTTTATTTGTCCTTGCCTTTTTGCTCTTACTGCTTTCATAACCTGAAAATACTTGGCAAAACCATCAATTAGTGATCTTTCTTCTCTTAATCTCCTCAATTATTCAAAAACAAAATTCAAAAACAAATGGAAAAGGGAAAGGAAACTTGGGTTGCCTCCCAAGAAGCGCTTATTTACGGTCTTAATCTTGACCATACTCCCTTCAATCAACCGGGATCAGCTGGGTTTGGAAGTGCAAGTACACCTCTCTTCCATGGAAGTCCTTCAAAGAGCCTATTTTGTTCATATGGTCAATTGCGCTTTCGCTTTGCTCTTTTCACTCTGAGTTTCATGGCCTTACTTCCTCCCGGCGAAAGTTTTAACTCCACATGATGAGCAATTCCAACTTCATCACCATTTGGTGCTTCATTTATCATGCAAAGCTTCGGAGTTGCTTCAATGTTAAGCTCTTGCTTCACCTCTAGAGGCATTATATCGATCCTGCACACATGACTCTCAAAAGGAGGGTTGTTATATGAGTTAGTCAAATCAAAATCTACCCTACCTTCCTCTACATTCAAAGAGGGCTTGCCATTCTTTACATCAATTATTTCTCCAGCTGTGGCCAAGAATGGCCTTCCTAGAATGATAGGGAATTTAGAATTCTCGCTCATATCCAACACCATGAAATCGGTAGGAATGAAAATTTTTCCTACCTTTACGGGAACATTCTCCAGTATGACTAGAGGAGTTTTAGTTGAGCCATCCGCAAATTGTAAAGAGAATTCGGATGGACTCAATTTCTTGGTTCCTAACCTCTCAAAGATAGTATGTGGCATCAAACTCACACTAGCCCCTAAGTCACATAAGGCTTGGTCTATTTTTAATTCTCCAATTGAGCAAGCAATAAAGAAACTTCCCGGATCTTTTAGTTTAGGAGGCATATTAGTTTTTATCATGGCATTATGCTCCTCAATTAAGCTCTTAGTTTCTATTTCTACTTGCTTTCTCTTGACCAACCTTTGTGGGAAAGGTATTGGGGGTTGGTAAGGTGGTGGAGGGACATACTTTGGCTCTATCTCTTCATCTTCGCTCATGTCCTCCTCGTAATCCACATCCTTTTCATCTACCCCAATCTTATCATCCCTTAAGTATATATCATTACAGTGCTCATTGGGATTAACTTCGGGTTGTCCCGGGAATGTACCCTTAGTTTGGTATATGTACTAGCTTGTTGGGCAATCTCAGTTTCTAACATCTTATTATGTATGGCTAAGTTATCTACCTTAGATGCTAACTCTTTTATTGCCTCATTGACTGCCCTACCTTGTTGTCTAAACTCTTCGTTTTGCCTTGTTTGAGTTTCAACAAAATTTTCCAAAAGAGACTCAAGTTTAGAATTTTGTACCTAAGGATACCCCGATGCGGGTTTCCTATTACCTTGGCCTTCCTGAAATTCGTGGTTCAACGTGTTGTTGTAGTTCCCATAGGAGAGGTAAGCGCTATTATTCCTTCCTTGGTTGTAAGAATTTGGAGGAGCGTAGTTTGGTAACTTCAGGTTCGTGTCATAGAAGTTGTGACAAGAGTTCACTTGTTTCCCCGAAGCACCGGATCCATGAGCAATACCATGTGGGCACTCCATTATGTCATGTCCCTGCATTCCACAAATCTCATAAGCAACATTAGTAGCACCGATTGAACTCACATTAGCCTTTTCAAGCTTATCAAAGAGTTTATTCAGTAAGTCAATTTTAGACATAATCAGATCAGTTTTATTCATTTCAAACTTACCCCCCCGAAAGCTTTTTCGGGTTATTACCTCTTTCCTAACCCCATTGGTGGTAGTTGGCTGCTGCGTTTTCGATGATATTGAATGCCTCAATCAGAGGTCTATTCATAAAGGCTCCACCAGTTGCGGAGTCGAGTGACACCTTCGAAGAGTAATCCAATCAGTTGTAGAAGGTATGCACTAGCAACCACCTCTCGAGCCCGTGATGTGGGCAGGACTCCAGCAATCCCTTATAGAGATCCCAAGCTTCGGATAAGCATTCTCCATTTCTTTGGAAGAAGCCGGTGATCTGAGTTCGTAGGTAGGCAGTCTTGGATGGAGGGAAGAATTTCTCCAAGAATGCATGCTCCAGTTGGTCCCAAGTCGACAAGGTATTAGCGGGCACTTGCTTCAACCAAGCTTTTGCCTTTCCAGTCAGAGAGGAGGGGAACAACCTCAAGCGAATAGCATCAATCAGGACGACATGAATTCTAATTGCATCGGTGAACTCCAAGAATGTCTCCACATGATCAGTCGGGTCCTCCGAGGGCAATCCTCCGAATTGATGTTGCCTAATCATGCTAATTAGCATAGGCGGTATAGTGTAGTTCTTCGCCTCGATCTCTGGCCTAGCAATCCCAGTTCGCAAACCCCTAGCATTTGGGGCTGCGTAGTCCTTCAGTGGTTTGGTATCCGGTAGATTCGCCATGAGTGGAATGGGAATCAACCTCTCTCTCTCTCTTTGTAGTCTCCTACATCTATGAAAGGTCCTTTCGATTTCGGGGTCAACCTCAATAAGGTTTCCAAGACTTAGGGATCTTTGCATAAAAGAGAAAAACACCTATAAGAGAGAGAGAGATATTCTAGAAAGGAAAAGAGATAAATGAAAAAAAAAAGAAATATTTTTTTAGAAAAAATAATTAAAATTAAAAAGTCCAGAAAAATCAATTTAATTTAAATTGAGATTCAAGAAAGCACAGTCCCTGGCAACGGCGCCAAAAACTTGACAACGGTGGATTCCGGCAAGTGTACCAGATTCGTCGCCAAGTAATAAAAAGATCGATCCCACAGGGACCGTGATCACAAATCACAACTAATTATCAAATCAATTAAACTGGACTGTATAAAAAAGGATTTTGAAAAGGTTTGATTTTTGTGATAAGAAATAACTTAGAAAATCAGATACTTAAGAATGCAATCAATTAAAACAGAAAGTAATTCAAATAGGGGTTTTTCAGATCAAAAGGGATTCCTAGGAATTGGGTTACCAACAAGATTGTTCATGTTACCAAATTGACTACCCTTGTTAATTATCGAAATTGCTTTGAAGGCGAATTTATCCTAAATAAGTTAATGCTCCCTCTCGGATTACAAAAACCGTGCCCAATTAAACCAACCCCTACTCTCGTGGTAGTTGAATTTAGATTAAACCATTTAAGCTTTGTGACAATTAGTTAACCCTCGAAGGACCGCTTCTAACTCTCGTGATTTAAGTCCTAAGTCTGATTCCTATAGATCCAATACCTAAGTTCACCGCTAGGTTCCTCCTTAGAGTATCTGTGACATGCAAATAAGTGGCCACCGAATTTACAAGTAATTTAAGCAATAGAAATCAGATCTAAAGCAAAGTTGAAATTAACAAAGGGAAAACATCAATTCATACCATAAAATAGATCTTGGGCATAGCCCCAATCTCTAGAAATAAATCTAATACTCAAGCATTTCCATGGTGATGGCAAGCTTGATTAACAAAAACATGAAATAAATCCTAAGAGAAGATAAGAGAAGAAGAAGAGGAAGAGGAAGAGAAATCCTAATTTTGCCTAAGGTAGTAGCCCGAAAAGTCCCTCAGAGTCCCCTATTTTCGAGCCTAAGTGCTCTATTTATAGATTAGGGTAACTTGAATCCAAAGCAACCACAATTTCAGATCAAATCAGTTTCTAAAGATCCATATATCACGCGTCACGGCCGTGATGGCCATCACGGCCAGGTCGTGACGGGTTCTACCTGGGAGGTTGCTTCACTGGTTGGTCTGTCACGGCCGTGACCACCATCACGGCTAGGCCGTGATCAGTTCTGCCTGTGAGGGTCTGGTTCAGTTGGCATGTCACGGCCGTGATGGGCATCACGGCTTGGCCGTGACCAGTTGACTTTAGCCTTCTTTCTTTTTAGCTCTACTCGATCATGGCCTTGATGGTCATCATGACTAGGCCGTGATGGGCTCTGTTTGGCTCATTTTCTTTACTTTTCAAGCCCCATCTTCATGCAAGCTCCATCATGGTTAATCTTGAGCATTTTAATCCTTAATCCCTGCACAACAACACCACAAAACCGCCTTACCCGTTCCAAGGTAAAAACTAACAAAAATCAAATTAAATATGCCTAAGCTATATGAAAATGCATGCAAAATGTCTATGAAATATGAGGTGAAATCACACTCATCATGTTCACTTTAAGAGGAGCTGAGCATTATCAATCATGAGCAGTGAGGTTTTTGTGGATGATCTTTTGAAGTAGTCAGCGAGTTTCTCTTACTAGGTTTTGGAGAAAATAATGTTTTGAAGCTATGTTTAGATATCTATGTAGTTATTATGTTAAGGATGGTGATGTATATATTCTGATGGCATAGTATGTAAAAAAAAGTGTAAAATATGGATCGCCAAGTTGGTGTATGTCTAAATTTTGATAAGTTGAAAAATATGAATCGGTAAAGTTGTGTTATTGATAATTGTATCGGAGTGCACAACGGAGATGATATTGCATGTAACCCCTGCAAATTTCGAGGACGAAATTTCTTTTAAGGGGGGTAGTAATGTATCATCCCGGTTTTTACGATTTCATTTTACGTAAGAGGAATATGTTTAAGACTTGGATTATATAGTTAAGAGATGGATTAAGGTATAGGAACCTTTGCATGTTAAGTACGCAGCTTTTTCGAGTGAGTTTGAACGTAGAGACCAACTAGGGTTTTCTGGTTAGTGCCTCTGAGACATCTGAGTGTGAAATAAGAATTTTGGAGTTAGAGTTGAGATTAGGCATTTTTGAGGGTTCGAGGTTGTTTATTAAGTCTTTATGAGCCTATATCTCAAATTTGAGCGCAATCGGACGTCGAACGGACCCTGAACGCATAGTGTTGACTTTTTGCCAGAAGTTAACGCTCGAGTGTGGGAGTATCCACGCTCAAGCGCCCAAGTCAACAGATAAGGTCCATGATTTGACTTGCCACGTGTCAATCAGGGCTTACGTGGCAGCTCCTGATTGGTTGCATGGCGCGATGGTCCACCAACCCTCCAACGCTCGAGTTTGGAAAAGCCGCTCAAGCGTTGGAACGCTCGAGCGCTAGGTTTCCAAAGCTAGAGCGCATGTGCGAATTTCAGCAAAATAAAATGGCTTAAGTGACACAAGTCACTTAAGCCAAAAGAGAAAGAACAGAAGACAAACGAGAGTTGAGATTTGAGAGGAGAAAATAGAGAGTTTTAGAGTGAGAGAGAGAAATCTAGAGAGAGAAAAGAGATATAGCAAGAGTTTGAGAGTTTCGATCGTCCCGTTGCGATTCGACGTACGTGGTTGTTATCCTAGTGACGATACCTTCGTTTTCCTCTTCTCCTTTTTCTTCAATAGAGAAGGTAAATCATCCTCGTTTATGTCGAAACTCGTTTCGTTACGTTTTTCAAAGTATCTTTCGTTTCGTTTGTCGTAATTCAATTCCATCTTCGATTTTGAACTCGTAGTAACGTGTGCTTCGTAATGTGATGCTTATGTGAATTTTTGGAGGCTCGGAGGCCTTGGTTCCTTGCGTGGCAGAATTGAAGGTGTAGAGGGAGTGTTCGTTTCGAGATGCTGGTACAAGTGTACACAAGGTGAGGGGGAAGAAATTCCAATTATCAGGACTATTGGCATAAAATATGAACATTTACATGTGTGGGGATTCTCAACCCCCGTTGATTGTTTGTTGATAGTATAATATATGATAACATGCCTAGTTGATTACGTGATATATGGTCATTATTTTATTTCTCCGTTGATAATATTGTACTATGTGTTATTGATATATTGATGTGTGATGGATTAATATTGGTGATACTTTGGAGATGTTTGATATGAAACTAGGTGGATAGATTGATTAGGAAGTTATGATGTCATGTGGTGATATTGAGGTGTTAGACGGAAAGGTGGTGTGAAATTATGTAGTGATGGATGCATGTGCATATCATTGCGTTGGTTAACCTTATGGGTAGCCGCAATAGCTGTTTGAATGGTTACTAATATGAGGTTGATGTTGGTGTATTGTGAACGACTACAACCAAAGTTGGATAGTTTTCACAAGGGGCTACGATAAGCCGTTTGAGTGGCTATCATACGAGGTCAGATAATATTGGTGCATAGCTGGGCTATCGTACAAGAGGTGTATCTGTGTATTTGTACACAGAGGGGCCATGTGAATAGTTGCAATAGCTGCTTGAGCAATTGTTACACTAGGTTGAGGTGGACTATCCGGAGCGACCAAGATGACGGAACTCATGTTGGTGACGCAGGAGTTAGTAACCCAACTACCGATTGAACGTTGTTATAGAATTGGCCAATCATGCATGTAGGACCAGTTATGCATTAGAATAAGTTATGATCTTAGTTGCTGAGATATCGAGGTTGATTGGTATGATAATGATATTGGGAGACGATTGTGTTTGTTTATATACATGTTGATAAGGAGTATTTTATGTTGTTTCCCCTTCATGATGATTAGAGTTTCTTACCTCCTGTATATCCCTGTCTCTATGTTTCTGTTATGTTGATTCGGTTCGTGAGTCGAAGACGAGGATGAGCTTTTAGCTAGTGCCGAGACGAGGAAGGTGTTGAGAATGCTAACGTCTCTCACAAAGAATTTCAAAGTTGAAGCTGAGTCTTTTATTAGTTATACCACGACCAGTGGAGTGTCTGTATTGCATATGCCTTCGCTTCCTTCATAACTCTGATATTGTATATATATGTTTTATTGTTTAAAATACATGTTGTAAATTTTTTAAAAAATTTATCTGTTGTTTTATTACGTACATCTGCATAATGTGGCACCCGAAAGGGGTGTCACATTTGGTGGTATCAGAGCAGTTCGGTTCTAAGACGGACTGTGGGGTTATGTCCGATTAGAATCAAGAACTGTGAGATACAAGATGTTTTTACTGGCCGTGTCTAGTTGAACCTACATCAGGTGTTGACTGTGTTTAGAAGTTGGGTAGAGTGTTCGTACCCAAGTTATCTTTTGTTTCTTCACTAAGAGACAACGATAACTGTTTTGATTATTTATAAGAAGCATGTCTTATATATATATATTTCTTATGAATGTGAGATGATGGTTACCTCTACAGGAACCTATGGCTAGTGGGACTCATGGTAGCAAGAGTGGGAACAACGTGGAAGATAATGATGTCGACGATTCCTGGAGTGGAAGAAGAAAATGAATCTGAAGTCATGAAGACAATACGGGATATGGCCAAAACCATGATGATTCAGTCACAACACAATGCACAATTAATGCAGCAACTACAACAACAGCAAAATCAGCAATCCAAAAATCAAGAAGGAGTAATGGATGCTGGACTAGTTGCATTTATGAAAGGAAAGCCGCCACAATTTCCTGGAGAGTATAATCCAGAGGGAGAGGATTTGTGGATACAGGAGATAGAGAAAGTGTTTACAGCTATGCGTTGCAGGGAAAACAGAAAGGTCACATACGCATCCTTCATGCTGGTAGGAAGTGCAGAGTCATGGTGGAAGAATTTTCAGATGATATTGGAAGCTGAAGGAAGAATCATTACATGGGAACTGTTCAAGGAATGTTTTCTGGAAAAATATTTCCCCAAGACAATTAGGCATGAGAAGGAGCAGGAATTTATGAGTTTGAAACAAGGAAATATGTCATTTGGGTAATACTCAATCAGGTTTGGTGCCTTGCTCAATTTCTCCAAGTTTTATCAAGTATGCCTATATGAAAAGTGGATCTGTAAAAGGTTTGAGGATGGTTTAAGAAATGAATTACAGAGAGCAATGTTACCCTTGAGAATTTCCAGACTTCCGGAACTAATTGAAAGATGCACTGCAGTGGAAAGTCTTGATAAAAAGATCGAAGCTCGTCAGCAAAGGAAGAACAAAGGGCCAATTAGGAATCATCAGAACAATGGGAATGAAGGACTTCGTCAAGATCAGAAACCATATGATCATCCAAGACCGCAAAATGTAACAGTTGGAGTGGATGGACAAAGATCACTTACTTGTTTTAAATGTGGAGGAGCACATTTGATGAGAGATTGTCAGGTGAAGAGTGTTGTTTGCTTCAAATGTGGTAAGGCAGGACATGTTTTTCGGGATTGTAAACAAGGAAATGCAACGAATGCTGGAAGATAAGGAACAGGGGCACAATCTCAAGGAACTGGACAACAAGCAGTACGGACTCCAACAACGGGACGTGTGTTCACTTTGAGAGGAGCTGAGCATTATCAATCATGAGCAGTGAGGTTTTTGTGGATGATCTTTTGAAGTAGTTAGCGAGTTTCTCTTACTAGGTTTTGGAGAAAATAATGTTTTGAAGCTATGTTTAGATATCTATGTAGTTATTATGTTAAGGATGATGATGTATATAATCTGATGGCATAGTATGTTAAAAAAAAGTGTAAAATATGGATCGCCAAGTTGGTGTATGTTTAGATTTTGATAGGTTGAAAAATATGAATCAGTAAAGTTGTGTTATTGATAATTGTATCAGAGTGCACAGCGGAGTTGATGTTGCATGTAACCCCTGCAAAATTTCGAGGACGAAATTTCTTTTAATGGGGGGTAGTAATGTAACATCTCGGTTTTTATGATTTCGTTTTACGTAAGAGGAACATGTTTAAGACTTGGATTATATAGTTAAGAGATGGATAAAGGTATAGGAACCTTTGCATGTTAAGTATGCAGCTTTTTCGAGTGAGTTTGAACGTAGAGACCAACTAGGGTTTTCTGGTTGGTGCCTCTGAGACGTCTGAGTGCGAAATAAGAATTTTGGAGTTAGAGTCGAGATTAGGCATTTTTGAGGGTTGGAGGTTGTTTATTAGGTCTTTATGAGTCTATATCTCAAATTTGAGAGCAATCGGACGTCGAACGGACCCTGAACGCAAAGAGTTGACTTTTTACCAGAATTCAACACTTGAGCGTGGGAGTATCCACGCTCAAGCACCCAAGTCAACAGATAAGGGCCATGCTTTGACTTGCCATGTGTCAATCAGGGCTTACGTGGCAGCTCCTGATTGGTTGCATGGGGCGGTGGTCCACCAACCCTCCAACGCTCGAGCTTGGAAAAGCCAACGCTAAAGCGTTGGAATGCTCGAGCGCTAGGTTTCCACCCCTCGAGCGTTGGCGTGAATTTCAGCAAAATAAAATGGCTTAAGTGACTTATACATAAGTCACTTAAGCCAAAAGAGAAAGAACGGAAGACAGAAATGAGAGTTGAGAGTTGAGAGGAGAAAATAGAGAGTTTTAGAGTGAGAGAGAGAGAAATATAGAGAGAGAAAAGAGATATAGCAAGAGTTTGATAGTTTCGATCGTCCCGTTGTGATTCGAAGTACGTGGTTGTTATCCTAGTGACGATACCTTCGTTTTCCTCTTCTCCTTTTTCTTCAATAGAGAATGTAAATCATCCTCGTTTATGTCAAAACTCGTTTCGTTACGTTTTTCGAAGTATCTTTTGCTCGTTTGTCGGAATTCAATTCCATCTTCGATTGTGAACTCGTAGTAACGTGTGCTTCGTAATGTGATGCTTATGTGAATTTTTGGAGGCTCGGAGGCCTTGGTTCCTTGCGTGGCAGAATTGAAGGTGTAGAGGGAGTGTTCGTTTCGAAACACTGTTACAAGTGTACACAAGGTGAGGGGGAAGAAATTCCAATTATCTGGACTATTCGCATAAAATATGAACATTTACATGTGTGGGGATTCTCAACACCCGTTGATTGTTGGTTGATAGTATGATATATGATAACATGCTTAGTTGATTACGTGATAAATGGCTATTCTTTTATTTCTCCGTTGATAATATTGTACTATGTGTTGTTGATATATTGATGTGTGATGGATTAATATTGGTGATACTTTGGAGATGTTTGATATGAAACTAGGTGGATAGCTTGATTAGGAAGTTATGATGTCATGTGGTGATATTGAAGTGTTAGACGGAAAGGTGGTGTGAAATTATGTAGTGTTGGATGCATGTGCATATCATTACATTGGTCAACCTTATAGGTAGCCGCAATAGCTGTTTGAGCGGTTACTATTATGAGGTTGATGTTGGTGTATTGTGAACGACTACAACGAAAGTTGGATAGTTTTCACAATGGGTCGTATGACTAGCTACGATAAGCCGTTTGAGTGGCTATCATACGAAGTCAGATAATATTGGTGCATAGTTGGGCTATCGCACAAGAGGTGTATCTGTGTATCTATACCCAGAGGGACCGTGTGAATAGTTGCAATAACTGTTTGAGCAATTGTCACACGAGGTTGAGGTGGACTATTCGGAGCGACCAAGATGACGGAACTCATGTTGGTGACGCAAGAGTTAGTAACCCAACTACCGATCGAATGTTGTTATAGAATTGGTCAATCATGCATGTAGGACCAGTTATGCATTAGAATAAGTTATGAACTTAGTTGCTGAGATATCGAGGTTGTTCGGTATGATAATGATATTGGGAGACAGTTGTATTTGTTTATATACATGTTGATAAGTAGTATTTTATGATGTTTCCCCTTCATGATGATTAGCGTTTCTTACCTCATGTATATCCCTATCTGTATGTTTCTTTTATGTTGATTCGGTTCGTGATTCGAAGACGGTGATGAGCTTTTAGCTAGTGCCGAGACGAGGAAGTTGATCAGAATGCTAACGTCTCTCACGAGGACTTTCAGAGTTGAAGCTGAGTCTTTTATTAGTTATACCACGGCCAGTGGAGTGTCTGTATTGCATAAGCCTTCGCTTCCTTCATAACTCTGATATTGTATATATATGTTTTATTGTTTAAAATACATGCTGTAAATGTTTTTTAAAAATTTATCTGTTGTTTTATTACATGCATCTGCATAATGTGGCACCCGAAAAGGGGTGTCGCAACTACCAAAGCCAGAGTCGATGGGGGATCTGATCATAGAGAGGGGGAAGGGAAGAAGAGTCGATTGGAGATCTGAATAGAGAGGGAAGGGAAGAAGAAGATATGGTTGACTGTGTTGCTTGTAACAAATCTATAGCATGGTTTAGGGTTCATAGTCAAAATGAAACTCTTACATTAATTAGAGACTTTTAAGATTAAGAAACTTTGAATTTTAGATGATTATTATTCTTATTCTTCTTTTACATTTTCAATTAATTGTTATATTAAATTAATTGTGGTTAAAACAAAATTTATTAAGGGACTAGAATGCAAAGAAAAAAAATATACTAAATAATAAATTAAATATGAATGATTTCATTAAATATATTAAAATCATCTATTAGTTAAAAAATCAACTATTCTAAATCAATTGATTCTTTGAAAGTATCCTAACAGCTTCATCATATTATAAAAATTTAGCAGCAGCCCAGCAAGTCTAGGTTCGGAGGCATATTGTGCTAACAAACCTGGAATGGAGTCAATGGACCCCAGCTACTGGTTCAGCAGCCCAACAAGTCTAAGTTCAGAGGCATTTATTGTTTTTTGTTGGGTAGTTCAGAGGCATTTAATTTGTGGTGGCAAACCTGGAAAGGACCGCAGCTACTGGTTCAGCAGCCCAACATGACCATGTCTAGAGCTCCAGGTGATTTTGCTATCCAACTCCAAAAACGACTGGCAAGTATTTTGATACGATATAAGAAGCACAAGATGGACCCAAAAGAAAAATACACCAAATCTGCTTGGAGGAATATTCTAGATAGTCAAGGGCACTTTTGTTGACATCACTTTGTTATGTTTAAATTATTATGTTTTGGGCTTTGGCCCTTCTTGTAAAAAAAATAAAAAAATTGTTATTCTTTTAACAAGTTTGTTATACTAAGTGACCTATAGCCCTAAAATTAGGAAAAAAAATAATGCAAGAAACTCTATAAAAAAAGAGCACGAAAGTATGAATGAGACAAGAAGAAAATTTATCAAAAATATCTCCCCCTCAAGGCTTTCCCTCATGAGAATTCAATTTCTTCTCCCAAATTCACTTTCTATCATATTGTTCATATATTCTTATTAAGTTTTATATAATCCTTAAGCAACTTTCATTCGATTAATTCAAACAAAACCGTTTGAAATTATTATTTAATTTGGACGTCCAAAAAAAAAGAAAAGCTATATTCGTAATTGAATGAAAATAAATTTGTATATATGGGAAAAAAAATTAGTTCATTCCATCTATAATGAGATATGAGGCAACAAACTGTGGTTTAACCAAGGCATGTTTAACAAACAATTGCGCGTGGACCGTGGGAAGCCAAAGAAATATAATTTTTTTTAAAAGGATTAAGGTAGTATGTATTGACATTATAAAAGATTTACACCAACTTCCACTAATATTTTGAAATGTGTGTATTTGTTTTAACATATAAGAGAAAAATTATAACAATAATATTGATTTGTCAATATATTAATGGATGTCGGTATAAAAATCATTTATGATGACAATGCGTAGAAATTCAACTATGCTTTAAAATATTTTGAATTAAAATAACGTGAATGAATACAAAATATAAGCATATACGTTAAAATTTTGACATTATAAAAGGAAAACAAGTACGTGATTGTAGATATATATGCTTTGGCTAGCTAGCTTGAATCCTCTGTTGGGTTTGGAAATTCTGCAAATGCCTCACATGTAAACACAGAGTGAAACAGAAGAGGGAATAGAGAAGGAAAGGACGAGAGAATTAGAGAGATTAAGAAATTTCTGCATATAATATTTGCACTACTATACTCATTCACTAATCACATATTTATACACATATATGGCATAGCTTCACATAGTTAGTTACTCAACTAACTAACTAACAACTCTAACTACCAACTAACTCTAACTACCATTTGAATTACACTCTAACACTTCCCCTTAATTCAAATGGTTTGAACAACACAATCAACTATGCCATTATATCTCTAAGTATGATATGCAATTGTGCATCACTATGAAAGTCTAGCATCCCAACTATGTTGGCACCCTAGACCTCACCATTCATTTGCCACATATCATACTTGCCTAAACTTTGAGAGTGATACAACACCTAACTCTTTCCTCATCTGTTCAAATCTGCCTAGCTTTAGAGCTTTGGTTAAAATGTCAGCTTTCTGCACTTCAGTTGAACAGTGCACTAATTCCAGCTTTCCTTGAGCAACTTGTTCTCTTAGGAAGTGAAAACGAGTCTCAATATGTTTGCTTCTTCCATGAGAGAGACGTGGTTCTTGGCTAGATTGATGGCTGATTTGTTGTCAACCATTAATTTCATAGGCGATGTTACTTCAATTCCCATTTCCTTCAAAGAAAGACTCAAGCCAAATAGCTTGGCATGATGCATAGGAAGCCGCAATGTATTCAGCCTTCACAATCGGACAATGCAATTATCGGTTGCTTCTTCGAACACCACCACGGTGCACTTAGGAGCTGAAACATGTAGCCGAGGTACTCCTTCTATCAGTTCTGTCCCCACACCAATCGGGACCGAGTAGCCTAACAAAGATACTCTCCTCCTTGCTTCTGGTTCTGTTTGGAAACAGCACACCAAAGTCCATAGTTCCTTGCAGGTATCTCAGTATCCTTTTGGCTGCAACTAGATGTGACTTCCTAGGGCTATCCATGAATCTACTAGCCATCCCAACTCCATAGCAAATTTCTGGTCTGCTATTGCAGATGTATCTAAGGCAGCCAATTATCTGTTTGTAGTGAGTGCTGTCAGCAGCTTCTTCTTCATCACTTGTTTCGAACTTCACACTTGTTTCAGCAGGGGTGGTTGCTGGATTACAACCAGTCAAGCTAAACCTCTTTAATACTTCAGAAATATACTTTTTCTGATGTAGAATGATGCCATCTGTTGTATTTGCAAACTCCATTCCTAGGAAGTAAGCCAATCTCCCTAGGTCTGTCATTTCAAATTCAGATTGCATAGTAACCTTGAATCTCTCAATTTCATTGAGATCAGCTCCTGTAACCAATAGGTCATCAACATACAAACATATAAGAAGCACTGTAACTTCATCCTTCACCATTGTATAAACACCATGCTCAACTGTACACCTGGAGAAGCCTTGCTGCAACAGAAATGAATCTATCCTCTTGTTCCAGGCTCTTGGAGCCTGTTTTAAGCCATATAAGGCTTTTCTTAGCCTGTACACTTTGTCCTGGCTTCCTTCAATCACAAATCCTGGTGGCTGCTCAACATAAACCTCCTCTTCTAATGGCCCATTTAGAAAGGCAGACTTCACATCAAGTTGGAATAATGCCCAGCCTTTTGCACTTGCTAGAGCCACTACCAACCTGACTGTTTCTATCCTTGCTACTGGAGCAAACACTTCTGCATAGTCTAGTCCTGCCTTTTGCAAAAAACCCTTTGCCACCAACCTGGCTTTGTGTTTGGCAACTGTTCCATCTGGATTGAGCTTCACTTTGTACACCCATTTCACTGCAATTGGATGCTTATTTGAAGGCAAGTGAGTCAGCTCCCATGTCTTGTTTCTTTCAATTGCAGCCAATTCTTCTAGCATAGCTTGTTGCCACACCTTTTCTTTCATAGCTTCTTCAAGACTGAGTGGTTCAGCATCAGCAAGCAGTGCATAATGCACCAAGTCACCATCATTAGTGACAAAGACTGCCAGGAAATAGCTCATAATCGCTAACTGGGAGGAATTTGCCTTGCTCTTTGTGGCCTCTGTGACTGCACCACTTGTTCTTGATCATTAGCACTTGACTGAATATGCCAATTGTCAAGAACTAGTGATGGTTGTTGCTGAACTATACTTTCTGCTTCCTTCCAATTCCAACAATCATTTTTCGCTACAATGACATCTCTACTCGATTACGCTTTTCTCCTTTTTTGGATCATAGAGTTTATAGGCTCCCCGTAGGGTGATATCCTACCAAGATCATTGGTTCACTCTTGTCTTGGAGCTTGCTTCTTCTTTGGTCGGGAATATGTTTGTAGCATAGTGAGCCAAAGATCCTTAGGTGAGTGATTATTGGCCTTCTTCCACCACACAGCTCGGAACTTGATCTTTCAGCTTCTTTGTTGGACACTTGTTTAACACATAAAAAGATTAGCTTGAATCGCTTCTCCCCGAAGGAATGTGGCAAGTTCTTTTCTTTCAACATGCTTCTAGCCATATCCAACACTGTTTTCGCTTCTTCTTCTCGCAAGGCCATTATGTTGTGGTGTATATGGTGTCAGAACTTCATGTTGAATGCCATTCTTGATACAGAATGTTTCAAAATCAGTGGAATTGTATTCTCCACCTCCATCAGTCCTTAAAATCTTGATGAACCTGTTGCTTTGTTTCTCAACTAGCACTTTAAATCTTTGAAAGGAATTAAGTGCATCACTCTTACACTTAAGCAGAAAAATCCACATCATTCTACTGAATTCATCCACAAAAGAAATGAAATACTTGTTACCTCCTAAAGAAGGTACCTCAAAAGGACCACAAATATCCGAGTACACCACTTCTAGCACTGCTGTTGCTCTCATTGGAAGACATGATTTGAATGCCTTTCTTGATTGTTTGCCAGCCACACAGACCTCACACACCTTTTCTGGTATCTTTGTAACTGGAATTCCAGCTACCATCTGCTTTGCACCAAGCTGCTTTAGACTTTTGAAATTGAGGTGTCCAAGCCTTGAGTGCCACAGCCAACTCCCCTCATCAATCTTGGTTGCTTTCAGACATTGAACTTCAGCATTCTTTAGGTTGATTTGGAAGGTTCTGTTCTTGCACAGAGGTGCCTTCAATATCAATCTTCCACTAGAGTTGAACATCTCCAATGCATCATTCCTCATTATCACAGAGAATCCTTTCTCAATTAACTGGCCAATGCTCAACAGATTACATTTCATTTCTGGTACATACAACACATTTTCTATCACAGCAGAGTTGCCATTCCTTCTTCTGATGACAATATTGCCAACACCTTCAGCACACAAGGTTCTGTCATCAGCAAACCTTATTCTACTCCTTCTTGAAGTGTCAAGATCAGTCAGCCATCTCTTGTTACTGGTCATGTAGTTTGAACAACCAGTATCAAGATACCATTGCTCAGTGTTTGAGGATTCATCACTAGTTGTCACCATTAACAGCACAGCATCCTCATCTGAGTCTTCTTGAACAATATGAGCCTCATCATCATCACTTTCTTTCTTCTGCTTCCCCTTTCGATGCCAACACTCATCTGCAAAGTGGCCATACTTCTCACAATTGAAGCACTGCACCTTTCTTTTGTCAAACTTTCTTTTGCTATTTTTCTGTTTAGCAGGCCCTCCTCCTCTTTTAGAGGATTCAGGTCTGTCACCATCAGATCTTGGTCTTTCTTGTTTGGAAGGCCAATCTCCTTTGGTGAATTTGCCCTTTCCTTTCTTCCATTTGTTCTTTTCACTAGCACCTTTCTTGTTGACATGTGCAGCCAAAGCTTGATTAGTCATATCAGCTGACTTTCCCTTCCTTCTTTCATTCAGTCTCATCTCATGAGCTTCTAAAGAACTTTGAAGTTCTTCAAACTTCATAGTTCCAAGGTCTTTAGCCTCTTCGATTGCAACAACAATATGATCAAATTTAGGAGCTAGGGTTCTAAGTACCTTATCAATTATCTGTTGGTTAGGTAACTGATCACCACATATTGTGATCATGCTTGTAAGGCTTTGAACCCTGTTGAGATAGTCAGCAACCCTTTCATTCTCCTCCATTTCCATCAACTCATATTGTCTCCTCAGCACTTGCAATCGAGCCTTCTTGACCTTCTCATCACCAGAGTAGCATTTATCAAGAATGTCCCAGTGCTTCTTTGGCATTCTTGGCTGCAGCGATTTTGTTGAAATGTGCTGGATCAACACATTGATGCATGATGAACATTGCTTTGCAGTCTTTCTTCTTAGACTCCTTGTAGACAGCTCTCTGCTGCTCAGTAGCATCCTCTTCAAGTTCTTGAAGGCCATTCTTCACAATATCGGCTACTTCTTGATAGCCAAAGATCACTTTCATCTGTGTGCACCATTTCTCCCAATTCTTGCCATCAAGAACAGGAAGATTCATTGCAAAATTCCCATTGCCAGCCATGATTTCACAGCTCAAATCGCACCACAAGGAACCACCTTCCTCACTATTTTCGGGTCCCAAGAAACACACACACTAGCTCTGTTATACCAATTGTTGGGTTTGGAAATTCTGCAAATGCCTCACATGTAAACACAGAGTGAAACAGAAGAGGGAATAGAGAAGGAAAGGACGAGAGAATTAGAGAGATTAAGAAATTTCTGCATATAATATTTGCACTACTATACTCATTCACTAATCACATATTTATACACATATATGGCATAGCTTCACATAGTTAGTTACTCAACTAACTAACTAACAACTCTAACTACCAACTAACTCTAACTACCATTTGAATTACACTCTAACATCCTCATCCTCAGTATAGAGAATTGTTAAACAAATTAAAGATCAAAACCATGTTGCTAGAACTGTTAATCCCTTTCTTGCTCTTAGCTTTGTTTATCCACTTCCGTACCTCACCATCAAAATCCAACTCCAAACATGGCCTCCCTTATCCTCCTAGTCCTAAGCTGCGACTTCCCTTTGTAGGACACTTGCACCTTTTGGATTTCCCTCTTCACCACTCCCTCCTTCGTCTCTCCAAACACTATGGCCCTTTATACTCTCTCTACTTTGGCTCTATGCCAATCATTGTTGCCTCCACTCCTGACTTGTTCAAACTCTTCCTTCAAACCCACGAAGCCACTTCCTTCAACACAAGGTTCCAAACCTCAGCCATCAAGAAACTCACTTATGACAACTCTGTCATAACGGTTCCCTTCGCTCCTTCATGGAAGTTCATTAAGAAACTCATCATGAACGACCTCTTCAATGTCACCACTGTCAACAAGTTAAGGCCCTTGCGCAGCCATGAAATCCGTAAGGTTCTTAGGGTTCTAGCCAATAATGCCGAGGCTCGTGGGGTTGTTGATATGATCGAGGAACTGTTGAAATGGACTAATAGCACCATTTCTATGATGATGTTGGGTGAGGTCAAGAAGTGAGGATATAGCTCGTGATGTGGTTAAGATCTTTGGTGAATATAGTCTTTCTGACTTTATTTGGCCTTTGAAGAAACTCAAAGTTGGAGAATATGAGAAGAGGATAGATAATATATTTAATAAGTTTGATCCGGTCATTGAAAAAGTTATTAATAAACGCCAGGAAATAAGGCAAAGGAGAAAAAATGGTCAAGTTATTGAAGGTGAGAAAGTTTTTCTTGATACTTTGCTTGAATTTGCTGAAGACGAGACCATGGAGATAAAAATCAGCAGGGATCAAATCAAGGGCCTCGTCGTGGTAATGTTTCTTGCTCCTTGTTTTCCCCACTGTTTCACGTTGTTAATTATAGAAAATGGATTTATTGCATTCATAAATTTATGTATTATTATACCATTAAATCAATCATAAAATGTGTCTGAGAAAGTCTAAGATTGATCTCCTAATATATTAATATATAAAGTAATGCGTAAATGAGTAATTTTAATTTTTTGAATACAGCAATCCAAATCCTGCTATTATATTGTCATGCATATAACTCTTGATGGAGACATGTGGAGAGACAAAAAAAATGAGATATACACAAACGAGACAATTGATGTTAAATCTGAAATAATATAACTCTTTTGTTATTATCCTATACTATGAGCATTGTACAATTTATTGTATTTGCTTAGGTCTTCTTTTTATGGATCTTATTATGTCATGTCATCTCGTCACTTCACTTTATATCTTTAAGCAACTCTTCATTCTCATGTTATCACATCCTTTGTTTGTAGGATTTCTTCTCAGCAGGGACGGATTCCACAGCAGTGGCAACAGAGTGGGCTTTGGCGGAGCTCATCAACAACCCCAAAGTTTTGAAAAAAGCTCAAGAGGAGATCGATAAGGTTGTGGGAAAAGATAGACTCGTTGAGGAGCCAGATATTCAAAATCTTCCTTACATCAAAGCCATCGTGAAGGAAACGTTTCGTCTCCACCCACCACTTCCTGTGGTTAATAGAAAATGTGTAGCAGAATGTGTGATAGATAACTATGTGATCCCAGAGGGAGCATCGATATTTTTTAACGTTTGGGCCGTGGGAAGAGACCCCAAATACTGGGACAGGCCATCGGAATTCAGGCCTGAGCGATTCTTAGAGGGCATTGAAGGAGAACAACCTGGCCCCATTGACCTCAGGGGACAACATTTTCAACTATTGCCATTTGGGTCTGGTAGGAGGATGTGCCCTGCAATGAATTTAGCTACTCAAGGATTATCAACAATGCTTGCTTCTCTTATCCAGTGCTTTGAATTAAAAGCAGTTAGTCCACAAGGCCAAATATTGAAAGGTGATGATGCTAGAGTTAGCATGGAAGAGAGGCCAGGGTTGACTGTTCCAAGGGTTCATAGTCTCATGTGTGTTCCAGTTGCAAGGGCAGGCAGCCCTGTTAAACTCCTTTCTGCTTGAATTAATGCAACAACTACGTATCTAGCTCTTATGGAGTAATAATTTCAATAAAGTGTCACTCATGTGCAATAATAGTAATGTGTTTTTTACTATAAGGTTTGATACTACGTGGAATATGTCTGTTATATATAATTATGTGATAGTAAAGTTGAATACTATTGTATATTGCATATAAGGTGCAATACTTTTCAGATATACTTGGATAGAAGTTTACTTGGGGATATTTGTAATTACTTTTGATTCTACTTAATTAGTATTTTACTGTGGTTTTGTCCATAATAATATTTTCGGTTTCTGATTATTAAATAGTAAATACTTCATCTAAATAAGAAATGTAAAGTACAAAAGCATTTTCGTAATGACTACCACCCGCTATAAAATGTATGGTTTTATTAACAAACTGATTGGAGCCATTTAGCTTTCTTGATAAAACTAACATTAGGCTTTTGGCTTAAGGGGTGGTGTCCAAATTGCCCGTTTAGCCCAGGTGAGGTGGTTCAAAAACTTGATTGTGTTAAACTTTGGAAGAAAAAGAAAAATAGAAGGGCAGAAATTCTTTGGTGTCCACCACCACCAAATAAATGGAAGTGGAATGTAGACGGTTCATTAAAGGGCAAACCAGGTATGGCTGGTATAGGAGGGGTTTTGAGAGATAATCAGGGTGTAATTAAAGCTATGTTTCCTGCATCAGTTGGTGTGAGAGACTCAAATGAAGCAGAGTTCATGACAATTGTTTTTGCCTTAGAAATACCCCTACAACAGGACTGGCTAAAGCAGTCAGAGATAATTGTTGAGTCCGATTCTAAAAGTGCTCTAGCATGGGTAGAAAGGAAAGAAGAGTGTCCTTGGAACATGAGGGTTTTTTGCAATAAACTGAATAATATATGTTCGATTCTGAAAAACATTACTTTTGTGCACAAGAATAGCTACTAATCAAATTGCAGATGCTTTGACAAAAGAGGGAGCTGTGATGGGAGGAACATGGACTCTGTGGCTTTGAATGTGTGACCGATGATTCTCTTTTTGTAGCAGCAAACTAAATATGTGGAATAGTTGAAGGTTGGAAATGCCTACAGGAACTCTCAATATTTTGGTGTATTTGTTTTGTTTTTGTTAATTGCTATATCTACCAGTGAGAATACCTAATTTTGTCCCGGATGTTTTTTTCCAGTTAATGTTTTGAAAAAATAGTAAAAATTTAAAAAAAAACTTTGCAAAAAGAAAATAAATTATTGTTTTGTTCTTGGCTAGTTATGAAATAGACAACTATAAACACGAGAAGGGGGGTTGAATTGTGTTTATCAGAATTTAAACCAAAGTTGAAAACTTTTCGCACACAGAAGCTAAGTTCAGACAGATGGGAAGGAACGGTACAGACAGGTGACCTGTCTGGTTAGATTTCAACAGAATAAACACGCAAGCACACAACTTGAAAACAGATTTAATGTTAACACTTTAACCCCTTAGTTAGAAAGCAGATATGATGATCAAAGCAACTAAAGAGTTTAAGGGAATGGAGATTAACACAGTTGTTTATCCCGGTTCACTCTTCAACACAAAGAGCTACGTCAAGTCCTTGGCAGCACCAAGTTTTATCCACTATAACTGATCAGGTTACAAACTCCAAGTATTGTTTGCACACCTAGCCTCTTCAGGCTCACTCGGGTTTGTTTGAGAAGTTTGTTTGTAATAAATACAATCAGACAGACAATTCTTTCACTAACACTCAGAGAGTGAATTAAATATAAGCTTAGGAAAGACTGCGTAATAACTTCAAATGATTGAAGAATACAGATTGAAAGAATGAAGGAATAAATGCACAGAATAATGGCTCTTTTAATGCCGTGTATTCTCTGTATATCTTCATCTTCAATGACTTCTGTATTTATAGCTTTCAAACATTTAAGATCCGTTAGAGACATTCTTTCAAGTGTTGGCTTCGAGAAGAACTTCATTAAATGCAATAGAGTCGTTCTAGGCAGCCATTAATACAATATGAACGTGTACTCTAACATGAAGGATCATGGCTTCACTACTGGAAATAATGTAATATACGGGAACGTTTTACGTCAGTTAACCAAAAGCTAGACGTTAAAAAGGAGGCGGTGGCAGTTTTGTAAATATCAGACTTCGTTAATTCAATTTTAACGCCAGTTGTTGTAAGGACTAACGTTAAAAGTTGAGTGACTCACTTTTAACGTCAGTTCAATAAACAACTGACGTTAAAAGTGAACCTTTTATCGTCAGTTGTTTATTGAATGGACGTTAAAAGGAGTCACTTAACTTTTAACGTTTGTTCTTTCATCAACAGACATTAAAGGTTATTTTAATAATTTTTTTAGCTAGTATACGTACCCTTCCGCATTGCCTTCCTCAAAGTTTCAGTTTCACTTACTTTTATGTTTTGTGTTTCTGTTTTGAAAACTAAAATATATGTGAGAAGTAAAAATGTTATAAGTTGTATCAATAACCAAAACCGGATCTCATTCATGAAGTGTATCAATAATACAATTACAAGATACATTCAAAATTTTAAAATCCTATAAAAAGTTACATTGAAAGGGTTTAAAATCCTAAACATTTGTTGAGGCTTCATTCCCTTCACGGGTGAGCAAGAGAGGAGAGTCGAGCGACTAAGTTTTCCAGAACGGCTGAGCAAGGGTGCACTCAATCTGTTTCAGCAATGGTCTTGGAACAGTCACTTGCTTCCAAAGCTGAGGTTTTGGAACTGTAGCTGCCGATTCTCCTGAAGGATGATAAGGTGAGCAACTCACATATGTGATTTACACAACCTTATCACCCATGTTATGTGATTTACACAACCTCAGAAGTTGTTTGACCATTAAGACAAAGATCTTTGAGTCTAGGAATAGGAAGAAAGAGTGATGAAGTTAATCTCCATGGCAGAGCCATATTGTGAAGCAGAAAAATAAAAGGAAGGAAGGAAGCTATTTATAGGAGCAGGGGATGAAGTTACTAGGCATCGTAAGTTGCTAAAAAATTAAGTTGATCATTAAGAGCATTAGGTTCCAAGGCGCATTGGGAGTTAGCAGTCATATATTATAAACGTGCAGAATGAATAGTGATTTTAACACTTTTAACGTCAGTTGTTTATACAACTGACGTTAATTTTTTTGCAGAAACTTATACACTTTTAACGTCACTTGTCTTCATCAACTGGCGTTAAAAGTGTTTTTAAATAAAAAAATATTTATTTTTAACTTCAGTTGTTTAATATAACTGACGTAAAATGTTGTTTTATTTTGGGTTTTTGATTATAACGTTTACACCCGCGCGCCTTCTGTACTTCGCTCTGTACATCTCTGTTCTTCTCTTTCACGCTCACTCCGACTCTCAACTCTCACTCTGACTCTCAACTCTCACTCTCACTCTCACTCTAACTCTCAACTCTCACTCTCACTCTGCCCTAATCGCGAGCTCATCTCCACCGCAACCACCGCGAGGGCTTCTTCCCCACCACCGTGAGGTACACCCTTAACCCTAACTCTGTCTTTCCCGCTCATTCTTTGCAATAACTTGACATCTCTCTTTCCCCTTCCCGCACACTAACTCTCCTTGTCCCTCTGCTCTTAGTAACCACATCGAACGTTGGCCACCACGTGAGCACCTATTTCTGGTGAGTCTTTAGGGCATATTTTTTTATGTTTGGTTTTGAGTGTATGTTGAAACTGTAGTCTCTGTAGTTAAAACTTGAAACTGTGAGTTTGAGTTGTTTGGAATGTCTCTATTTCTGGTCATGGGTTTTGTGTTTTCTCTTGTTTTTATTCTGCTATCATGACCTATTTCAAAATGGAAAGAAATTTAGAGTTGCTTGTAGCATGTGACATCAACAATATATTGCTCATTGGAATTCTGTTTTGTTAATTTATCTTCATCTGCTTATTTCTTTTGTCTTAAGAAACCTGAAAATGGTGTAAATTTGAAATAATTTTTAAACGCCTTGGATATATGTTTGGTATATCTACAGAACCTATCTAGTTATAGATCGTAGTTGGATGGTTTGTAAGCGCACTAGTGCTAAGTATTTGAAGGGGGTGGGAGAATTTATAGAATTTGCTCAAAGGAATGTTCCTAATAGTAATGGAATGTTCTGTTGTCCTTGTGTCAAGTGTTTGAATACGAGGAAATGTACGGTGAAGGATATACGTACTCATTTGATTTGTGAAGGGATTTGCTTGAGTTATGCAAGATGGATATGGCATGGTGATGTGTTGTTGAGTAGTACGGCAAGTGTCTCCCAAAGTGAGGACGTTTACGTAGATATGGAGGATGATCGAGTAGAGGACATGATCCGTGATATTGGACAAGAATCTTTTCATCGAGCTCATATGTATGATGGGTTGTGCGGTGATGCGGATAAGCCTTTATATCCAGGGTGTACTACTCATACACGGTTGTCGGCGGTGCTAAAATTGGTTTGTGTGAAGGCGAGAAATGGTTGGACCGATAAAAGCTTCACGGAATTGCTTGAAGTGTTGAAAGACTTGCTTCCGGAGGACAACACATTGCTTGATCGTAACTATGAGTCCAAGAAGGTATTATGTCCGATGGGTATGGAGTATAAGAAGATACACGCATGCCCCAATGATTGCATATTGTACACCGATGTTCATGAAGACAATCACGATTGCCCCAAATGTGGGTTATCACGATACAAAGTGAAGGGTGGTGATGATGATGATGATCTTGAAGATGTGAGAAAAAAGGGTCCTCTTGCGAAGGTGTTGTGGTATCTTCCAATAATTCCAAGGTTCAAGCGATTGTTTGCCAATGCGAAAGATGCGAAGAATCTTAGATGGCATAATGATGAGAGGAAACATGATGGAAAGGTTCGTCATCCTGCTGATTCTATGCAATGGAAGAATATTGATACTATGTTTCTGGATTTCGCCGATGAGCCAAGAAACCTAAGGCTTGGACTTGCTACGGATGGAATGAATCCTTATGGTAACATGAGTAGTATTCATAGTTCATGGCCTGTTCTGTTGATAATTTATAACCTGCCCCCTTGGTTGTGCATGAAGCGCAAATACATGATGTTGTCTATGATGATTTCGGGCCCAAAGCAACCGGGAAATGACTTAGATGTTTATCTAAGTCCCTTGATTGAAGACTTGAAAATGCTGTGGGTGGAAGGTGTTGATGTAGTTGACGGGTATTCTCATGAGACTTTCAAGCTTCGTGCCATGTTATTTTGCACCATCAACGACTTTCCAGCATGCGGTAACTTGTCCGGGTACAGTGTCAAGGGGCATAAAACATGCCCTATATGTGAAGAAGGCACATGCTACACTCAGTTGCATCATGGAAAGAAGACGGTTTACCTTGGGCATTGGAGATTTCTTAGACGTGATACCCATATCGTAAGATGAAAAAAGCTTTTAATGGATGCCAAGAGACAGAAGAAGCTCCGGCGGCCTTAATTGGAGAGCAGGTTTATCAGAGGGTAAAGGGCATCAATGTTATATCCGGTAAGTCCAAAAAGAAAGGTAAAGCTGTTGAGAAAAACATACGGAAGAAGAGGTCGATATTCTTTGATCTTCCATACTGGCGCAAGCTTGATGTCAGACACTGCATTGATGTGATGCGTGTGGAGAAAAATGTGTGTGATAGTGTGATCGGGACGCTTCTCAACATTCATGGAAATACAAAGGATGGTGTCAATGCTCGTCTCGACCTCGTTGCTATGGGTATACGAGAGCAGTTAGCTCCAGTTGTTGAGGATGGTAAGCAGACTTATTTGCCGCCAGCATGTCATACTTTGTCAAAAAAAAAGAGACAAAGTTTTTGCGGGTGTCTTAAGGGCATCAAAGTTCCACATGGTTACTCTTCAAATATGAAGAGGCTTGTCTCTAGTGATCTTAAATTGGTTGGCTTAAAGTCTCATGATTGTCACATCTTGATGCAACAACTTCTGCCCGTTGCTATTCGTGGTATTGCTCCAAAAAATGTGAGACATGCCATTACTCGGTTGTGCTCATTCTTCAATTCTATATGTAGCAAAGTCGTTGACCCCGTATGTTGGATGACTTGGAAGTTGAGGCTGCTACAATCTTGTGCCAATTGGAGATATATTTTCCTTCTTCCTTTTTCGACATAATGGTTCGCTTAATTGTTCATTTGGTGAGGGAGATTAGATTATGTGGGCCGGTTTTTCTGAGATGGATGTACCCAGTTGAGCGCTACATGAAGATCTTGAAAGGGTACATCCATAGGGGTTCCTAAGCATCGGCATGATGAGATCAGATGTCAAGGTAAGGGTACACGTGGCTTAAGAATTAATAGCAAGGGTCGGGAGGAAGTGCTTCAAGCACATTTGTATGTATTGAACAACATCGATTGTGTTCAGCCTTTCGTATTTGAACATAAAAGAAAAGTCAATCAAGAAAACCCTCGAATGAGTGAAAGGTGGTTGTTGAACAAGCATAACAAGACTTTCTTACCATGGTTCAAGGAAGAAATGCTGAAGGATGGTAGTACTGCTTCTGATGACGTAAGATGGCTAGCACGTGGGCCTAGCTTCAACGTCATATGTTGGAGCGGATACGACATAAATAACTTTTCCTTTTATACAAAGGAACAAGATAACAAGAGTACCATGCAAAATAGTGGGGTTATGATCGTGGCCGAAGCAATGCACTTCTCTAGTGCAAAGGACACAAAACCCCTTAAAGCACCGAGACCTTACTTTGGATATATTGAAGATATTTGGGTGCTCGATTACACTAAGCTTACAGTGCCGGTTTTTAAATGTAAGTGGGTTGATAGTAACGGTTCTATACAAACCGACGAATTGGGGTTCACATTGGTAGACCTCAACAAGTTAGGTCATATAAATGAGCCTTTCATAATGGCTTCCCAAGCGAAACAAGTGTTCTACATCGCTGATCCTTCTAACAAAAGGTTGTCCGTGGTTCTCCAAGGAAAAAGCATGTATAATGGTAGTGATGAAAATCAAGATTCAAATCTTGATATTCCTGAGACTCCTTCTTTTTCAACAAACATGCCTACTATAATCGAGGAGACACGGGTGGACGATGTACATGCCACTCGTGATGATCATCATGAAGGGATATTGATATAGGTTGTTTAAACTTAGTATACATTTATTTTTATTTATACTTCTGTATTTAATTTGAGTTATAACCTATGTTAATAAATATATATTGTTTCTGAACAGGCATACATATGGATCAGTCGGATAGCCCACATGCACGGGAGGACACTGTGGGACCTACGCAGGACCCGATCACGCCTACGCCTGAATCTAGTGTAAGTTTACATGTTATATACTATCTTTAGTCCTTCTTTTTAATGTAAGTTTATAATGTTACAATCCTCTATTTTATCATTTTTTTTGTCCATACAGACATCAAAGGCTCATAGGAAACGGGGTAGAGGAGCCACGACGTTGAAGAAACTAGAGAAGGACAGGCAAAGCGGACAGAAGCTTGAGGTGTCCTTCGATGCTAATCTAAATGCCCAGGGACCCCTTGCTAAAGAATTTAATAAGTGGGTGTTTCTACAAGAGAAGCAGCACGTAAGCATCAACTACAACCATTGGAATGACGTTCCACAGAATGTTAAGGATCAGATTTGGGAGGCTATCACGATATTTTACCTTTACATTCGTTTGATTTACATTATTAGATAATTATCCGAGTTATAATACATCCAGTTGTTATGTATTTAATGTGTAGGTAGCTTGGACTGTGCCAAATGACGAGGATCATCGTCATAAATGTATGAAAATGGCATCAAAGCGTTGGAATGGGTTCAAGCATGATCTTACCAGGTACTATGTATCTGGGAAGAAGCGGCTTGATAAAATGTTCTCGGATTATCCCTGGATTGATCAGGATACATAGGATATGTTTGCTAGGAGTCGACGGGATGGAGAATTTCAGGTTGGTTGATTAAGTTAATTTTGTATGCTTCTTATAGATCATTTAACTGTATTTAATTATGTGTTTTTGTTTGAATAGGCTAAGGCAGATAAGGGTCGACAGAATCAGGCGAAGAACGTCCACCGCCACACCATGTCTCAGGATGGGTACCAAATTCGGATCAAGGAGATGATGGCGGATAGGCTGAGGGTGAAGCAGGAAGAGCACTCTGCTAGGATTGAAAGAGGAGAGGCGCTTGAGGGCACACCATAGAGTCCTCCATCGAACATCGACCACGAGGATGTCTGGGTGACAAAGACGGGATATTTTAAAGTTGATGCCACTCGCGAAGTGACAGATAAGATTGTAAGTAAATAATTAACTTGATTTCAATTGATATTTGTATAGATATTTTTAACACTTTTCACTTGCACGTTTTTTCATTTTTTCATCGTAGGTGGATCTTAAACCACAATCCTCCCAGGGCTCATTCGTCCCTTCTGGACGGCGGGACGTCTTGATGACTGCTCTAGGTAAGAAAGACCATCCTGGTCGGGTTATCGGTGTTCCTGGGAATGTGACCATCAAAGAATATTATGGCAAGTCTGCTTTATGAAAGCGGGTGGTCGATGAAGCATCAATTTTGGATGACATTACTCAACACCTCATGTCCAACCCTGCTATTACAACACATCTGATGCAAAGCTTAACATCCAACACAGAATTCAAGCAGGCGCTTGCCAGAGAGATTTCCTCCGTCGGTTCATCCCAGGACACTGCGGGGCATGCCAACCCTTCACATGTGAGCACAAAAGAGAGTTATAGTAGGGCACATGTGGAGGACGATGAGTTGGCAGCTAGGGAGCGGGAGTTGGAAGTCCAACGCCATGAGTTGGAAATGAAAAGGTGTGAGCTTGAGTTGGACTTCAAACGACGTGAGCTCGAAATGTTAACAAAGGTATGTATTCATTATTAATGTCCAAATTAGTCAAATAATTACTTGTGTTTTTTTCATTATCAACAACTTATCTATTTTATTTTTCCTAAATTGAAGGTCAAGTCGACGTCGGTGTCGTTGTCACCTGTCACTCGTTTGTTCTCACTTGGTGAGGATTATGTGTTTGAGATTTTTGAATGTCCATTGGAGCACGATGGATGGGTGGCACGCCCAAATCAACAGAGGATATTTTCCTTCTGTGGTGAAGATCTCGGGCACGCTTGCAGAAATAACGTCTGGATGGCCAGCACGGTTTTGAGTCTCTGGTGCACGTACGTTAATTTTAATTTTATAACTTATTTATTTTTTGTATTTTTCCATTTAATAATTTATTTTAATTTCAATATATATATTATGTAATTAACATCCACACCTTTTCATATCTTAGGTATCTCCATCGTCTTCAGCTTGATAAGGGCGTTGCACCAGTTTACGGCTTCTTAGATTCGTCAATTCTTGTGCCCGAATTCTTTGCTGGCGATGCATTTAGTAAATACATAGGGAACTTGTTGGGAGAAAAACAAAAAGAATTATATTTGGCTCCCTACTGTATGAAATACCATTGGCAGTTGTTCGTACTTCACCCGTCTAGGCATACTGTCATATTCTTATGCTCTCTCCACCAACAGCATCCATAGGAGGTGGTGCAAGCTGTAAATAGGTAAGTAACTAATCTTAAATTTATTTTTAGTTTTAATATCAATTGTTTTTAGTTTATTACACATATGATATATGAATTTGTTAATTGACATGATTATTTGTTTATGATAGCGCGCTGAAGGCGAGTAGCATAAGTTGCGCCAACGGGAGAAGTAGGACTTCTAAGGCTAAAGCAAATCCTGAATGGACCATCCTCAAGGTTTGGTAGTTTATTTATCAAATAATTAATATTATAATTACTAATTGATATGTATATTCAACTGACATTGAAATTAATTTTGTTTGTAGTCTTGATTTCAACCTGACGGGTGGTCGTGCGGCTATTATGTGATGTTTCATATGCTGAACATAGTCTCCACATCTATTAGGGATGGATGGAATAAGGTAATATTTAAACAACTTGTTAAATTATATATTATAGTTGAAGATGACTTGCGTTAATGTTATTGTTATTATTTGAACGTGTGTAGGCATTTAACGACCAATCGCCTCTTCAAGAAGATGACTTCAGAGACTTGAGGATGCGCTTAGCTGAATTCTTCTTCAAGTTTGCAGCTGAAAAAGGAATTGACAAGATACCTCCGCAATACTTAGATGAATAGTTTTTTTGTTAGACTTTAGAAACTAATTAATAACATGTATATATATATCCTTAGATTGGTAGTTTTGTTTTTAGACATTAGAGACTAAAATTTATATATATATATATATATATATATATATATATATATATATATATATATATATATATATATATATACCTGTAGATATATAGTTATGTTTTTCCTATACATGGGTTTTGGTTTTAAGTCCCCCCATTGTTCTTTTGTATATTTCTTTTCTTATTGTTAATATTGAAATTTAAGGGTAGTGTTTGCAATTCTGTAATGTGTGTGATATTCTGTGTTACTGGGATATTTACTGAATGTAGGGATAGCTTAGGGGAGTGATATTTTAAAACCGAATTAAAAAAAAAATCTATTAACATCAGTTGTTTCAAAAAACTGACGTTAATAGTATTTTATAAAATATACAGTACACTATTAATGTCAGTTGTATTAGGAAACCGACGTTAAAAATAAAACCTTTAACGTCAGTTATTTAACACAACTGACGTTAGTTTGAACAATATTAACGTCAGCTGTGTTAAAGAACTGACGTTAATAGTTTTATATTTAACGTCAGTTGTTTAAACAACTGACGTTAAAATATTAACTATTAACGTCAGCTGTATTTACGTCAGACAATATTCTGACGTATAAAATCAATTTTAAGTGACGTAAAAAGTACTTATTGCACTAGTGCTTTATGCATCGTGTAGTAGCCATATTAGAGTTGTTCATAGAGGTTTTGTACTTTGCAGAGCACATTTCCCTTTTCGTGTAATAACCAAGAGTACTAGGGAATAAGGTCTGTTGGAAACATTCTTTAACTCGACTTCATCTCTGATTTCGTAGGTTGCTTGTGAAATTGCCTCTAACTTTTCTTGATAATCGTGAGATTAAGAAAGAGAGAACTTCAGAGTCTTTGTATAAAGGGACATCTTCCAAAAGCTATTGTACTTGAGTTCTTCATCGAGGAACCATAGATAAGTATAGGAACTTATCAGAAGATACATTGAAACATCAATGTATAAAGTCAATAATCCTAGTCAACAGACAAGTTGACTTTTGCTTCTTTAGACAAGTGATCATTTATGTAAGAAGACAGGCGAGTCTTACTATTTTCATCTGTACACTACATAAATAGGTTAGCAACCAATACGAAGGTTAATGAATTCATTAACCAAATGTTTAGTTATCATCAAAACTTAGGGAAATACACATCAGACATTTTAGAGACTTAACAATCTCCCCCTTTTTGATGATGACAAACATTAAGATGATTTAATGAACCTTAGAAAATATCAACACAAGAAATACTAAGATTCAGACAAGTTGAAATTTTCTTAGTCAGAAGGGTTGTGCAGACAAGTGCACTTAAGTTTACTTAGCACATTATCAGAGTTATGCAAGTGAGATCAGAAAAGTACTTAAAGACAAGTATTCCATTTTAACTTGTTTATTCTTTAAAATAAGACAGATTTTTAATCTTTATTACTTTAATCATATTTCTTACCTTCTCCCGGTTCCAGTTTCATATACATCTCAAATCATCTTTACTTACTTTCTCCCCCTTTTGTCAACAACAAAAAGGAATAAACATAAAAGTAAAGAACAGAAAATAACAATACTGATTTCATTCATCATAAGCTTCTCAAGTACAAGGCAGATTTTACATAATTATTTAGGCTGACTAAACAATAAAAACAGAGCTTCAACTCTTTATTGTAGTAGCAATCTAGCATGCATTTATTCATTCATATGTTTTCTGACTTCTTCTAGCTGAGCTTGAAGCAGATTGAAATTATACAAATCCACTGTTTGAGAAGTGGAGGCTTCTATTGTCAGACTGATTGAAGAAACTGATTGGTCTGAGTACCATGGCAAAGCTAAGATTGGGGGTACCTTGGATGGGTGAGGTAATGCGAGGGAAGATGAGTTGATGAAGAGTTCTATAATAAAAGAATGGAAGAAAAGCTAACTTAAACAAAGGTATGATTCTGACAATGTCAGTATTAGAAGAAGAAAAGACACAGGAAAGTCTCTCGGACAGAGACAGACGGGTAATAGTTATCTGTATAGGTGGGGGAAGAGGTTGTTGTGCTAAGACAGATGGAGGTAGGGGTAACAAGGAATCAATATGACAAAAGGAGTTTGATCCTGTTACTAAAAGAAATAAGTACCTAGACCTATTAGGTAACATCACAACAGAGGCATGATGGTGAGTCCTAGCCAAAGTTCTAATGAACAAGATAATAGGGGGATAAAAGAAAATCTCCCTACATGGATTATGGATATGAGGTGGAGGAGAAGGAACGATGAACAAATGTGAGACACTTGCAGTCATAAGAGATTGCAGGTCATATATGACACCCTTCTACCCCGCAAGTTAATATAAAACATTTACTTAAAAGAGGTAATTATAAAATATTCATTTATTTGAAAAAAAATAAAAACTTGTATAAAAAGGTTTCACATCTCAACAAAAACAACGTGAAAATAACATAGTTTTAAAACAATAAAACATAAACAAGACAAATAAAGAAAAACCCAACCCTGATGTCACATACAGAGCTGGTATAACCAAAATCCGGATACATCAAGGAAACAAACTAAACAACTAACAAAACTAAAAAGTATAACTCGACATTCTAACTAGAGTCGCGGCTCCTCAGAGTCACTCCTCCGCTGGCTGCTCACCGTCCTCTGCATAAGGAAATACATGCAACAACAGAAACAGGAAAACATGGAGTAAGAAATCATGTAAACACAACAGCATGGGAATATGGAATAAGATAAACATACATCATAGCATGGCATAGCAATATAACAACATACAATATTTATACATCATCATATAATACCATAACAACATGTTAATCATCCAACATATGCTATGCAGTACAACGCAACCCTACTCCACTACTCCATCAATGCACATGGATCCAACTAACTCAGGAAGTCAACTTCGAAGTTACATATCCGTATTGGCCAAAAAGCACCAACACCGGGAGTTCCCTAACCCATGGAAGAACCCCTTGGATAGCTGACGTATCATAACTGGATACGCCACCTCGGGGGCGAACGATTCACCAAACCATGGGTGAACCACCCGAGACTTGGGCCAGATCATCATAACTAGGACGACCTCCCCTATGTTGAACATCCCCCTCAACATCAATTCCAATGCTCTATGCAAATGGCACAATAACACACCAGGCAACCACCTCCTTTGCTTGGGCACCCAAGACTTATCACCAACATCAACATTAACACCTTAGATCCACACCGTGGAGTCAAGGTCCCCTTGACCAAAAAGCACCAAGGTCCAACATAACAACATCTCGACCAAAAAGCATCGAGAGCACTTTGGCCAAAAAGCACCAAAGCGTGACAACATGCGGTAACCCATTAGGTACCGGCTTAACCAGCTTATCAGTCTTTGTTATCTTAATTAATCTTTAATTAAGTTATCTAACTTGTTATCATTTGATTAGTGTATTATTACATCATCTGGGGATAATTGGGGTAAACCCCCCTTTAATTCATTAATCTTAAGTTCTGACTAGTAGGGGAAGTACGGGCGTACTAAACCCCCAGCATGGTCGTGCTGCCACTTAAGTGGAGCACGGTCGTGCTCACTGTCCAATACGGCCGTGCTCAATGCACAGCCTGTTTTCCAAAATTTAACTGGGAGCACGGTCGTGCTCCCTGTTCAGCACGACCGTGCTTCTGGGCAGGGCCATACTGTTTTGGGCAGAATTTAATGTGTTCTTGGAGTTTAGGCTCCCTAATTCTCTCAAATTAGATCCTAGGGTCTTAACTAAAACAGTCAGCATGAAACTTCATCCCTCACTAACACAGTTCATGCCTTATGAAGCTTGGGGAATTAATCCCTTAATTCCTATGTTAACTAAGAGTCCTAATTAAGTCGATTAGAGTATTATTAACATATTCAACATAACGGTAACATCATCATCAACAACATATCCAGTCAATGTGTTCAACATAATCCATATCATAACAACAACATTCATAATCATGGGTATTCATACCAATTCAACCAAAACTCATGGCATAAGACAATTCAATAGGCATACCACATCATGAACAACTCAACAATTATAACAAATAGGCATACCAATTAATCCAACTAAACAGATAAACAATTCAGTCATACAACCAGGCAGATCATGGCATCAATACATTATAACGACAATAAACGGGGCTATGGGAACCCCTCATCTTACGCTACTCCCTAGCCTAGTGTATACACTATTCTTCTCCCATATCCGGTACGAGGTTCACTTTTCAAAAGAAGAGAGAATATCCACTAGGGTCCCGTCTCACTAGCGCTTGCCTACGACCTCAAAGACGCCAAAGAGACACTTTGGTTCAACTCTAAGATCGAGAAATCAAAAGTAAGAGATCAAGAACTTTAAAGAAAGAACATAAGGGACAAGGTGCGCAAATTTTACCTTTTTTAATGTCCCAAACAGCAAGCACAACGAACCCATATTCGTAGAGATGTTCTCCTATCAAGAAGCAGTGAAGAACGGTGCAAGAACGGGTTCCTTAGAAAGAGTTTTAGGGAGAAAAACCATAAGGATTCAAAGAGGAATAAGGGAGGCAGTTTTATGAGTTTTGGGGTAGTGTAAACTAGGTTTATGTCGAGTCTAATGGTATATATATGAGTTTGGGTCATAAAGGGTTCCTATTTCAGCCCAAACTGTATACAGTTCGGTATTTTGACAATAACTTGAGCTACAAGTTTCCGATTGAGGCGTTCTTGGTGTCGTTAGAAAGCTCAGAGAAATATCTACAAATTAATGTCTAATGATTGAATCCTAAATATAACTCTAAGATGGTCACAAGTTCGATGGAAGTTTAGCGATAGATTTGGTAGTTATTCCTAGATATGATCCTTAGGAGATTATGATAAGATCTTAAGATATAAACAAAAGAGGATGATCCTATATTGATAAGGACTGAAATCTGATTGGTTGAGGGGCTAAAATCTAAGAATAACACTATCTCTATTTAAATACTAAATCACACGATATCTTATCATATCATTCTTAATCGCTTATTATTAATAAAATAACATATCATATATTAACATATAAAATCAAACATTAAGAGACACAATCTCATATTAATGCAAATAATCATATATTAATATACATATTATCATATGCAATAGTATATACACATATATATAAATATCAAACATATACATGCCAGAACTAACACATAAACATAATGGTGAATCTTGAGGTGTTACAATTTCACCCCCCTTATAAAAATTTCGTCCTCGAAATTTCTATCACCTCGGTTTAAAAGGTGCGGGTACGACTCTATCATCTTGCTTTCCAGCTCCCACGTAGCAGTTTCCTCAGTAGCCCGACTCCAAATGACTTTGACCAAAGGAATTCCCTTGCCTCTTAGCTGCTTCACCCTCCTATCCTCGACTCGAAGGGGTAACACCTCAAACGTCAAGTTCTCTTTCAACTGTATGGTATCGGGGACTATCACGTGACTAGGGTCATGAACATACTTTCTGAGCTAGGACACATGGAAGACACTAGAAGGTTGGATAAGAACGGTGGTAAGGCTATTTGGAAGGCAACTCCACCAACTCTTTTTAGGATTTGGTAAGGACCAATGAATCTAGGAGTAAGTTTCTTCGCTTTCATCACTCTACCAACCCCAGTTGTTGGAGTAACTCTCAAGAATACATGATCACCTTCCTGGAATTCTAGTGCCTTCCTTCTTTTGTCATGGTAGCTCTTCTGCCTACTTTGTGCCACTTTCATCTTTTCATGAATCATCCTTAATTTTTCAGTGGTTTCTTGCATCACTTCAGGTCCTAGTACAACACTATCACCAGGTTCACTCCAACACAAGGGTGTCCTACATCTCCTCCCATAAAGAGCTTCATAAGGTGCGATCCCAATACTAGAATGGAAACTATTGTTGTAGGTAAACTCTATCATAGGCAAAAACTTGTCCCAACTACCAGACCGTTCTAACACACAAGCTTTAAGCAAGTCCTCTAAGGACTGGATGGTTCTCTCAGACTGACCATCGGTCTGAGGGTGATAAGCTGAACTTAGCCTAAGCTTGGTTCCTAAAGCCTCTTGCAAACTGTTCCAAAACCTAGAGGTAAACCTCGGGTCTCTATCTGAAACTATGCTAGAAGGTACAACATGTAGCCTAACTATCTCCCTGATGTACAGCTTAGCCAACTTTTCCAAAGAATATTCCATGTTCATCGGGATGAAATGGACGGACTTAGTCAGTCTATCCACGACAACCCATATAGCCTCAAAACCAGCTGGAGTCCTAGGGAGCCCAGACACAAAATCAATGAAAATACTGTCCCACTTTCATTGTGGGATACTTAACGGTTGTAACTTTCCTAATGGCTTTTGGTGTTCTATCTTAGCCTTTTGACACACTAAACAAGCATACACAAACTCAGCCACATCGTTCTTCATCCTAGGCCACCAGAACATGCTCTTTAAGTCCACTCTTATGTCCTTCTTCAAGGATCAACTTTCTAAGCTCTGGAACGTCTGGTATACAGACTCTATCTTTGAACCTCAAGACTCCATTGCTTCCTTCCTTAAAACTAAGGTCTCTTCCCTGCACAAGCAACTCTCGCTGATCTAAGAGAAACTTGTCTAACTTCTAACCCTCTCTAATCTGATCCATCAAACTGTTGGTAACATTCAAGGTTCCAAGCCTAATGCTTTTAGGGGTAACTTCCCAACCTAACTCATGACTCTAAACTCCTCAATTAGATCCATTTCCCTAACCATCAAAGAGAAGGTGTGCAAGGTTTTTCTACTTAAGGCATCGGCCACTACATTGGCCTTTCCTGGGTGGTAGGTTAGATCAAACTCATAATCCTTTAAAAATTACATCCACCTACGCTACCTCATATTCAGCTCCTTTTGATCAAAGAAATACCTCAGACTCTTATGATCACTAAAGACCTCAAACTTTACTCCATTCAGGTAATGCCTCCAAATCTTTACGGCAAACACCACAGCTCCTAACTCTAGATCATGGTTAGTGTAGTTCCTCTCATGGGTTTTCAATTGCCTAGAAGCATAAGCCACTACCTTACTATCTTGCATCAACATTCCACTTAAACCTTGCTTGGAAGCATTGCAATAAACCGCGAAAGGTTTACTAGGATCGGGCAACACTAAAACTGGTACTGATGTCAACCTATTCTTAAGGGTTTGGAAACTCTCTTCACACTTAGAGTCCCAGACAAACTGCTGTCCCTTCTTGGTCAGACAGGTTAAGGGTAAGGCTAACTTAGAGAAACCTTCTATGAACCGCCTATAGTACCCTGTTAAACCCAAGAAACTCCTAATCTCGGTCACTGACTTTGACGCTTCCCATTGGAGCATGGTCTCAACCTTAGCCGGATCGACGACTATCCCACCTTTTGAGATCACGTGACCTAAGAAACTAACATCTTCTAACCAAAACTCGCACTTAGACATCTTGGCATACAACTGCTTCTCCTTAAGGGTCTGTAAGACAAACCTCAAGTGCTCCTCATGTTCTTCCTTAGTCTTAGAGTACACTAAGATGTCATCCATAAAGACCACCACAAACTTATCCAAGTAAGGTTGAAAGGTCTTCTTCGTGTCGTCCATGAACACAGTAGGGGCATTGGTCACACCAAAGGGCATAACCAAGTACTCATAGTGACCATAACACGTCCTAAATGATGTCTTTGGGATGTCTTTAGACTTAACCCGAATCTGATGGTACCCCGACCTCAAATCTATCTTCGAGAAAACATAAGCTCCGATCAACTGATCCATAAGATCATCAATCCTAGGGAGGGGATACCGATTCTTAATGGTCACCTTTTTGAGCTGTCAATAGTCGACGTACAACCTCATACTACCATCCTTCTTATTTACCAATAACACAGGTTCTCCCCGCGGAGACACACTAGGCCTAATGAACTGCTTCTTCATCAGGTCTTCCAACTCTTCCTTCAACTTAGCTAGCTTTAGAGGAGACATCCTATAGGGTGCTATGGAGATTGGCCCGGTGCTAGACACTAAGTCTATGGCAAACTCCATATCACTCTTTGGGGGTAAGTTATAAACATCCCTCGGAAACACTTCAAGAAAGTCTCGCATAACAGGCTAGGTGGCGACATCAAGAGGGCTGCTCTCTACTTCCAGGGAAGCTATCATCATGTACACTTGGACTTCGTCTTTCATTGAAGCTTGAAATTGGCTGGCAGAGAGAAGGTCCGGATTCTTAGGCTCCGTTGGAGTTCCAAAAACTAAGTCTTATCAAAACAAATAAAGGGAACATGGTTGGAAGATAACCAGTTCATCCCAAGAATAACATCGAGCGATTTAAAAACAAAATAAGCGCACAAGATCAGTTATAGAGTTCATATCAAGAGATAATAGAACAACCTTCCTACACACAAGAAGCACCCGAAGGCTCCTTGGATCGTTCAAGACAAACCGCCAAATGCAGTAAGTCAAGTCAAAGCAAAGCTATAGGTACTTAGTACCACATAAAATTGTCTATATAAATATAGATATTCAAACAAGAGTCACACAATAGACTCATGACAGACTCATATGACGTCTGGATAGAGACGAATTGCTCCGATACCACTAAATGTGACACCCTTCTACCCCACATGTTAATATAAAACATTTACTTAAAAGAGGTAATTATAAAACATGCATTTATTTTAAAAAAATAAAAACTTGGATAAAAAGGTTTCACATCTCAACAAAAACAACGCGGAAATAACATAGTTTTAAAACAGTAAAACATAAACAAGAAAGATAAAGAAAAACCCAACCCCGATGTCACATACAGAGCTGGTATAACCAAAATCCAGATACATCACAGAAAAAACTAAACAACTAACAAAACTAACAACTATAACTCAGCATTCTAACTAAAGTCGCGGCTCCTCAGAGTCACTCCTCCTCTGGCTGCTCACCGTCCTCTACATAAGGAAATACATGCAACAACAGAAACAGGAAAACAGGGAGTAAGAAATCATGTAAACACAACAGCATGGAAATAGGGAATAAGATAAACATACATCATAGCTTGGCATAGCAATATAACAACATACAATATTTGTACATCATCATATAATACCATAACAACATGTTAATCATCCAACATATGCTATACAGTACAACGCAACCCTACTCCACTACTCCATCAATTCACGTGGATCCAACTAACTCAGGAAGTCAACTTCGGAGTTACATATCCATATTAGCCACAAAGCACCAACACCGGCAGTTCCTCAAACTATGGTGGAACCCCTTGGATATCCGACATATCATAACTGGATATGCCACCTCGGGGGCGCACGGTTCACCAAACCATGGGTGAACCACCCGAGATTTGGGCCTGATCATCATAACTAGGACGACCTCCCCTTTATTGAACAACCCCCCTCAACATCAACTCCAATGCTCTATGCAAATGGCACAACAACACACCAGGCAACCACCTCCTTTGCTTGGGCCTAAAAGCACCCAAGACTTATCACCAACATCAACATTCACACCTTAGACCGACATCGTGGGGTCAAGGTCCCCTTGGCCAAAATGTACAAAGGTCCAACATAACAACATCTCGACCAAAAAGCATCGAGAGCACTTTGGCCAAAAAGCACCAAAGCGTGACAACATGTGGTAACCCATCGGGTACCGGCTTAACCAGCTTATCATTCTTTGTTATATTAATTAATCTTTAATTAAGTTATCTAACTTGTTATCATTTGATTGGTGTATTATTACATCATCTGGGGATAATTGGGGTAAACACCCCTTTAATTCATTAATCTTAAGTTCTGACCATTAGGGGGAAGAACGGGCGTACTAAACCCCCAGCACGGTCGTGCTGCCACTTAAGTGGAGCACGGTCGTGCTCACTGTCCTGCACGAACATGCTCAATGCGCGGCCTATTTTCCAGAATTTAACAGGGATCACAGTCATGCTCCCTGTTCAGCACGGTCGTGCTGCAGGGCAGGGCCATACTGTTCTGGGAAGAATTTAACGTGTTCTTGTAGTTTAGGCTCCCTAATTCTCTCAAATCGGATCCTAGGGTCTTAACTAAAACATTCAGCATGAAACTTCACCCCTCACTAACACAGTTCATGTCTTATGAAGCTTGGGGAATTAATCCCTTAATTCCTATGTTAACTAAGAGTCCTAATTAAGTCAATTAGAGTATTATTAACATATTCAACATAACGGTAACATCATCATCAACAACATATCCAGTCAATGTGATCAACATAATCCATGTCATAACAACAACATTCATAATCATGGGCATTCATACCAATTCAACCAAAACTCATGGCATAAGACAATTCAATAGGCATACCACATCATGAACAACTCAACAATTATAACAAATAGGCATACCAATTTATCCAATTAAACATATAAACAATTCAGTCATACAACCAGGCAAATCATGGCAGCAATACATTATAACGACAATAAACGGGGCTATGGGAACCCCTCATCTTACGATACTCCCTAGCCTAGTGTATACACTATTCTTCTCCCATACCTGGTACGAGGTTCGCGTTTCAAAATACGAAAGAAGATCCACTAGGGTCCCGTCTCACTAGCGCTTGTCTACGACCTCAAAGACGCCAAAGAGACACTTTGGTTCAACTCTAAGATCAAGAAATCAAAAGGAAGAGATTAAGAACTTTAAAGAAAGAACACAAGGGACAAGGTGCACGAATTTTACCTTTTCTAAAGTCTCAAACAGCAAGCACAACGAACCCGTATTCGTAGCGATGTTCTCCTATCAAGAAGCAGTGAAGAACGGTGCAAGAACGGGTTCCCTAGAGAGAGTTTTAGGGAGAAAAACTATAACGATTCAAAGAGGAAGGAGGGAGGCCGTTTTCTGACTGTTAGGGTCATGTAAACTAGGTTTAGGTCGAGTCTAATGGTATATATATGAGTTTGGGTCATAACGGGTTCCTATTTCAGCCTAAACTGTATACAGTTCGGTATTTTGACCATAATTTGAGCTACAAGTTTCCGATTGAGGCATTCTTGGTGTTGTTAGAAAGATCAGAGAAATATCTAAAAATAAATGTACATGATCGAATCCTAAATCGGACTCGAAGATGGTCGAAAGTTCGATGGAAGTTTAACGACAGATTTGGTAGTTATTCCTAGATAGGATCCTTAGGAGATTATGATAAGATCTTAAGATATAAACAAAAAGAGGATGATCCTATATTGATAAAGACTCAAATCAGATTGGTTGAGGGGCTAAAATCTAAGAATAACACTATATCTATTTAAATACTAAATCACACGATATCTTATCATATCATTCTTAATCGCTTATTATTAATCAAATCACATATCATATATTAACATATAAAAACAAACATTAAGAGACACAATCTCATATTAATGCAAATATTCATATATTAATATACATATTATCATATGCAATAATACACACACACACACACAGAGATATATATATATATATATATATATATATATATATATATATATATATATATATATATATATATATCAAACATATACATGCCAGAACTAACACATATAAACATAAGGGTGAATCTTGAGGTGTTACATCATACACAAATAAACTTGATGATATGACAGTTTGTTCTTTGGGAGTTGAGTCCCTATGAACAAATGTGCACTGACATATATCAGACACAATATCATAGGATGATGTTTGGGTTTGGTGAGAAGAGACAGGTGAAGGGAAGGGAGACACTACAAATAAGGGTTGGACAAACAAGGTGGATGGAGAAGAAACAGAAAAGTGATGGATGCCTTGGTGAATGGGAGAAGATGGTACAGAGGGGATAGAGGAGAGAATTGGCTGATCCTCAGACATCTTATGCTTCTTCTTTGAAGGAGACATAGTGTCAACTTCAGGGTGAATAACTGTATGTGTCCCAACAGACAGGTTTGCAGTAGTTGCAGCAGCAACTTCAACCTCTGCAGCTTAAGCTTCTGTAGGAATCTCGACTCTTTCAACAGATGCCACAAGGGGCACTGGGTAGCCAGATCTTCTTTTTCTGGGAATGAGTCCCAAATTAAGAGTAGTCTTCTCCTTGGGTTCCTCCAAGGGTTGAGTTGTTTGCTCCCCCTGAGCAGATACTTCATCTTTGCTAGGCTCAGACTCCAGTTGTCTGACCTTGGCAAAGGTCTTCACCAGCCTTATTTTCTTGATGGGTTGTGCAGATGCAGCAACTGATCCCACAGCTTCACTTGTCTTCCTCTTGGGAGAGGGTTTCTTTAGCTTGAACCTTAGAGGCTCAACTGTTTCAGTAGTTTCTTCAGAGACTGATGGTTTTTCCAACACAAGTCTCTGGTCCTGTTTGGCCACATTTCCAGAGGGCTTCCAGATTCTTTCGGAGATAGGAACCTCTGATTCATCATTGGAAACCACTGGATCAGTGATTCAAGGTACATGTAGATAAGATCATTGATATCTACCTTTATTTTGTGAATCAAGTGATACAGAGCAAATCTGTCCATCTTGGTTACACTCTCGTGATCCTTTCTGAGGCACCACGCACTCCAGCAATAGCTTGTTGCAATAATCTGCATTTTGTCACCATGCTTACAGGCTTCAGGTTCTCAAGGATGGGAACACCATATATATCTATGTTGACATTCTTGGTTCCCACCTGATCTTCCCACACGGGCTTGAAAGCAGCTCCAATCCTAGGGCATTTTGTAACCAGCTCCAGAGAGCTGATGGGGAAGTTAAGGGTTTTATCCATCATTTGAGCCTTAAAGCTCTTGGTTCCATCGAATTTGCTGGTGATGACCACAGCATTGATCCAGAATTCTTTGACAAGCTTTGGATGAACAAGCTCTTTGATGTCAAAGAAAGAGGTCCACTTGGAGTATTCCAACTCCTCAGTGACATCCATACCCCATTTGTTCATCTGTTGAAGATCAACAGTTTTACCAGGTAGGATCTTTTCCACATCAGAAACCTTCAAGTTGAATTTCTCAGCAATTTCTTTCGAAGAGAGACGCTTTGATGGTGCCATTTCTAAGAGAAAGGGTTTCTAGGGCTTTGGAAGAGAAAAGGGTTTGAAAGAGGGAAGACGAAGACGGAGAGAGTTTGAGAGTTTTAAGAAAATGTAAAGGTTAAACCTTTCTGATTCTAAGCCTTTTATAGCAAGAAAGGCATTAGAGAGAAATAAAAACATTTTTAATTTAAAGCGGCACGATTTGCGTGGGGAACTATAGCGCCCACTTAAGTCTTAATGAAAACATGGTTTCAAGATAAAAACTGTCGTGTACATGTTTAGCTTCACATAAGTAAATGGTATTAAATAATTAATAACCATTTCAACAAAAATAACTGTTGAGTTCTATCATTGTGACTTAGCATGGTCAGACAGGTATTATAGACATGTGATATAAAAACATAAGACAGGTAACATAGACAAGGTTAATAATTAGGCATGTCATTCAACAATGCAATGCATGTTTATATTTTCTCTAATAAATAAAAACCTTTCTTCTGCTAATGGTTTAATGAAAATATTAGCCCATTGATTTTCAGTTTTAACAAACTTAATATCAAAGATACCTTTGTGAATATAATCCCTTATAAAATGATGTTTAATTTCAATATGCTTTGCCTTAGAATGCTGGATTGGATTTTTGGTTAAGCATATGGCACTAGAATTATCACACCACACAGAAATGTTATGCACATTGATGAGCCTCTGGTTGACTGGTTTTATAACTAATAAAGACCATGGCTTTGTGCTTATTTTATATCATTTTTTACCCGAATTAGACTTGATTGTCCTTAAGTAGTATTTTGAGTCTGTAAAGTATTTTTAGGTTAATTTAGTTGATTTAGAGTTAAATAAAGTACTTATGTTATTTTCTTATTTTCAGGTTAATAAAAAGGAAATAATTCCGGTTCGCCCCGCGAAGAATCTCTCGCCCCGCGAGTCACCCAGCCCTGAAAGTTAGAGACGATCACGGTTTACCCGTGTTGAAGGTCACGGCTGTGGCAGTTTTGAAGTTGAAGCGTTCGCCTCGCGAGCATCCATTCGCCTCGCGAGCTTGGAAGTCAGAATGTATCACGGCCTGCCCGTGATAAGCATCACGGCCGTGACGCGCGGCCCTCTTATAAAAACAGAAACGCAGGAGTCAGAACAGGAAAGCTAAAAGGAAGCCCAACAACTTTCATGAAGAACTCAGATGCTGAATTGGATGTATAGTGGGTCACATTGGGCCTTGAAGTCAGAACATAATTGCTGTCACTGGAACCTGAACTGGTCATGAAGATTGGGCCATAAATTGGGCTGTAGATGTCGGTTGGAACTGAAACCGGTGGCAAATGAAAGACCAAACAAAGAGCTTTAACTCTCATGAAGACCATTATTCCAAACAGAGCCGTTTTGAAGGGCATTAATCCATGTGAAGTCAGAGGCGTTTCAGCTGCCCTATGAGTTGAATGTGGACATAACTCCCTCATATTAATTCATAATTAAGCAAATTAAGTGGCTTTGGAAAGCTAAGAGGCAGAGGTTGAAGTTAATAAAAGGAGCATTCAGATATTGAGAGAGGAGTTAGTCATAGTTAGGCTGGGTTGGGAGGCTAGTCAGTTTTGGCTAGTTTCTTGGCTAGTTTTTAGAATAGTTAGTCTTTTGTTTTATCTTTAGTTATTGTTTTCCTTCTGTAATGGAGAGCTAGTCTCCTAGATTAATCTACTGTGATTGGTTTCTATTACATTTGAGGTTCTATAATTCCTGTTTTATTTGCTTTTCTCTTTTCAATGCAATGCTATATGTTTCTGTTTGTTATTTCAGGAATGTATAGTGTTGTATTGATTCATTTCAGTGATGTTGTGTTTCTATACTTAATCGCGTTTGTTATTTCGCGTGTGTTCGTTCATGTTCGTTTGTTCATGAGGGCTTAACCCCGTTTGTTATTTCAGGAATAGGAACATACATCCGTAGTAGTGATTGTGTTGTTAATTGTTGCTACAACCGGGAGGGGATTAGAATCTACTTAGGGCTTGGATTTATATGAACCGATGATAGTGGGAAACCGAGAACAGTAGGTTGATCGTTCTTTAGTTTATTTGATAATTACTTTTTATTGCATTGTTTTTCTGTTCTGTTTTCTTTATTTAGTTTTCAATCTCAAAACCCTCCATTTCTAACTTTTACTAATTTTCTGTTAATAACAACAACAACTAAAGAGTCCTTGAGAGACGCCATCCGAGTTGTAGCTTCCCTATCTGCATTATTTTGTAACGTTCGTTCTTTTTGGGGCGTGGCGACAGCGCGTACAACGGCGCCAATTTTTGAACGCGCTGTCGCCACGCGCCAAAAAGAACGAGCGTTACAAAATAATGCAGATAGGGAAGCGACAACTCGGATGTCGTCTCTCAAGGACTCTTTAGTTGTTGTTATTAACAGAAAATTAGTAAAAGTTAGAAATGGAGGGTTTTGAGATTGAAAACTAAATAAAGAAAACAGAACAGAAAAACAATGCAATAAAAAGTAATTATCAAATAAACTAAAGAACGATCAACCTACTGTTCTCGGTTTCCCACTATCGTCGGTTCATATAAATCCAAGCCCTAAGCAGATTCTAATCCCCTCCCGGTTGTAGCAACAATTAACAACGCAATCACTACTACGGATGTATGTTCCTATTCCCGAAATAACAAACGGGGTTAAGCCCTCATGAACAAACGAACATGAACGAACACACGTGAAATAACAAACGCGATTAAGTATAGAAACACAACATCACCGAAATGAATCAATACAACACTATACATTCCTGAAATAACAAACAGAAACATATAGCATTGTATTGAAAAGAGAAAAGTAAGTGAAAACAGGAATTATAGAACCTCAAATGTAAATGGAAACCAATCCCAGTAGATTAATCAAGGAGACTAGTTCTCCATTACAAAATTAAAACAACTATCTAAACTAAAAGAAAACAAAAGAATAAAAACCAACTCAGAAACTAGCCAAAACTGGCTAACTCTCTGACTAACTATGACTAACTCCTCTCTCAATATCTGAATGCTCCTTTTATTAACTTCAACCTCTGCCTCTTAGCTTTCCAAAGCCACTTAATTTGCTTAATTATGAATTAAGATGAGGGAGTTATGTCCATATTCAACTCATAGGGCAGCTGAAACGCCTCTGACTTCACATGGATTAAAGCCCTTCAAAACGGCTCTGTTTGGAATAATGGTCTTCATGAGAGTTAAAGCTCTTTGTTTGATCTTTCATTTGCCACCGGTTTCAGTTCCAACCGACATCTACAGCCCAAGTTATGGCCCAATCTTCATGACCAGTTCAGGTTCCAGTGACAGCAATTATGTTCTGACTTCAAGGCCCAATGTGACCCACTATACATCCAATTCAGCATGAGTTCTTCATGAAAGTTGTTGGGCTTCCTTTTAGCTTACATGTTCTGACTCCTGCGTTTCTGTTTTTATAAGAGGGCCGCGCGTCACGGCCGTGATGCTTATCACGGGCAGGCCGTGATACATTCTGACTTCCAAGCTCGCGAGGCGAATGGATGCTCGCGAGGCGAACGCTTCAACTTCAAAACTGCCACAGCCGTGATCTTCAACACGGGTAAACCGTGATCGTCTCTGACTTTTCAGGGCTGGGTGACTCGCGACGCGAGATATCCTTAGCGGGGCGAACCGGAATTATTTCCTTTTTATTAGCTTGAAAATAAGAAAATAACATAAGTACTTTATTTAACTCTAAATCAACTAAATTAACCTAAAAACACTTTACAGACTCAAAATCTTACTTAAGGACAATCAAGTCTAATTTGGGTGAAAATGATATAAAATAAGCACAAAGCCAAGGTCTTTACTAGTTATAAAACCAGTCAAATAGAGGCTCATCAAAATACCCCAAACATAAACTCTTCATGAGAGTTAAAGCTCTTTGTTTGATCTTTCATTTGCCACCGGTTTCAGTTCCAACCGACATCTACAGCCCAAGTTATGGCCCAATCTTCATGACCAGTTCAGGTTCCAGTGACAGCAATTATGTTCTGACTTCAAGGCCCAATGTGACCCACTATACATCCAATTCAGCATCTGAGTTCTTCATGAAGGTTGTTGGGCTTCCTTTTAGCTTTCATGTTCTGACTCCTGCGTTTCTGTTTTTATAAGAGGGCCACGCGTCACGGCCGTGATGCTTATCACGGGCAGGCCGTGATACATTCTGACTTCCAAGATCGCGAGGCGAACGCTTAGTAGTAGTAGTTGTCTTCTTTTCTTAGATATGTTTTGTTTTCCTTTTGTAATGGAGAGCTAGTCTCCTAGATTAATCTACTGGGATTGGTTTCCATTTACATTTGAGGTTCTGTATTTCCTATTTTTATATGCTTTTCTCTTTTCAATGCAATGCTACATGTTTCTGTTTGTTATTTCAGGAATGTATAGTATTGTATTGATTCATTGCGGTGATACTATGCTCTTATACTTAATCGCGTTTGTTATTTCGCGTGCGTTCATTCATGTTCGTTTGTTCATGAGGGCTTAACCCCGTTTGTTATTTCGGGAATAGGAACATACATCCGTAGTAGCGAATTTCGTTTGTTATTTGTTGCTACAACCGGGAGGGGATTAGAATCTGCTTAGGGCTTGGATTTATTTGAACCAATGATAGTGGGAAACCAAGAATAGTAAGTTAATCGTTCTTTAGCTTATTTGCTATTCTCTTTAACTGCTTTGTTTTCATTGTTTTGTTTTCTTTATTTTATCTCAATCCAAAACCCCCAAAACTAACTTTTGATTTTCTGTTAATAATAACAACACTAAAGAGTCATTGAGAGACGATATCCGAGTTGTCGCTCTACACTACATTATTTTAATAATCGCTCGTTCTTTTTGGCGCGTGGCGACAGCGCGTTCAAAAATTGGCGTCGTTGCCGGGGACTCTTGTTTTGTTATTTTCGCATTTTATTTTCTGTTTTTCTCTTTTATTTTTGTTTTTGTTTTGAATTAGTCTGGCTACTAGATCTAACTGCCCTGAACTGTGTGAATTTGATCCTGAGATAGAAAGAACATTGCATACACTCCGTAGAGAATTTCGGGCTAGTTCTAGTAGTGATTCTAATTCCAAGTCTGTTTTTGAAAACATGGGAGACCAAAGGACATTGAGGTAGCTTGCTGCCCCTGATGTGAATTACAATGGTTTGTGCATTGCTTATCCTGGTGCTGACACTCCTTTTGAATTAAAATCTGGGCTAATCCATTTGTTGCCAAGATTTAATGGTCTTGTAGGTGAGGATCCACACAAGCACCTCAAGGAATTCCAAGTCGTCTGCTCCACAACTTTGAGGCCAGAAGGAGTAACTGAGGATCATATCAAGTTGAAAGCTTTTCCGTTTTCACTTCAGGGAGCTGCAAAAGATTGGCTATTATACCTTGAGCCGAACTCCATTACCACATGGAATGACTTGAAGAGGCTCTTCCTAGAGAAATATTTTCCTGCCTCCAGAGCTGCCTCAATCAGAAAAGAAATCTGTGGCATCAGGCAAGGAAATGAGTCGCTAGCTGAATATTGGGAGAGGTTCAAGCATTTGGTAACCAGTTGCCCCCAGCATCAAATTTCTGAACAGCTTCTCATCCAATATTTTTATGAAGGGCTACTGCCGATGGATAGGAATATTTTGGATGCTGCTAGTGGGGGAGCGTTGGTTGACAAGACCCCAGCTGCTGCCAAGCTACTCATTGAAAATATGTCACTGAATTCCCAGCAATTCACTACCAAAAGAAATTCTGTTGATACTAGAGGAGTGCATGAGGTCCACAGTTCTACTTCCAGCCATGACCGTGATGACAGAATTGATAGGCTCACTTCTTTGGTAGAGAAATTGGCAATGGATAGGGTTCAGCCTGCGGTGTTGTGTGGCATGTACAGTTCTCCTGAGCACCCATATGAGGCATGCCCTATTCTGCAAGGAGGATCATTTACTGAATCACCTCAAGCCTTTGCAGTCCATCTGTATAATCAAGGCAATAACCAGAACAGGTACAGCATTCCAGACCTCTCAACAAATAGGTACCATCCTAGCTGGAGTAATCATCCTAATCTGCGGTATGGGAACTCATCCCAACAACGACCGATGGCACCTCAGAATCCTCCTCCAGTGGCCACTTCTGCACCTTCCGGACCTTCAGTAGATGACATGCTCAAACAAATGGCTGCACAAATGGCTGCACAAAATCTCACAGTTTCAGCAGCAAACAAATGCCAGCATTAAAAATTTGGAGACACAGATTGGACAGATGGCCACATCAATGAATAGCACACCGCAAGGTCAAAGGACAACCCAGCTGCCAGCACAGCCAGTGATAAATCCCAATGCCTCCAACCCTAATGTGAGTGCCATATCTCTGAGATCGGGAAAAGTTGTTGAGGCCACCTCTGGAAAGGATGAAGAAACTATTGAGGTAACTCCTGAGCCTACTGTTGAGGTTACTCCTGAGCCTATGGTTGAAGTTGAAGCTGAGAAAGTGTATAGACCACCCATTCCATTCCCACATAGATTGCAGAATAATAAGAAGATTGGTGGTGAAAATAAGGAGAAGGAGATTCTTGATGTTTTCAGAAAAGTAGCTGTAAATATTCCTCTCCTAGATGTGATCAAGCAAGTGCCCAGATATGCCAAATTTTTGAAGGATCTATGCACCAACAAGAGGAAGATGAAGACTAATGAGAGGGTTGACTTGGGAATGAATGTCTCAGCGCTTATCCAGTCTAAGCCAGAAAGAGTTGTTGCTTTAACCCCTACTCAGGCACTACCACAGAAGTGCAAGGATCCAGGCACATTCACTATTCCATGCACTATTGGGGATAGGAAGTTTGAAAACTGCATGCTAGACTTGGGAGCATCGATCAATGTCATGCCTACCTCCATCTTTAACAACCTTGATCTTGGGCCATTGCAGTATACAGGTCTTCCCATCCAGTTGGCTAACAGGACCAGTGCCCGACCCATGGGAATGGTAGAGGATGTTCTAGTGCAAGTTGATGATTTGATATTCCCCGCGGACTTCTACATCCTAGACATGGCAGGAGAGACTCAGTCCAGTAGATCACCTATAATCTTGGGCAGACCATTCATGATGACATCCAAGACCAAGATTGATGTTTATGATGGGACTATGTCTATGGAGTTTGGTGGTATTGTGGCCAAGTTCAAGATCTTTGATGCTATGAAACACCCAGTGGAGGAGCACTCTGTATTCCACTTAGAGTTGCTTTCTGAGCTTATTGAGGATACTCATGATGACTTTATTTCTGATTTTCCTTTTATTTCTGGTTTTGATGATGTATATACTTGTACTAACTGTACTAACACTAACCCATGTTCTGTTTGTTCTGAGTTTTTGGATTCAACTTTGCAGGGTGATAGTGATAGTGATAGTGATAGTGATAGTGAGATTGGAGCTGTCTGTTCTGCAGAAGTCCGTGGCATCATGGCTACTCCCAATGCACCATCTGTTGAGAAGCCACCTTCTTTAGAACTCAAACCACTTCCTGAGAACCTGAAGTATGCCTACTTGGGGAGGAATGCAACATTGCCAGTCATCATTTCCTCCAGCCTCAACTCTGACCAGGAAGCCAAGCTTTTAGAAGTTCTGAGGAAGAACAAGAAGGCTATTGGGTGGACATTGGCCGATATTCCAGGAATTAGCCCCTCCCGGATGCATGCACGGAATTTTATTGGAGGATGGGGCTAAGCCATGGAAGACAGGCCCAAAGGCGACTTAACCCAGCGATTACGGATGTGGTAAAGAAAGAGGTGACTAAGCTTCTACAGGCAGGTATTATTTACCCCATCTCTGATAGTACTTGGGTAAGTCCGGTGCAAGTTGTACCAAAGAAGTCTGGTCTAACAGTAGTTAGGAATGAAAATAATGAGCTTGTGCCTACTAGAGTCCAGAATAGCTGGCGAGTTTGTATAGACTATAGGAAGTTGAACCAGGCCACCAGAAAGGATCATTTTCCTTTGCCGTTCATAGATCAGATGCTGGATCGGCTGGCTGGTCAATCTCATTATTGTTTTCTAGATGGCTTTTCCGAGTATTTCCAGATTCATATTGCCCCTGAGGATCAGGAAAAGACCACCTTCACGTGCCCCTTCGGTACGTTTGCTTATAGGAGGATGCCATTTGGCCTTTGTAATGCTCCTGGCACCTTTCAAAGATGCATGCTTAGCATTTTCTCTGAATTTATTGAAAATTGCATAGAGGTGTTCATGGATGATTTTACTGTGTATGGCTCCTCATTTGATGCTTGTTTGCATAGTCTAAGTCTAGTTCTACAAAGATGCATTGATGCTGATCTGATTTTGAATTATGAGAAATGTCACTTTATGGTAGAATAGGGGATAGTTTTGGGTCATGTAATTTCTAAAGAGGGTATTTCTGTAGACCCTGCAAAAATTAATGTGATTTATTCATTGCCTTACCCATCTTGCGTACGCGAGATCCGTTCTTTTCTTGGACATGCAGGTTTCTACAGGCGCTTTATAAAGGACTTCAGCAAGATAGCACTCGCCATTGTCAAACCTCTTTGAAGAATGATGCCCTGTTCAGTTTGATGAAAAGTGCAAGGAGTCATTTGACTATCTGAAAAAAGCGTTGACTTCTACCCCTGTCATCCAGCCCCCAGACTGGACACTCCCTTTTGAACTAATGTGTGATGCTTCCAATTTTGCTGTGGGAGCAGTTTTGGCACAAAGGGTGGGCAAGGTTGCCCATGTAATTCATTATGCTTCTAGGACCTTAGATGCTGCACAGGTAAATTACACCACCACTGAGAAAGAACTGCTAGCTGTTGTATTTGCACTTGATAAGTTTAGGTCTTATTTGCTAGGTTCTAGGGTGACTGTTTTCACTGACCATGCAGCTCTGAAATATCTGTTGAAGAAGCCAGAAGCTAAGCCAAGACTGATCCGGTGGATGCTTTTGCTCTAAGAATTCAATGTGGAGATAAAGGATAAAAGTGGAGCTGAAAATCTGGTAGCAGATCATTTGAGCCGGATAGCAAGGGATGAGGATATTTTTCCCATCCAAGATGATTTCCCTGATGAGAGACTCTTACATCTGTATGGGGTAACCCCCTGGTTTGCTGACATTGTAAATTTTCTTGTTGCTGGTGTTGTTCCTGCAGGTACAAGTAGATATAAGTTCCACAAGCTCAAAAGCGATGCAAAGTACTATGTGTGGGATGATCCCTACCTGTGGAAGTTTTGCAGTGACCAGGTTATTCGGAGGTGTGTACCCGATCATGAGACAGAGTCCATCCTGCATTTCTCACATGCCTCTCCAGTTGGAGGACACTTTGGACCTCAGAGGACAGCAAGAAAAGTCCTGGATTCTGGGTTTTACTGGCCCACAATTTTTAGAGATTCATATGAGGTATACAAGAATTGTAAAGAATGTCAAATAACAGGGCCTGCCATCACTCGTAGGAGTGAGATGCCTCAGCAGCCTATGCTCTTTTGTGAGGTTTTTGATGTGTGGGGGATGGATTTTATGGGTCCTTTCCCTCCTTCTTTTGGTTTTGTATATATTCTGTTGGCTGTAGATTATGTTTCAAAGTGGGTGGAAGCAATCCCCACTAGGACTAACGATGCTCAAATTGTTTCCAAATTTGTTAGGTCCAACATTTTTTACAGGTTTGGCATACCCAAGGCCATCATCAGTGATCAGGGCACACATTTCTGCAACAGAACCATGGAGGCCTTACTCAGGAAATATGGGGTTGTACATAGAGTGTCCACTGCTTACCATCCCCAAACCAATGGCCAGGCTGAAATATCAAACAGGGAAATCAAGCAAATTCTAGAGAAGATGGTGCAGTCTAATAGAAAGGAATGGAGCCGCCGTCTGGAAGACGCACTGTGGGCACAGAGGACTACTTTCAAGACCCCTATAGGAATGTCCCCATTTCGGCTTGTTTTTGGTAAGGCTTGTCACCTCCCGGTGGAAGTTGAGCACCGTGCATATTGGGCAGTAAAGTGTTGTAACATGGACATGAAGAAATCTGGTGTTGAAAGAAAGCTGCGATTTAAAGCAACTTGAGGAGCTTAGGCTTGAAGCCTATGAAAGCTCCAAGATTTATAAAGAAAAAACAAAACAATTTCATGATAGAATGATTGTTAGGAAAGAATTTTTTGTGGGCCAGCTAGTCTTATTGTTTAACTCCCGCCTGAAATTGATGGCTGGGAAACTTAGGTCCAAATGGGATGGCCCCTTTGTCGTTACTAATGTGTTTCCTTATGGTGCAGTAGAGATTACACGTGCAGGTACACACAAGCCCTTCAAGGTTAACGGGCAGAGGCTGAAGCCATTCCATGGTGTGGATGTTGTTGTTCCTGTGGATGCAAATGTTGAGGAGCTCTCCTTGGAAGCTCCCACCTACACCGCTACTTAATCAGGGAGTTTCTTTTCCTAAAGCATGTTCCTTAGTTAGCCCCTTTGAGCCTATTAGCCTGTTAATTCTTGATAACCTAATGTTATAAGCCCAAAAATCTGGAAAACCATGTTAGCCCGATCTTAGGATTAGGAGAGCATGGATTCTTAGAATGGGTACAAGAACTAAGTTTGGGGTGGCTGCAAGGTGTAATGTGTTGTTTGGGATTGAGAAAAAAAAAATTGTGAAAAAAAAAAGTTGAGAAAAAGAAAAAAAAAGAAAAAGAAAAAGAAAAAAAAAGGTACAAAAATGCCAAAAAGAAATAAAAAGGTTGTAGTCACCCAAAGCAAAATGAAAAATGAGAAAAGGAACTTGAGTGGAATTTCAATGTATAAAACTGTTTCATGCTCTCTTAGTTCCTAGGGTCCTCAGCCTAGTTCCTTTGTATATCCTACCCTTAGCCAGGCCCCATTACAACCCATAAAAGACCTTTTGACGTTGCTTGCATATTTTCTGTGGGAATCATTTTGAGATGAAAATCAAATTTATGGGAAGTGCTCTTAAAAGTGAAATTGAGTGAATTGTTGATAACCTGACACAAACTGAGCGATTGAGTGAAACACAAATTCCCCTTGTGAGGAAGGCAGTTGTTTGAATTTGGTGATCTCCCTTTTGTGTGTGACTTGGATCCCCTGCTTAGATTAATGAGTGTTTGAATGATGAAATTCTCAATTGTTTAGAATAAATGATTGTGGGGATTACTTTGCTTGAAAGGGGGGAACATTGAAAGAAAAATTGTATCGTTAAATTGCTTGAAATCTGTGTAAAGTTGATAGAATCCTTAAGCTTGCCATGTTTTGCCAGGTCTTGAGTCTGTTTGAGTTTTTAAGTTTTAGTTTGCTTGAGGACAAGCAAAGTTTAAGTTTGGGGTATTTTGATGAGCCTCTGTTTGACTGGTTTTATAACTAGTAAAGACCTTGGCTTTGTGCTTATTTTATATCATTTTCACCCAAATTAGACTTGATTGTCCTTAAGTAAGATTTTGAGTCTGTAAAGTGTTTTTAGGTTAATTTAGTTGATTTAGAGTTAAATAAAGTACTTATGTTATTTTCTTATTTCAGGTTAATAAAAAGGAAATAATTCTGGATCGCCCCGCGAAGGATATCTCGCGTCGCGAGTCACCCAGCCCTGAAAAGTCAGAGACGATCACGGTTTACCCGTGTTGAAGATCACGGCTGTGGCAGTTTTGAAGTTGAAGCGTTCGCCTCGCGAGCATCCATTCGCCTCGCGAGCTTGGAAGTCAGAATGTATCACGGCCTGCCCGTGATAAGCATCACGGCCGTGACGCGCGGCCCTCTTATAAAAACAGAAACGCAGGAGTCAGAACATGAAAGCTAAAAGGAAGCCCAACAACTTTCATGAAGAACTCAGATGCTGAATTGGATGTATAGTGGGTCACATTAGGCCTTGAAGTCAGAACATAATTGCTGTCACTGGAACCTGAACTGGTCATGAAGATTGGGCCATAACTTGGGCTGTAGATGTCGGTTGGAACTGAAACCGGTGGTAAATGAAAGATCAAACAAAGAGCTTTAACTCTCATGAAGACCATTATTCCAAACAGAGCCGTTTTGAAGGGCTTTAATCCATGTGAAGTCATAGGCGTTTCAGCTGCCCTATGAGTTGAATGTGGACATAACTCCCTCATCTTAATTCATAATTAAGCAAATTAAGTGGTTTTGGAAGCTAAGAGGCAGAGGTTGAAGTTAATAAAAGGAGCATTCAGATATTGAGAGAGGAGTTAGTCATAGTTAGTCAGAGAGTTAGCCAGTTTTGGCTAGTTCTTAGGCAGTAGTAGTAGTAGTTGTCTTCTTTTCTTAGATATGTTTTGTTTTCCTTTTGTAATGGAGAGCTAGTCTCCTAGATTAATCTACTGGGATTAGTTTCCATTTACATTTGAGGTTCTGTATTTCCTATTTTTATATGCTTTTCTCTTTTCAATGCAATGCTACATGTTTCTGTTTGTTATTTCAGGAATGTATAGTATTGTATTGATTCATTGCGGTGATGCTATGCTCTTATACTTAATCGCGTTTGTTATTTCGCGTGCGTTCATTCATGTTCGTTTGTTCATGAGGGCTTAACCCCGTTTGTTATTTCGGGAATAGGAACATACATCCGTAGTAGCGAATTTCGTTTGTTATATGTTGCTACAACCGGGAGGGGATTAGAATCTTCTTAGGGCTTGGATTTATTTGAACCAATGATAGTGGGAAACCAAGAACAGTAAGTTAATCGTTCTTTAGCTTATTTGCTATTCTCTTTAACTGCTTTGTTTTCATTGTTTTGTTTTCTTTATTTTATCTCAATCCAAAACCCCCAAAACTAACTTTTGATTTTCTGTTAATAATAACAACACTAAAGAGTCCTCGAGAGACGATATCCGAGTTGTCGCTCTACACTACATTATTTTAATAATTGCTCTTTTTTTGGCGCGTGGCGACAGCGCGTTCAAAAAATTGGCGCCGTTGCCGGGGACTCTTGTTTGTTGTTATTAGCAGAAAAAAAAAAAAATCTTTGCTGATTAGTTTGTCTGCATTGTCTGGTTGTGAATTTTGCCCCATGGATAATTATATGCGAAATTATGTGCCTAATGTTTATTATGAGCAACTATGCATGTATTATCCTAATTTTAGTGAGCCACCACCATGCTATTATGAGCCACCACCATGCACATATTATCCTAATTTTACTGGAAGTTATGAGTCTAATAGTGATTGTGGCAGGTTTGGAGTGAATAATCATTTTAGCCAACAAAGTGTAGGACAGAGCACCTTGGATGAGATTGCTTCAATGCTAAAACAAATGGAAGAGAACAATCAACGGTGGGCACAACAAAATCTCGAATTCCAACAGAGGATGGAGGCTGAATACCAGAGGAGCCAAGCTGAATCTCAGAAGTTGTCCGCTCTAATTGATCAAGTTGTCGCCAATTCGGCTGTAATGCTAACTCCACAGCCCCTTGAAGACACTTCTGATGATGATTGTGATAATATTTCTGTTGATGATGAATTGAGTGTTGAATCCCCTGATTCTATTGCATGTGATGGTTGTTATTGTGATGGTGGCACTGCTTTGTGTATACACTGTTATGCAGCTTTATACTGTTCAGGAAACACAAAATGAGGATAAGGAGGATCGGGAGGACATCTGCTTCCCCGTACCTGAGGATGACGAAGAACCTTTGGAAGTAGATGATTCAATTAAAACAGATGCATGTGTTAAAAGTAATGGGGTGGATGAATTAACTGCTGAATTTTCAGACATTCAGAATTTTCCTGATTCATTTTATTGTGATATATGTACTGACTCTACTAACACTAACCTTTGTGTGGTGTGTGCTGAAATTTCTGCATGTATAGCAGGTGATAACTTTGTTAGTGCAGTGAATGAAGAAAAGGCAGAAGTTGAAGCAGCACCAGTAACCCCAGCTAACTGTTTGCCACCTCCCCCTGAGGAGCCACCAGTGATGGAGTTTAAAGCTCTGGATTCTGCACCATGGCCAGTCCAAGAGGTTGAGCCCCACTTCTATTGGGGAGACTTTGTAGATAAAGAGGTCAGCTGTGACCCGAAGGGGAGTGAGAAGTCCGCCGCACTCGGCGAAGTCATCATAATTGTCAAGTTCTCATCCCCACATCAAGGCTGCAAGTCATGGAAGCATGGAATGAGCTTCCGCCCTTTGGCCACCACGTGGGCCTTATGCTACAAGCAATGGGATCCTGGTGGAACCGCCCTTAATGAGTTTTCTTAACCCTTTCTCCTTTTTAATTTTCTTTTCCTTACTTTAATTCTGTTTTGTTTTGAATAAAGCTCCTGAATAATTTGAGAAGCTCAGGAGTTGTGTTTGAGTCTTTTGTCGGCAAGTTTATTGGTTTGATTGAAATTGCTTAGATGGATTGCATGATAGTGTTGACTTTTTCCCCCTAGGATTTGAAAAAAATTTTGAAAAAAATGATCCCCATATGATTGAAAACTGAAGTTTGAGATTTTTATTATGATGGCATGATTTATGATAAGTTTGGGGTGATAGGAAGCACACACTAGGGATAGAATCTCTTTCAAATAATTTACAAAAAAATGTCCAGGTGAGGTTTTGAGTCTCCAACATGTTTTTGACTGTGAGAATCTCTTTTAAGTTGCACTTTCCTGAATTTGATTGAATCTCTTTTTGGTTTGCATGTTTATGTGTTTGCTTCAGATGATTTAGGCATTTTCTTTGTAAATAGCTACTTAGCCTAAAATAACCATCCCTAATGCATGTTCCCTAGTTAGCCCCATTGAGCCTATTAGCCTATTGCTTCTTGTTAACCTTATGTTACAAGCTAAAATCTGAAAAACCATGTTAAACCGATCTTAGGATTAGGAGAGCATGGAAGCTTAGTGAGAAATTGGTTGCAAGAAATTAAGTTTGGGGTGGCTACCCGGTGCAATGTGTTGTTTGGGATTGGGAAAAAGAAAAAAAAAAAGAAGAAAAGTGTAAAAATGAAAAAAAGAAAAAAAAGAAAAAAAAAGAAAAAAAAGAAAAGAAAAAAGAAAAAAAAGAAGAAGAAAAACAATAAAAATAAAAAATATTGGAATAAAAAGGCTGTAGTCATCCAAGACAATTGAAAAAAAAATCAAAAATATTTTGGAAAAAGAAACTTGAGTGAAATTCAAAGTGTGTAAAGCTCATGCTCTCTTAGTTCCTAGGGTCTTCAGCCTAGTACCTTTGTATATCCTATCCTTAGCCAGGCCCCATTACAACCCATAAAAGACCTTTTGATGTTGCTTGCATATTTTCTGTGGGAATCATTTTGAGATGAAAATCAAATTTATGGAAAGTGCTTCTTAAAAGTGAAACTGAGTGAAATGTTGATAGCTTGACACAAACTGAGCGATTGGGTGAAACACAAATTTCCCTTGTGAGGAAGGCAGTTGTTTGAATATGGTGATCTCCCTCTTGTGTGTAACTTAGATCTCCTGCTTAGATTTCTGATTGTTTGAATGATGAAATTCTCAATTGTTTAGAATAAATGATTGTGGGGATTACTTTGCTTGAAAGGGGGGAACATTGAAAGAAAAATTGTTTTGTTAAATTGCTTGAAATCTGTGTAAAGTTGATAGAATCCTTCAGCTTGCCATGTTTTGCCTGTCTTGAGTCTTTTTGAGTTTTTAAGTTTTAGTTTGCTTGAGGACAAGCAAAGTTTAAGTTTGGGGTATTTTGATGAGCCTCTGGTTGACTGGTTTTATAACTAATAAAGACCATGGCTTTGTGCTTATTTTATATCATTTTTTACCCGAATTAGACTTGATTGTCCTTAAGTAGTATTTTGAGTCTGTAAAGTATTTTTAGGTTAATTTAGTTGATTTAGAGTTAAATAAAGTACTTATGTTATTTTCTTATTTTCAGGTTAATAAAAAGGAAATAATTCCGGTTCGCCCCGCGAAGAATCTCTCGCCCCGCGAGTCACCCAGCCCTGAAAGTCAGAGACGATCATGGTTTACCCGTGTTGAAGGTCACGGCTGTGGCAGTTTTGAAGTTGAAGCGTTCGCCTCGCGAGCATCCATTCGCCTCGCGAGCTTGGAAGTCAGAATGTATCACGGCCTGCCCGTGATAAGCATCACGGCCGTGACGCGCGGCCCTCTTATAAAAACAGAAACGCAGAAGTCAGAACAGGAAAGCTAAAAGGAAGCCCAACAACTTTCATGAAGAACTCAGATGCTGAATTGGATGTATAGTGGGTCACATTGGGCATTGAAGTCAGAACATAATTGCTGTCACTGGAACCTGAACTGGTCATGAAGATTGGGCCATAACTTGGGCTGTAGATGTCGGTTGGAACTGAAACCAGTGGCAAATGAAAGATCAAACAAAGATCTTTAACTCTCATGAAGACCATTATTCCAAACAGAGCCGTTTTGAAGGGCTTTAATCCATGTGAATTCAGAGGCGTTTCAGCTGCCATATGAGTTGAATGTGGACATAACTCCCTCATCTTAATTCATAATTAAGCAAATTAAGTGGCTTTGGAAAGCTAAGAGGCAGAGGTTGAAGTTAATAAAAGGAGCATTCAGATATTGAGAGAGGAGTTAGTCATAGTTAGGCTGGGTTGGGAGGCTAGTCAGTTTTGGCTAGTTTCTTGGCTAGTTTTTAGAATAGTTAGTCTTTTGTTTTATCTTTAGTTATTGTTTTCCTTCTGTAATGGAGAGCTAGTCTCCTAGATTAATCTACTGTGATTGGTTTCTATTACATTTGAGGTTCTATAATTCCTGTTTTATTTGCTTTTCTCTTTTCAATTCAATGCTATATGTTTCTGTTTGTTATTTCAGGAATGTATAGTGTTGTATTGATTCATTTCGGTGATGTTGTGTTTCTATACTTAGTCGCGTTTGTTATTTCGCGTGTGTTCGTTCATGTTCGTTTGTTCATGAGGGCTTTACCCCGTTTGTTATTTCGGGAACAGGAACATACATCCGTAGTAGTGATTGCGTTGTTAATTGTTGCTACAACCGGGAGGGGATTAGAATCTGCTTAGGGCTTGGATTTATATGAACCGATGATAGTGGGAAACCGAGAACAGTAGGTTGATCGTTCTTTAGTTTATTTGATAATTACTTTTTATTGCATTGTTTTTATGTTCTGTTTTCTTTATTTAGTTTTCAATCTCAAAACCCTCCATTTCTAACTTTTACTAATTTTCTGTTAATAACAACAACAACTAAAGAGTCCTTGAGAGACGACATCCGAGTTGTCGCTTCCCTATCTGCATTATTTTGTAACGCTCGTTCTTTTTGGCACGTGGCGACAGCGCGTTCACACATAAATAGAATAATCCTCAATTTGATGTTTTACCCATAAGAGTTGAGAACAGTAACTCGTAGCTGAAATATATTCTGTTTCAGTAGTAGACAAGGCAATGGTTGTCTGCTTCTTACTTGATCAGGAGACTAAGCTTGCTCCAATGAAGTGACGTCCTCCACCGGTGCTTTTTCTTTCTATTCTGTCTCCAGCAAAATTAGCATCACAAAATCCCACTAATCTGTATTCTTTTGATCTTAAGTACAGCAAACCAAGATTAGTAGTCCTAAGCAAATATCTAAATATTCTTTTAACAGCTTTTAGATGAGATTCTTTTGGGTCAGATTGGAATCTAGAATACATGCAGACACTAAACTGAATGTCAGGTCTGATTGAAGTTAAGTATAGTAGAGTGCCAATCATACCTCTGTAGACAGTTTGGTATACCTTTTTACCTTTATCATCTTTGTTTAGTTTTGAATTGGGTTGCATGGGATTTTTTATATGTTTGGCATTTTCCATTTTGCACTTCTTGAGTATCTCCTTGGTATACTTTTGTTGATGGATGTAAATTCCATCACTTGTCTGCTTGATTTGTAATCCAAGAAAGAACTTTAATTCTCCCATCATGCTAATCTCAAATTCTGCTTGCATTAGCTTGGAAAATTCCTTGCACAGCTTTTCATTAGTTACTCCAAAAATAATACCGTCAACATATATTTGAACTACAACAAAATTTTCTTTAAAGCTTTTCTTAAATAAGTTAGTATCTATTTGTCCTCTAGTAAAACCATTATGCATGAGAAAAGAGCTAAGTTTATCATACCAAGCTCTAGGTGCTTGTTTCAAACCATATAGTGCCTTTTTAAGTTTGAAAATATGATCCGGTTTATCAGTATCCTCAAAATCAGGGGGTTGTTTAATATGCGTACAACTTCTATTCTAGCTACAGGTGCAAAGGTTTCAGTATAATCAATACCTTCTTGTTGGTTATAGCCTTGAGCTACTAACCTTGCCTATTTTCTGACAACTTTGCCATCCTCATCCAATTTGTTTCTGAAGACCCATCTTGTTCCAATGACAAGTTTGTTTTTGGGTTTAGAGACAAGTGTCCAGACATCATTTCTGGTAAACTGGTTGAGTTCTTCTTGCATAGCAAGATTCCAGCTTTCATCCTCAAGAGCCTTTTCAATGCGCTTTGGCTCAATTTTTGACATAAAGGCCACATTGCTCGACTCTTTTAAAGTGGATCTGGTTCTTACTTCTTCGGAGGGATTTTCAATAATAAGATACTTAGGATGATGAGTGTTGAACTTCCAATCCTTTTTGAGATCAACGGGAAGATCTTGACTTGTTTGCTGACTTGTCTGCTCCACTTGTCTATCTGGCTCAATCACAGGTTCTGTCTTGGTTAGATCAGGCTGTTGATTTTCTGATTTGTTTATATCAAGACCTGTAAGATCATCTTCTACATCTGATAATTCCTTATCACTCTTTAAACCATCATTGAACCTAACATGAACAAATTCTTCAATAACAAAGGTTCTGGAATTGTAAATTCTAAATGCTTTAGACATTTCAGAATATCCTACAAAAATACCTTTATCTACTTTGGAATCAAACTTTCCAATTTGATCCTTAGTATTCAGAATGAAGCATTCACATCCAAATGCATGAAAATAAGATATGTTGGGGCTTCTACCTTTCCACTATTCATAAGGTGTCTTCTTTAGAAAAGGCCTAATAAGTATTCTGTTTTGTACATAACAAGCAGTGTTTACTGCTTCTGCCCAGAAGTACTTAGGGAGATTGTTCTCATGGAGCATAGATCGAACCATCTCTTGCAGAGATCTGTCCTTTCTCTCAACCACTCCATTATGTTGTGGAGTTCTGGGTGCAGAGAAATTATGAGAGATCCCATTCTCCTCACAGAACTGTCTAAACTGCTTATTTTTAAATTCTCCCCCATGATCACTTCTAAGGGTAGAGATACAGAAACCCTGTTCATTTTGTACTCTTTTGCAGAATACTGAGAAAGCCTTAAAAGACTCATCCTTGTGGGTTAAGAAGAGTACCCATGTAAATCTAGAGTAGTCATCAATTATGACAAATCCAAATTTTCTTCCAGCCAGGCTAGAAACACTAACTGGTCCAAACAGATTCATGTGTAACAACTGAAGAGGTCTAGAGGTTGATACTTGGTTTTTATATTTGAAACTTGATTTTATTTGTTTACCTCTCTGACATGCATCATATAAGACATCTTTCTTAAAACTAATATCAAGAAATCCTCTCACAAGGTTATCCTTTTTCAGTTTAGAAATTAGTTTCATACTAGCATGTCCTAGTTTCTAATGTCGTAACCATCTTTCATCCTCCTTAGACATCAGACAGGTTACACTTTGATCTGAGAGATCAGTCAATTCAATCTTATACAGATTTTGTTGCCTTTTAGCTGAAAAGAGGGTTTTGCTGTAACATCCAAAAATTTCAATAAAATTATTTTAATAGAATAAATAAATAGGGTAATATAAGAGTTATTATTATTATTTCCTTTATAATAAAAATCTAGTGGATCCCACAATAGTATAAAAGAATTGATTTGAAAAGTAAAAAAAATAATAATAACTAGAAACCTACATGCTATTCACGTAGGCCATCAACAGTGGGGAGAATTTGGCTCATGCCAAAATATCAAATGCCACTCTTAAGGACACCACGTGTCTTTAAAATAAAAGAAAAGAAAAGAAAAAATAAAAAAGAAAAAGAAATTAAATAGTTGACCCAAATGTTAGCTAGGTAACATTCACGTATAAGGTTCTGACTCCTAGAAACAAAAAGGAAAACATGGGCCAGGTCATGGGTAGAATTCCAATGGGTAAAGGGTTTTAACTCTTATATATTAGAATTAATAGCTAGAAAACCTATTTTTAAACATACTGCCACCGCACAGTGAAAAGAGAAAGGGGGCGTGGATTTTACGGAGGTTAGCAAGAAGGGATAAGGGATTTTTAGTGAAACACCGGTTTTCATTTTAGACACTAATTGAAAGTCTATAAGAGGTGAGTAAAAACATTTTTGCTCACACTTTCATGGCACAACTAATTTTTGGGTTCTTGATTCATGATTTGAGATTTTTAAAATATTTTAGGGCTAACATGAATTCTTAAAATGTTTCATCTTGGTTAATGTGCTACTGTTAAGGACAAATGATTCGTGTTTTGCACGAGTTCGATCATAGGCAGCAACAACTCTTGACCAAGATTCTGGACACCGGCGCGGGGTCAAAGACCCTCATGACCAAAAAATGTTTCATCTTGTTGACAAATTGATTTAGTAAATATGCTTTTCTTGGGTCTATACAGAAATAGTTTTGTTATTATTAATTTGTTGGGAAATCTCTTAAGTGTTAATTTTTTTTATCTTCTGATTATGCTGCTATGTGGCATTACTTACATCCAGCTTGTATGTCCATTACGCTACATCTTCTATTAATGATAAAATTGCCAATTAAATTCGGGCAAATTCTATACCATGCTCCAGTGCGTCAAAAGCCAAATTATTTTGACTATGAATCAATTTTCTCACGCGTCAGGTATCTTATGGAGGTGCATGATTTTTTTTTAGTGGACTTTAAATTATACTGTTGAAATACATTGATATATTTATTTGGACTTTATTTCATTCATGGTTAAAATAACTTATGTTTGATTGGTATGAGTTATGGTTGATTGATATGCTTATATGTATTTTATGATGTTATAGTGCTGGTTTGACATGATATAATACCATTGTTATTGACACAAAGGGTTTGAAAACCTTGATAGTCATCTGTGATGACATATTACATTATGCATGAGTTGGTCATCACCTTTCGGGAAGGGATGATGGTATACATTCTATTCCGGGAGTAGGATGAGAGATATCACCATATGGGATGGGATATCAAATTATTGAAAAATATCCACATCTGGGATGGGATATGAGATACCTCCATCTGGGAAGGGGAAGGCAATGGGACGTCATTGCATGGATATGAGCTCATAGACCTTAGTGGATCTGGGATTCACACCGGTTCTGGGAACCAAAGAGTCAAGTCAAGTGATTCTGGGAATCACCGAGTCATGTTCATGGAGTTGCATTGCATAGAGTTTGCATGGTGAATGTGATTAAATGCAATGAGATGTGACCGTTGTTGAGTTTATGAGTTTGTGGCTTAAATGTTTAACATTAATTTTATTTATATATTATTATTTTGGATGTTTATTATATTTATTATTTTAAAAATTAGCGGGTATCATGGATGTTTTTCCGGTTGCCGCACGGCTAAGAACAACACTATTTGCGAACCTTTTCATTAAAAGATTTTTATTCACTGGGATTATATCTCATTAAAAGTGTTGTTTTCAGAGCACGAGTACGACGTCACTGAAACTGAAGAGGCGTGAAGGCTAAGTAGATTCTATTAGATATTATTTCTAGTTTGGTTAATATTTTCTTAAATAAGGAGCCGTATGTGGCTAGACATGTTTATTTATTTATCGTTGGGTTTATTAGTAGACGCTCGGTTTTTGAGGCTTTTGGTTTTTATTTGGATGTATGGATTTATTATTATATTATCACTTTGGATACTTTATCACTATTTTAATTAATATGAGGCATTTTCAGACCCAATTAAGTTGCGAAATTTTTATGACATGTATGTTTTTAATTTAAATTCTTTAAAGGATTTTCATTGATTTTGTTTTGGGTTACTGATGTAACGAAAGGCGTTACATTTGTCACTGCAGTCTTTAACTACACATAAATCCTTGGTAAAGGAGACATCAAATCCACTGTCACATAATTGACTTATGCTAAGCAAATTGTGTCTTAATCCTTCAACCATAAGAACATTAGATATAGAGGGAAGAGGAGGTTTACCACCAGTAGTACCAATGCCTATAACATTCCCTTTCTGATTGCCTCCAAATGCAACATATCCTCCTTTCTTAAGTTGGAGGTCTATGAACATAGACCTCTCTCCTGTCATGTGTCGCGAGCAACCACTGTCCAAGTACTAGCAGTGGTGTTTTCTTTGTCCTATTAAAGACATCTGCAACAGAAATTATTTGATCTTTAGGTACCCATAGTTTTCTGGGTCCTTTTCTGTTAGTTCTAGGAATCTATGAATACTTCCTTATCTTCTTATGGATATACTTAGACATAACATGTCCAGTTTTTCCACAGAAGTTACAGACATGTATGGATTTAATTATTGTTGACTTAACAGAAACATTTGAAGTTTTAGTTGATACTTTATGATGTGTCTGATGAACATATCCAATACCTTCTTTGTTAAGGCAGTGTCTCTGACAGCCAAGTAACTTTATCAGATTATCTCTGTCATTAACGAATTTGGCAATATCAGAAGCGAGCTCTTCCACTTTCTGTTGAAGTTTTTCAATGTAACGCCCCGATTTTCTTTTTCTTGTTAATCTGTGCTTAAGTGTGTGTTTGCCAATAATTGATTTTAAAGTTTTAGAGATTATTTTGATAAACTAAAATCATTTTCATAACTTAGTCGATCTTAAGAATCTCCATTAAAAATTTCAGCTAAAAATTCAGACGAATCCCGATCTACGTTTTCTCTATCGGTACAAGTTTACTGATGAGAAAATGAAATTTTTACTCGTGAACGAAAGGATTGGCATTCTAATTACGATTGCTAATGTTTCCACAATTTTAAAATTTTTCGTTAAAAAAATTTATTTTATTGATTTTTCGGGTACGATTTTCATTAGAAATACGATTGATTCGGTACAGATATTTAACCGAAACCAAACAAAAGTCAAGGGAAATAACTTGTATCAGATTTTGGAGTGTTGGGGGAGGAAAATCTGTTTTTTTTTAAAGATGAATAGTAATTATGATACAAAATCATGATTATCATAATAAATTATTATATTTCAAAATTTATATTAAAAATACTTTTAAAATTTTTTATTTTTCCTCTCCCTTTTCTGCTGCACCAGCGGCTCTCCCCCTCTATATATACACACGTTCCCTTCTCACTTCATCACTTTTTCCTCTCATTTCCAAAAGTCATTCAAACTACACTTGTTCCTAGTTCTTTTGTTCTTGAACAAACTTAAGTCTTACTCTCAAGACTTCAATTTTCTGCAGCTCCTAGGTATGATCTCCAACTATTGTTCTGCACTTTTCTTCTATGTTCATTTTATACACATGCATATTGAGTTGATTCATGAAAGCTTGTTTATTTTGTTTCAAAACTAAATTCTTTCAACTTCTACTACTTCTTTCTACCTTCATCAACCTTTGCAAGTTGGAATGAACCCTCCTATGACCATTTTAATGGGGTTGGCCGAAACCCTAAGGAGGAGAGGTTGTGATTTTGCAACATATTTTTCACATGCATGTTAGTTTTACTATGATTTATGCTTATAGTTTTAACTTGTAATCAATAAGAAATCATCTTCCTTTACATGCAAAAGATTTTACCACTTCTTGCTCATCTTTATTCTCATTTTAATGGCTTGCATGTGAAGAGAAAATCATCCACCCAATGATCATGGTGTGGCCGAAACACCAAGAGGGATAAATGATGAGTTTTTGCTAAAATCTCACATGCATGACTTTAGATCTTTGGTTCATGAATTTTTTTTAGACTATGTATACCTTCTTGTGATGGTTCTATGGCCAAAAATCTAAAATTTCTTTAAGTTAGTGAGGCCTAATTTTTAATCACTTGGAAGGTTGCATGTTTAATACACTAAGTTCTTTGCATTAGTAGCTTAATAATGGTGTTTGAAAAATTTTAGTGTTCCTAGCCTTGTTGGCTTGTGATGGCCGAAACTTGCTTGATGAGTTGATGAGGCTTGTTCAAATTTTTTTTGATCTAAATGATGCTTAGAACACTATAAAGTTTACATGCATGAAATTAGATTGATGAAAAATAATATTTTTCCACCATTTCTTGAAAAGGCCGAAACCTATGGTTCATGAGGCCAAGATTATAAAATTTTATTTTCAAGTTTTAAGCTTTTATTTTACCTCCTTGATGCTTGAGGATCCTAGATCCAAAAGTTTTGCGAAAATTTAAAATTTCTAGCATGATTTTCTAAGCATGGCCAAATGCATGCATAAAACTAGGGTGATTTTATAAAAAAAAAATTACTTATGTTAAACACTTTTTTCTGTATATATTTACAATCGTAACGCGAACCAAGTCATTCCTCTTTTAAAAAAAAACCACAACCGAGTTTCATTACCATTTTAATCTGAGATAAGGGAAGAAAGCCTGGGGAATATTAAAGTTATGATGACTATGTGTTATTTGTGTTTGCTTGATGTGTTGGTTGAATGCTTGTTATAATGCTTGGTTTGATGAGTGATTTGATTTAGTTGATATGCTGATTTTTATTTGGTTTACATGATTTAAGTGTTTATGTTGATTATAAAATGTTTATTATGATATAGATATGTTGATCTATTGATGTAATTGTTTGGTTGTTGCATATAAAGCCTAACCTTGAGTTAGAGCTCAAAATAATAAGTTAAGATAAAAATCTTAACAAGATCTTGATAGAAGCTTACAAATAAATAATGTTTTTGAAAAGAAGTTTTGTTTGAGAAAGAGAAGAAAGTTAAGGTTATATTTCTAAATTTTTTAACATTTGAAATTTTATGAAAAAGAATATTTTGTTTTATTTTTCACTAAACGAAAAATAATGTTGAAAGGTGGACCTAGTAACCGAGACGTCGGGCTACTAGTATAATTAAACACGTTGATCTATGATCCGTGTCACGTTGTTGCGGACCCTGTCCTTATACGTTGTTGTGGACTGCTTGTCCTATATACGTTATACAAACGTGATAAACGAAGTAAATGTGTAAAGTTGTTTTCTACTACCACAAAGTCTTAGACTGGTGCATTGGTTTAAGACTCTTGTGATTGGACACTTGGACTCAAATGTCATGTGTTTACAAATTGTATTACATTAAAAAGTAATGGAGGTCGTGAGCTATTGAGCTTCGACAAGGAAAGAATTATACACAAAGAAAAGCCTCGATAATAAAATGTTTTTCATGCATTTGGCAGACGTGCCCAAAGTTGGTTTGTGTGAGTACCTTGAAGGGCAGGGTATATCATGCTACATTGTATCATTAGTCCTTGATGAACAATGAAAGCCATATGCCTTGATTACTATGCCTTTAATTGGATAGTATGTTATGGATATCCACGCATGTTGCACACTGTGCTAGGAGTCTTGGGCAGTGTAGTAGACTAACACGTTGTGCCTTTTATGGCAAAAATTTCGAGCCTGATCAGCTCATTTTAAACAAAGTGAAGTTGGGGTCTCCGGAGATTTGGATAGAAGTTGAATTATAGAAGTGTCATGGTTTTCAAAAAGCGATTATTATCTCTTGCTACATATTGCTTAAAATGATATCTTGTTACTTGCATATGTTTCTCTGTGTGTTTTGGGTGCATATAGTTGTCATAATTATCCATATATTGGTATCTTACCCTTGCATTTTCCTTCATGTATATAGGTATGTATCCTGTTATGTTGAGACTAGATGGACCCAGCTCTACCTATCGTGCACTCCCGGGTGCAGGCGATCATGTTTGAGGATGCAGACAACCCTGGGGCTTGGGTGATTCATCCGGGGAATCACACGGTCGAGTACATTGGCCCGGTTTGCACTATAGAAGGAACACAGGAGGGAGGTCCAGAGAGGAGGATTCATAATGTGGAGACCATCGAAATATCACTTCCGTCAGCTTGGTTGTATGTACAACACCTAGCAGACCCAGGACAGCTAGTGTTGGATCCACCACCTCTGAATATGGCGCCAGCTTCACCCATAGAGGAGGATCCGGAGGAATTCATGGATGAGGAACCCCAGTATCATCCTATGAGCAGTGATGATGATGATGGTGAACCTGACGAGGGAGCCGGGGTGGAAGTATCCTCTTCTGATACTTCCTCTGAAAATGAGGGAGACTTCCGTGGTCTCCCGAATGGGTATCACTAGTTTGTCTTGACCAGCTTAGGAAGTCTAGTTTTATTTTGGAGTAGTGATGTTGGATGGATCTCGTCAGTCTCATGCTTTATTTTGTCTGTTTAAACTCTAGTGCAATGTAGTGTTTTGTTTAAGAAACTTGGATGTACACTCAAGGAAACTTTTGTCAATGCACCTGTCACTAAGAAGGTGTTTGTTATCAATGTGAATATTATGTATGTTTTCTATGAATGTAAGTTGATCTTTTAATTCCATGTCTTAATTTGAGTTTTATTTAATAATGAATTACTAATTAAATATTGACATTCCGAAAGAAATCGACATGTCTTCTAATAACGTTAATATTAGTAAAAAGGATTAATTAATGTAATGCCCGGGTGAGGGTGTTACATTAAGGGTGGTATCAGAGCTGATCGAGTCTTTCGGGAATCTTTGGGAAATAATAGGCCTGTTGTGTTTGTGTTGTGTGATCTCTAAATAGGCTTGTTTGTATTACTTCTTATATGTAATAGATGTTGGAGAAATAATTGAATATCCCTTATCTAGTTGCCATTTAACTGATTTTATCTTGTTGGTCAGTTATGGAGCTAGAGGCAGGACTAGGACGTGGCCGCAGAGGAGACGTTGAGGTGGCTTTGTTGGTGAGCGTGGACCTGATGGCAGGGGAATGGATTTTGCAGCACAAGTTATGGCAGACGTTGCAGCTGCCATTGCTCAACAGACCGCGACTATGGTTGCATAACACCAACAGGAGCAAGCTTGTGCTGAGCAAGCTTCTGAAAGTCGTGCTCTGACCACTTTCCGATGCCCGAACCCACCGCAGTTTCATGGGGATGCTGACCCCATAAAAGCTGACTTATGGATTGAAGAGATAGAGAAGATTTTCGAAATGATCGACAGCCCAGAGGTAGCTAGAGTGCCTTATGCCACTTTCCTGTTGATGGGAGATGCAGAGTACTGGTGGAGAGGCACCAGGCAACTACTCGAGGGAAATCATCAAGAAATTACTTGGGAGGTTTTCCGTACTGCGTTTCTAGACAAATACTTTCCCCAGAGTGCTCGAGCTGAGAAAGAGCAGGAGTTCTTGCGTTTGCGACAAGGAGAAATGACCGTTGGAGAATATGAGGCCAAGTTCGAGTCATTGGCCAAATATTTTCGGTTTATCCAAGACAACCCAGATGAGGGTTGGAAGTACGAAAGGTTTGAAGGAGGATTGCGTTACAAAATCCGAGACTCGGTACTGCCCCTGGAGATTAGGAATTTTAAAACTCTGGTGGAGAAATGTAGAAAAGTAGAATAGATACGGAAAGGAAGGGACAATCGATGAAATGTTGGGGGACCCTCACGAACAAGGAACCAAGGCCAGAAAGGGAGACAAGCCCGGAAGAAGCCATACTCTAGACCAACTAGGAACAATTGGAGCCACCAACAGTACCGTCCAGTTGCTTCAGCCACCGGAAGTGTTAACCAGAGGAGTCATGGCAATAGTCAAGGGAGGAGGTGTTTTAAATATGGAGATCCGACCCACTAAGCTGATGTATGTCCCGTGAGAGGGATGAAATACTTCAACTGTGATCGGATGGGACACTTAGCAAAGGACTGTAAGGTGAAGAAGCAGGAACCCACAGTCAACAGTGCCAGAGTTTCAAAACCAACAGCTAAAGGAAGAGTTTTTACTATGAGTGGTGCTGAGGCCTCGAACTCCAAAGATCTTATGAAAGGTACTTGTGAACTAGTCGATAACCTCTTAACGGTGCTTTTCGATTCAGGTGCAACTCATTCCTTCATCTCAAATGATTGTGTGAGACTTTTGACCTTTCTCGTTACTTCATTACCATATGATTTAATTGTCTCCACACCTATTGTTGAACCTGTTACGATTAATTCAGTATGCTTGAATTGTCCGATTGTCATTCAAGATCGACACTTTCTTGTTGATCAGATATGCCTACCCTTAATACAACTAGATGTGATTTTGGGCATGAATTGGTTGTCTTATAATCATATGTTTGTAGACTGTGCTCACAAGAACCTAGTTTTTCCGGATTCCAAAATTTCTGGATTTCTATCTACCTATTTGATGAGGTCTTTCTCGAAGGAAAAAGATCATAAATGCTTACTTTTAACAAGCTTAGATGTAGAGGAGGAAGTTAGTTTGAGTGCTATACCGGTTGTAAAAGACTTTCCGGAGGTGTTTCCTTCTGATGTGCCAGGATTACCACCGGCAAGGGAAATTGAATTCTCTATCGATCTAGTTCCAGGAACTGGACCGATATCGATTGCTCTTTATCGGATGTCACCCACAGAGCTCGGGGAATTGAAGGCTCAACTAGAAGATCTGTTGACGAAGCAGTTCATAAGACACAGTGTTTCTCCTTGGGGAGCACATGTTCTTTTAGTACGAAAGAAAGATGGAGGCTCAAGACTCTACGTGGATTTTAGGCAACTCAATAAGGTGACGATCAAGAATAAGTACCCGTTGCCACGCATAGATGATATGATGGACCAATTGCAAGGAGCTGTTGTTTTCTCAAAAATTGACTTGAGGACGGGCTATCACCAAATTAGAGTCAAGACTGAGGACATACCCAAGACAGCGTTTCGAACCTGCTATGGGCATTATGTGTACCTTGCGGTGCCTATCGGAGAGACGAATGCACATGCTATTTTCATGGATTATATGAATCGAATCTTTCGGTCATTTCCAGACAAGTCAGTAGTCATGTTCATTGATGACATCCTCGTTTACTCAAAAAGTCATGAAGAGCATGAGATACATCTACGACAGGTTCAACAGATTCTACGCGAGAAAGAGTTATATGCAAAACTCTCTAAGTGTGAGTTTTGGCTCGAAGAAATTAAGTTCTTGAGACATGTAATTTCTAAAGATGGAATTGTTGTGGACCCCGCCAAGGTGGAAGCAGTTCTTTCTTGGGAAAGACCAAAGACAATCACAAAAATCCGAAGTTTCGTCGGGTTAGCTGGATATTACCGGAGATTCATCGAAGGATTCTCCAAGATAGTCATGCCGCTAACTCAACTTACAAGAAAGGATCAACCCTTTGATTGGACTGTGGAAAGTTTCCAAAGGACAAAAGAACGATTTATAACTTCACCGGTGCTGATACTTCCAGAACCCAATGTGCCTTATGAGGTGTACTGTGATGCTTCGTATCAAGGCTTATGGTGCGTGTTGATGCAAAATTGAAAGGTTGTAGCGTACGCGTCACGACAACTAAAGACTCATGAGAAAAATTATCCGACGCACGTTCTAGAGCTTGTTGCCGTGGTTTTCGCACTGAAAATATGGAGACATCATCTATACGGGGCCAAGTTCGATGTTTTCAGCGGTCACAAAAGTTTAAAATATCTGTTCGATCAGAAGGAAATCAACATGAGGCAAAGGAGATGGGTGGAATTCTTGAAGGACTATGACTTTGCATTACAATATCATCCTGGGAAGGCGAACGTTGTAGCAGATGCTCTGAGCCGAAAGGCCATTCATGTCTCTGCAATGATGGTGAAGGAACTAGAGTTGATCGAGAAGTTCTGTGACCTTGATTTAATGATGGAAATGAGTCCGTAAAAGATTAGCGTGGGGATGATCACGATATCAAGTGGATTGATGGAAGAGATCAAAGAGCAACAAGCCACTGATACATTCCTCCAAGAAAAGGAAGAGCTCATGGAGCAAGGAAAAGCCACCGAGTTTAGTTTGTGATCAGATAACATCTGGAGATGTAATGGTCGAATCTGTGTTCCCGACAATCTGGAGATGAAGAAGATGATTCTCGATGAATCACACAAAAACACGCTGAGCATCCATCCAAGATCAACCAAGATGTATCAAGACTTGAAGCAAAGATTTTGGTGGCCATGTATGAAGAAACAAGTAGCAGAATATGTGGCATCTTGCCTAACTTGTCAAAAGGCAAAGATAGAACATCAGAAGCCCGGTGGAATGTTACAGTCTCTAGATATACCCCAATTGTATATCCATGGATTTCGTGGTAGGATTATCGAGGACTTCCAAAGACTTCGACTCAATTTGGGTAATCATAGACAGGTTGACGAAGTCGGAACACTTCTTATCTGTCAAGGCAAACTACATGGTGGAAATATTAACCGAAGTGTACATCAGGGAAGTAATTGGACTCCATGGAGTGCCTTCCAGTATAATCTCAGATCAAGACCCAAAGTTCACTTCGCGATTTTGGGGAAGCTTAAAAAAAGTCCCGGGAACTAAGATAAGGCTAAGCTCGGCTTACCATCCGCAGACAGATGGGTAAACTGAAAGGACAATTCAGACCTTGGAAGACTTGCTTAGAGCTTGCATTCTGGATAACCGTGGAAGTTGGGACGATTTGTAACCACTTATCGAGTTCACGTACAACAACAATTTCCACTCGAGTATAGGGATGATACCCTACAAAGCTTTGTACGGAAGGAAATGTCAGACGTCGTTATGCTGGTATCAGGACGGAGAAAGCATCATTTTAGGCCCTGAAATTGTGAAACAAACAACAGAGAAAGTGAGGCAAATCCGTGAAAAGATGAACGCCTCTCAAAATAGACATAAGAGCTATGTCGATCGTAGGAGGAGACCTCTCAAATTTAAGGAAGGAGAACATGTGTTTCTAAGAGTCACCCCTACCACAGGGATAGGCAGAGTCATAAAATCCAGAAAACTTACCCCAAAATTCATTGGACCTTATCAAATCCTCCGTCGTATTGGTCCAGTAGCCTATCAAATTGCCTTGCCGCCTTTTTTTCAAATATTCATGATGTGTTCCACGTTTCTCAATTGAGAAAATATGTTTCCGATCCATCGCATGTAATTGAGCCCGATGAAGTACAGTTAAAAGAGAACCTATCCTATGAAACTGCACCGGTACGGATCGAAGACAGAAGGATTAAGCAACTCCGGGGAAACCAAATTCCCCTGGTCAAAGTTATTTGGGATGAAGCGACCGGAGAAGCAACCTGGGAGACTGAAGAGAAGATGAGATTACAGTACCCCGATCTTTTTTCCGGTACGTAATTTCGAGGACGAAAAGTATTTTTAGTGGGGTAGTAATGTAACGTCCCGATTTTCTGTTTATTGTTAATCTATGCTTAAGTGTGGGCTTGCCAGTAATTGATTTTAAAGTTTTAGATATTATTTTGATAAACTAAAATCATTTTCATAACTTAGACTATCTTAGGAAGCTCCGATAAAAATTTCAGCTGAAAATTCAAACGAATCCCGGTCTGCGGTTTCTAATTAAGATTGCTAATGTTTCCACTATTTTAAATTTTTCGTTAAAATTTTTTATTTTATTGATTTTTCGGGTACAATTTTCATTAGAAATACGATTGATTCGGTACAAATATTTAACCGAAATGAAACAAAAGTAAAGGGAAATAACTTGTATCATATTTTGGAGTGTTGGGTGAGGAAAATCTGATTTTTTGTTAGATGATTAGTAATTTTATGATACAAAATCAGGATTATCATAATAAATTATTATATTTCAAAATTTATATTAAAAATACTTTTAAAATTTTTTATTTTTCCTCTCCCTTTTCTACTGCACCAGCACCTCTCCCCCTCTATATATACATACATACGTTCCCTTCTCACTTCATCACTTTTTCCTCTCATTTCCAAAAGTCATTCAAACTACACTTGTTCCTAGGTCTTTTGTTCTTGAACAAACTTAAGTCTTGCTCTCGAGACTTAATAATAAATTTTATGATACAAAATCATGATTATCATAATAAATTATTATATGATCAACTATTGTTCTGCACTTTTCTTCTATGTTCATTTTATACACATGCATATTGAGTTGATTCATGAAAGCTTGTTTATTTTGTTTCAAAACTAAATTCTTTCAACTTCTACTACTTCTTTCTACCTTCATCAACCTTTGCATGTTGGAATGAACCCTCCTAGCTATGACCATTTTAATGGGGTTGGCCGAAAACCTAAGGAGGAGAGGTTGTGATTTTGCAACATATTTTTCACATGCATGTTAGTTTTACTATATTTTTGCTTATAGTTTTAACTTGTAATCAATAAGAAATCATCTTCCTTTACATGCAAAAGATTTTACCACTTCTTGCTCATATTTATTCTCATTTTAATGGCTTGCATGTGAAGAGAAAATCATCCACCCAATGATCATGGTGTGGCCGAAACACCAAGAGGGAGAAATGACGAGTTTTTGCTAAAATCTCACATGCATGGCTTTAGATCTTTGGTTCATGAATTTTTTTAATTAACGAATTTTTTTTAGACTATGTATACCTTCTTGTGATGGTTCTATGGCCAAAAATCTAAAATTTCTTTAAGTTAGTGAGGCCTAATTTTTAATCCCTTGGAAGGTTGCATGTTTAATACACTAAGTTCTTTGCATTAGTAGCTTAATAATGGTGTTTGAAAAATTTTAGTGTTCCTAGCCTTGTTGGCTTGTGATGGTCGAAACTCGCTTGATGAGTTGATGAGGCTTGTTCAAAATTTTTTTAGTCTAAATGATGCTTAGAGCACTATAAAGTTTACATGCATGAAATTAGATTGATGAAAAATAATATTTTTCCACCATTTCTTGAGAAGGCCGAAACCTATGGTTCATGTGGCCAAGATTATAAAATTTTATTTTCAAGTTTTAAGCTTTTATTTTACCTCCTTGATGCTTGAGGATCATAGATCCAAAAGTTTGTGAAAATTTAGAATTTCTAGCATGATTTTCTAAGCATGGCCGAATGCATGCATAAAATTACGGTGATTTTATTAAAAAAAATTTACTTATGTTAAACACTTGTTTCTTATGATATGGATATGTTGATTTATTGATGTAATTTATTGGTTGTTGCATATAAAGCCTAACCTTGAGTTAGAGCTCAAAATAATAAGTTAAGATAAATATCTTAACAAGATCATGAAAGAAGCTTACAAATAAATAGTGTTTTTGAAAAGAAGTTTTGTTTAAAAAAAGAAGAAAGTTAAGGTTATATTTCTAAATTTTTTAAGATTTGAAATTTTATGAAATAGCATATTTTGATTTATTGAATTAAAAGAAATTTTTTAAAAGAAGATTACTTTGATTTTATTGAAAAAGAGTGAATTTTTAAAATCAGGGTTATTTTTGAAAAATGGATTTCAAATAAAAAAAATTTACAAAAAAGAAAAAACTTTGCTCAAAACAATATTCCAATAACTTGGATAAGTTATGGAGATTTGATTTTGTTTTGTTTTTTACTGAACGAAAAATAACGTTGAAAAGTGGACCTAGTAACCGAGACGTCGGGCTACTAGTGTAATTAAACACGTTGATCTATGATCCGTGTCACGTTGTTGCGTGAGACACCCCGCTGTGCCCCTTTGTGACATTTAGTTTAAAACCACAATTATTAGTTCCTTAAGCGCACGTTTAGCGTTAAAGATTTTCACAAATCATTTTCGAAATGTCCCCTTTAAAAATCGGAGATTTGTATGACGTCGGAAAAACACCTGATAGACAGTTTTATAACTTCAAAATTTAATCCAACCATAAATGGTCTCTGGTCTTACATCAATTGCCAGGAGCGGAAAATAAATACACAAACTCCAGTTGTGATAAAGAATTAGGAGATAAATAGATACAGTAATCCCAAATTGGTTTTCATACACATACACAGTTTTCATTAAGAACATAAAATATTCGCAAGATTATAATATATAAATACCCCAAGTTTATCTATTACATTACCAAAACACTGTTGAGGGTATCCTCTCGGTAGGAGCCCTCACAGGCATAGACTTAGACAAAAATACTAGACAACTGAAAACATCTAAAACGTCTCACAAGACGCACTGGCCATATACTACCTGGACCCTAATCACCATGGGTCAAGACTCGAGCTCTGGCATTCGGCTCATAGGGAATCCTGTCCAATCCCTCGTCATTAAGTTTGTCCACCAAGTCTTCTGGTACGATTTCATAATAAAACGAATACAACATGCAGAGAGATGCAGGGGATAAGAAACAGTTCTATCATCAAAAACGGAAAAGATTCATAGTAAATGATACACTAATTGCCATAGACAATCAACACACATTTCTAACAAGTCATCCTCAAATTAATATATATCCTCCTCTACCCTTTGTCATGATGCAATGCAATGCAGTACGAATGTTTTGCCACAGCCACGTATCCAAATTTCTATCTCAAGTAAATCAGACTATATTTCAAGTCAACCAAACTATGTTTCAAGCAGCAGCAGAGAAAGAAAGAACGAGAAAAGAAAGAAGAAGAAAAAGAAAGAAAGAGAAAAGGAGAAAAGAAGAAAGAGAAAAAGAAGAAAAGAAAGAAAGAGAAACAGAGAGAAAGAGAGAGTTATGGTCTAATGAGAGAAAGGAAGAGAGAGTTTTTATGATTTAACTTAACATTTAGTGATAGGTACACCAATGAGTGATAAAATATTAAGCCTAAAATAAACATGTTTTTACTTTTTGGAATCTAAAAAAATAAAGATTGATAAATATATAATTTCAAAATTCAAATTAGAGTGAAGATTAATAGTTGGACTGATCAACTAAGAAAATACTCGGTCCAAAATTTAATCTCCGATTAAGGTCAAACCAGTTTATTTTCAACTCAAAAATTAAGTAGAATGAAAATATGAAAATGTTTTTCTCTTAAACATATTATTTAAAATATTTTTCTGTACTAGTATAATAGTGACAATAACGTAAATTATTGTCTATTAAACGTGCATTCATTGAAATAAGTCAGTGCTAACGCACCTAATAAAATAATTTGAAGAGAGTAATTTAATTACTCAAACTAAACCACATAACACAAATGAACATAAACATCCAAATAAAATAATTAATCGTATGTGTAATTATATTTTAACCGGTTGAATAGCGTAACTAAAAACGGGCTGTTACATTGCGGACTATGTGTCCTTATACGTTGTTGTGGACTGCGTGTCCTACATATGTTATACAAACATGATAAACGAAGTAAAGGTGTAAAGTTATTTTCTACTACCACAAAGTCTTAGACTGGTGCATCGGTTTAAGACTCTTGTGATTGGACACTCGGACTCAAATGTAATGTGTTTAGAAATTTTAATACATGGAAAAGTTATGGAGGTCGTGAGCCTTTGAGCTTCGACAAGGAAAGAATTATACACAAAGAAAAGCCTCGATAATAAAATGATTTTCATGCATTTGGCAGACGTGTCCAAAGTTGTTTTGTGTGAGTACCTTGAAAGGCAGGGTATATCATGCTACATTGTATCATTGTGCCTTGACGGACAATGAAAGCCATATGCCTTGATTACTATGCCTTGAGTTGGATAGTATGCTATGGATATCCATGCACGTTGCACACTATGCCAGGAGTTTTGGGCAGTGTAGTGGACCAACACGTTGTGCCTTTTATGGCAAAAATTTTGGGCCTGATCAGCTCATTTTAAACAAAGTGAAGTTGTGGTCTCCGGAGATTAGAATAGAAGTTGAATTATAGAAGTGTCATGGTTTTCAAAAAATGATGATTATCTCTTGTTACGTACTGCTTCAAATGATATCTTGTTACTTGTATATGTTTCTCTGTATGTTTTGGGTGCATATAGTTGTCATAATTAACCATATATTGGTATCTTACCCTTGCATTTTCCTTCATGTATATATGTATGTATCCTGTTATGTTGAGACTAGATGGACCCAGCTCTGCTCTCGTGCACTCTCGGGTGAGGGTGATCATGTTTGAGGATGCCGACAACCCTGGGGCTTGGGTGATTCATCCGGGGAATCACACGACCGAGTACATTGGCCCGGTTTGCACTATAGAACAGCTAGTGTTGGATCCACCACCTCTGGATGTGGCGCCAGCTTCACCCATAGAGGAGGATCCGGAGGAATTCATGGATGAGGAACCCCGGTATCATCCTATGAGCAGTGATGATGATGTACTTGGCGAGGGAGCCGGGGTGGAAGTATCCTCTTCTGATACTTCCTCTGGAAATGAGGGAGACTTCCGTGGTCTCCCGAATGGGTATCACTAGTTTGTCTTGACCAACTTAGGAAGTCTAGTTTTATTTTGGAGTAGTGATGTTGGATGGATCTCGTTAGTCGCATGTTTTATTTTGTCTCTTTAAACTCTAGTGTAATACAGTGTTTTGTTTAAGAAACTTGGATGTACACTCAAGGAAACTTCTGTCAATGCACCTATCACTAAGAAGGTGTTTGTTATCAATGTGAAGATTATGTATGTTTTCTATGAATGTAAGTTGATCTTTTAATTCCATGTCTTAAGTTGAGTTTTATTTAATAATGAATTACTAATTAAATATTGACATTCCGAAAGAAATTGACATGTCTTCTAATAACGTTAATATTAGTAAAAAAGGATTAATTAATGTAATGCCCGGGTGAGAGTGTTACATTCAACTTCTTCAGATTGTGATGTTTCACTTGAGATGTTAGCTTTATCAGACTTTTCAGTCTTCCGCTCACTGTTTTCCTTGGCCAGCTTATCTCACTCTTGAGATTTCTGCTTATGCTCACTGATGAGCTTTACATACTCTCTCTTCAGGAATTTGAAGGCCTTAGATAAGCAGTTGGATTCCTCCAACAACTCCTCGTAGGCATCAAGTAATTCCTCATAGTCAGAATGTATCTCATTATATGAATCTGAGTCAGTGTTGGCCATCAGACAGAGATTAGCTTCTTCCTCTGTCTCTTCATTTGAAGATGTTGACTCCAGATCTTCTCAAATAGCCATCATCCCTTTCTTCTTATTTTTGAAGAACTTCTTATAAGGGGATTTCTTGAGTTGAGGACATTCAGCTTTGATGTGGCTAGGCTTTTTGCACTCGTAGCAGACAATTGAACTCTTATCTGTTGAAGTGGATTCTTTGAAGTTCTTGTCCTTGTTGAACCTTCTGAATGGCTTATCCTTTCTAAACTTATGTTTCTATAAGAGAATCTTAATCTTCCTGGATAGGCGAGACAATTCTTCATTACTTTTAGAATCCTCGGGTTCAACCAGGTCAGCATCACTGGATGACTCGTCTGCCTTCAGAGCCTAGGAAGCTTTTACTGAATTTAGATCAGTCTTAAGAGCAATTGACTTGCCCTTCTTTGTTGTAATTTCATCTCCAAGTTCTTGCTCAAGAACAGTGAGTGTTCCAAGAAGTTCATCCATAGTTAAGGTAGTGATCCTTGGCTTGAGAGATAGCAGTGACCAAAGGTCTTCACTGCTTAGGTAGACTTCTCAGAATCTTTCCAACCTTCTTAGTATTAGTATAAATTTTTCCAAGAGATTTTAGACCATTAATGATAGTTTGGAATCTTCCTAGCATCTGAGCAACAAATTCTCCTTCCTCCATGACAAATAGTTCATACTTTCTAACAAGTATGACAATTTTTGATTCTTTAACTTTGGCTCTTCCTTCATGAGTAACAGCTAAAGTATCCCATATTTCTTTACCATAATCACATGCACAAACCTTTTCAAATTCTCCAGGGCTGAGAACACAAATGATGTTGTATCTGGCTTTGTGGTTCAACTCCCATTTTGTCTTTTCTGCAAGGGTCCACTGAGCTTTTGTCTTGTCAGTGTTGTCATCATTCTTAGGAATGAATGGACTATCAGTGATGACATCCTAGAGATCAGAGTTTGTAGATAGAATGAACCATTGAAATCTATCTTTCCAATAGTTATAGTTTTCTCCATTGAAGAATGGAGCTCTGGTTAGGGAAGTTCTTTCAGTCTGGTGACTTCCAGTTGAACTAGCTCCAGCAATCATGTCTATTCTTCAGGACCTTTACCTCTACACTGTTAGATGCTCAACCCAGAGACTGGGCTCTGATACCAACTGAAATAGATAACTATGAACACGAGAAGGGGGGTTGAATTGTGTTTATCAGAATTTAAAACAAAGTTGAAAACTTTTCTCACACAGAAGCTAAGTTCAGACAAGTGGGAAGGAACGGTACAGACAGGTGACCTGTCTGGTTAGATTTCAACAGAATAAACACGCAAGCACACAACTTGAGAACAGATTTAATGTTAACACTTTAACCCCTTAGTTATAAAGCAGGTATGATAATCAAAGCAATTAAAGAGTTTAAGGGAAGAGAGATCAACACAGTTGTTTATCCTGGTTCACTATTCAACACAAAGAGCTACGTCCAGTCCTTGGTAGCACCAAGTTTTATCCAGTATAACTGATCAGGTTACAGACTCCAAGAATTGTTTGCAAACCAAGCCTCTTCAGACTCCAAGACAAGTATTCTTTGCACACCTAGCCTCTTCAGGCTCACCTGGGTTTGTTTGAGAAGTTTGTTTGTAATAAATACAATCAGACAGATAGTTCTTTCACTAACACTCAGAGTGAATTAAATGTAAGCTTAGGGTGTGTTTGGATGGGGGAATTGTAGAGGGTAAAGTGATGTTTAAGGGTATTTAAAATACTTGAATTTAAATTATGTTGTTTGGAGAATAAATTGAAGGGATTTTTAAAATACAGGGATTTTATGAGGTAATTTTATAAATCTAAAAATCATGGAATTTGAAATCCCACCTAATGAGAGAGAATTCTATAATTCTCTATCAGCCTTCACTCGTTATTGTCCCTCTCTCACGTTCTTCGTTCTTCTCTACTTTCTCTCTGAGTTCATCTCTCCTTAACCAAGTTCCATCAATGGCAGAACCCTAACCACACTCAATCTCTTATGTCTTCATTTCCGTCTCCCTCTCTCCTCATTTTCGTCTCTCTCTTCATTTTCGTCTCTCTCATTCAACTTCTTTGTTCCTCTCTCACTCATCTCCGAACTTTGATACTCCTTCTGCTCAATCTCCGTCTTGATCTATATAGAGAATATTTGTTTTCATTTTCGTTTTGTTTTTTCTTACCGGTCTAATTTATGAGTTAAATGGATTCATGGTTTTTGTTTTCCTTTGTAGATTTTAGAGCACAATTTCAGCTCCTTTGGATTCTGTGTTAAACCAGATAATTTCATGAACATCCTATTCAGGTATCATCTTCTCGGTGTTCATTGTTTCCAATTTTTGTTGGTTTATTGATTTTCATTTTAATTTTTGTAACTGATTTTAATATCTAAGTATATATTCATATGCAAATGGATAGGATATTTCTTATGTGTATTGGTTTGAATCTATAGTGCTCTGTTATTGGATAAGATTCAGTTCAGTATTCCCTACACATTTTACACCGATAATTGGTTATATTACACTGCCTATAATCTCCCTGATAATTGATGGGTTTGTTGAGATAAATAATTGATTGACAAAAGAGATAGAACCTGCTTGATTTTCCTTTTATTAATTTTTTTTTTCACTTTTGGCTTATGACTGCAGACGAGAGACCATGAGATCATTTTCCTTTTCTGTTTTTTGTTTTTGGGAATGGGGTTTGTGTGTTGGCATTGGTGGTGGTGATGGGGGATTTTTTTCTCCTTGTGGTCGTGAATCTCCATCATAAAGTTGATTCCTTTATTATTTTTGTACCAAAAATATAACTAGTTCAATTTCTACAATATGTTTGGCCCGACATATAGTTGGGGACCTATTATCTTATTCTAATCAATGTCTTTAGTAGGGATCTTCTCAAGCCAAAAACCACTGCTGATGCAAACTTTTGTTTGTTGTGAATTTCTTTGTTAGAGAGCAAGTCAATGCAGCCTTTATTTGAATGTTTTCAATATCACTAATAATAAGTCCTTGTTTACATATTTCAGTGTTATCATTAGATAAAACTTTATTTCATAATGGCCCAGACTTCTTTTCCTATTATGTATATACTGGTTACCCATGTTCTCACTTCTCATAATTAGGCTCTACTGAGTTTTCAATGCATATGCCTTGTGTTTTACAACTAGATGCATACAAGCAAGGACATTTGTATACTAGTTTATTATATATTTGTTGTAAACTGGACTGAGGCCCTTGTATAACTTATGAATATTGTCACTTCTGACATCATTTAAGTTCAATGGCTGGTTTTTTGTACTACAGGAAGTGTAGTTTTTTGTCTGCAGTGTATGACTTAAGCTTATGTTTTTCAGCTCTAAATATTAGCATATATTTTTTGTTCTCTAATGTTATAACTTATAAGTGATATTGAAATTGGTTTATATGTTTGAATTGCTAGCTTGTTGACACGCTGTCGCGCACGGGTCAAAAAGCGAGTGGTTTGAAAAAGTGTAGTCAGGGTACGACAACTCGAGTATCGTCTCTCAAGGACTCTTGTATTGTTATTAACCTCAAAAAAATCAGTTTGGGGGGGGTTGAGATTGAAAGATTCAATTAAAAGAAAACAATGCAATTAGGAAATAAGTGATTATCAATAATTAAAACGATTAATCTACTGTTCTCGGTTTCTCACTATCATTGATTCATATAAATTACAGGCGCTAATCAGATTATAATCCCTTTTCGATTGTAGTAACAATTAACAAACGAAATTGACACTACGAGATATATGTTCCTAATTCCCGAATTAAGCAAACGGGGTGAGGCTCTCGTGAATTAAGCAAACACGATTGAACACACGCGAATTAAGCAAACGCGATTAGGTATAGGAACATAGAATCATCGAAATAAATCAACACGTAATCTATACAATCCTGAATTAAGCAAACAGAACATATATCATAGTATTAAAAGAGAGAAGCAATTCAATTAGGAATTATAGAACCTCAAGTGGCGGCGGAAACCAATTACAACAGATTAATCCAAAGGAATTAGTTCTCCATCAAATACAACATAAAATCCCTAGGAACTAATTCGCAACCGTCCAATCTCAAAGGAAAAGAAGAAGTCCCTGCAATCTGCCCTAAAACAGCAATTTATAGCCTTCAGAATCTGCGCCCGCTCGCGAGGCGAATATTAGAAGTGGCGCGAGTTCAAAATTGGGTTCTCGCGAGGCGAGATGATGATTCGCGAGGCGAGACCGAAAGGGTGACATTCTCTGGCACAGTCAGGCCTTCAGGCTCGCGAGGCAAGTTGGAGATTCGCGAGGCGAGACAGGAAGGGTGACTGTTGCTGTTCAGGCTGGTCTTCAGGCTCGTGGGGCGAGTAGCTTCTCGCAAGGCAAAACTTCCAGAATTGCATTTTCCATTGCTTTCTTCATTCCTTTGGCTCTAAGTGCTTCCCTTTTAGCCTGAAAATATGAAATAGCAGTGAATGCTTTATTTGACTCAAAAACTAACTAAAATGTCCTAAACTACTTAAGAAACTCAAAATGTTGCTTGAGGACGGTTAAATCCAAATTTGGGCTAAAACGAGATTGAAACTCGAATAATTAGTGCAAAAACCATGGTCTTACTAGTTATAAAACTAGTCAACCAGAGGCTGATCACTTGTCAAGACATTGATAAACAAACACCAATGTGCTTTTGGTTTTTTAATCATAGCCCTTGCATATGATTATATGAAATAAGATTTGGTTTCCATTTGTTTTTTGCATAAATTATGAATCTGTATATTTTGCTTACTTTTTTTTTTTTTGTAATTTGATTTCAAGAAATGGACACTAGTATAGTTGATGCTTCCATCACTTGAAGAAGAGTTGGCAGAGCTTGAGGAAACATTCATTGTTCTTAGTATCATTGCTATGATTTTGGGTGTGATGGCTTGGTATCATGAAAAATATTTTGGTAAGGAACCGGCTCGAAATTGGAATTGGAAAGGCGCAGTTTCCTTAATCGCCTATATAGGGGAACAAAAAATGATTGCATTGAACAACTAAGTGTCAGTAAAGGGGCGTTTTTAAGCTTTGTAGAATTTTACAAGAGAAAGGGCAATTAGTAAGGACAAGAAATGTCCCTACAACTGAAGCTGTGGCAATGTTTTTGCATATCCTTGCACACAACCTAAAATATAGAGTAGTGGAGTTTACTTTTTACAGATCCAAAGAAACAATAAGCAGGCAATTCAATAGTGTTCTGCGAGCTGTCATGAAAGTGAACCGGGAATATTTGAAGTTTCATGACTATAATCTAGAGGGCTCAGAGGCAAATAAATGGGGATGGTTTGAGGCAAGCTTGTCATTTGTTTAAGTAATTAGAAGATTTAAGTATCTGTAACTTTTGTAATTTGGTATAATTTTGAAATGTTTTTAGAATTCAGTTGGAGCACTTGATGGGACACATATTCCAATAACAGCTGCTGCGGAAGATAGGCCTAGATATCGTAATAGAAAGGGTGATATCTCTATGAATGTATTAGGAGTTTGTGGTCCGGATTTAAGGTTCATTTATGCATTACCTGGGTGGGAAGGGTTTGCAGGAGATTCTCGAGTATTGTGAGATGCTTTACGTCGTCAAGACTGTCTTCGAATCCCAAATGGTAATATCATGAAAATGATGATACTTTTTTATTTAGTGCATCAAATACAACTATATGAATTTTTTTGTTTTAGGAAAACCATTGTAGGTAAATATTTTCTTGTGGATGCGGGACATACCAATGGTCCTGGATTTTTAGCACCTTATCGAGGGACTAGATATCATCTCAATGAGTGGATTGGAAACACCCCTCAAAATTACAAGGAGTTGTTTAATCTTCGTCATTCAAGTGCAAGGAATGTAATTGAAAGATCGTTTGGTATATTGAAGAAAAGATGGAGTATATTAAGGACTCTTTTTTTTATATAAAAACCCAAATAAGAATTATTAATGCATGTTTCATATTACAGAATTTTATAATAGATGGAAAATGAAGTGATCCGATTTTAGAGGTTCAAGACTTGCAGCTTTTATCTGCTGTTGATGAAGAGTTAACCAACCAACAAAGGGAAAGAGTAACAAGTAATGTTGTAGATGAGGTCATAACTCTTATGGGGGGGAACAACAATGCAAAAGTGTAACACAATAACAAAGCAATACGCAGGGGGAATAAATCCCCCCAAACTTGCAAGAATCTGTGAGGAGCAACAACAAATATATGGCAGTAAATAGAACAACACAAACATAAAAGAGACACCAAGATTTTAACGTGGAAAACGCCTTAAAGCAAGGGTAAAAACCACGGTCGTCCAGACCAAAGAAACAGCTCCACTATGATCAAATAATGGTACAAAAGAGTCTCCAACAAGTGCACAAACCGTGCTAACAATCAACCAAAACAACCAAGCACCAATGCTTACAAATGAGAAACAAAAAGATGAAATTTACCCCAAAAATAGAGCTACTGTGCGAAGCTAATATCTCTCACTTAAGACCACATATTCAAAATCCGAACGGTGAGAATGAAGAACCACACGTCCTGAACCATCTTCCGAAATATCAGCCCAATCCAACGGTGAACGAATCCTTTGTGGCGATATTACGGTGACTGTCTGGTGGGTATGCGGGTTGGCTTTCTCTCCTCTCTTCTCTCTTGTTGGCTGCTATATCCTTACTAAAATGAGACCTCTCTATAATCCTAATTTGACCTCTCTCTACTTAAACAAATGAGACAAAATGGGCTTACATATTTGGGTCTTTCTCCACATAGGAAGGGAGCCCAAAACCCAACAAATCTCCCCCTCACAACTATGTGGAGATAACCGCCAACTGGCGATATCCCAACAAGTTTCAAATTTCCCTCTTGGTAGTACTTTAGTCATCATATCAGAACCATTATCATCAGTATGAACTTTAGTCAACTCCAACAGCTTAGCATCCAAAGCATCACGTATCCAATGATACCTCACATCAATATGTTTGGACCTAGAATGAGAAGTTGGATTCTTACCAAGATGAATAGCACTTTGACTATCAACAAACAACAAATATTTGTCTTGAACAAAACCAAACTCCTGCAAGAATTTCTTCAACCATAGCAACTCCTTGCATGCTTCGGTAATGGCAATGAACTCTTCTTCAGTAGTGGACAATGCTACTGATAATCTGCTGGCTTATCATGTTTTATCTATTCTTTTAGAGTGGATTTAATCAATTAAGTTGAGTTGAATACTTGATTTAGCCCAAAATAGACTTTGTTTTCCTCTTTTTGTTATTTTAGAGTCAATGTGTGCATTTAATTGATTTAATTAGATTTTAGATGATTTTCTCAAGATTTTTCTTATTTTGATTTTTAGGAAAGTATCAAGAAGAAAAGAATGGAAATCAATTAAAATGAAGATTGCCAAGTAAATTGCAAGGGCCCACATGATGGATTTGAATCCAAATCAATTTGGATTTGAATTATTATGATTAAAAGATAATTCAATTGGCATTGAGATAAAAGATTGGATCCAAATCAATTTGGATTTGGATAATAATTGCCTATCACAATAATAAAGGATATGATAAGATCTAGCAATTAAATTGCTCCAGTGAAGAGAATATTGTTACTATCAATTCAAAGTTAAGTGAGTTGAATGGAATATCTTGCCATTAAGAATTTGCTTTGTCAATTGAAGCTTGGTCAATGTGAATCCAATGTGCTAAGGGCCCACATGATCACTTTGTGATTACAACCATCAAATAATAAGCTCAAATTGGAAATTGGAAAATAAATTACTCCCTGGACTAGTGAAGCAGCGTGAAGAAAGGAAAGATTGATATGGGTCTTGAAAAGTCAATTGATAATTAAAGTAAGGGGCCTACATGATCACTTTGAGATTACAAGTTCAATTAGAAAGTGAAGCAATGTGAATCAACAAATAGTCAAAGTTGCCATGGGCCCACGTACAAATCACAATTGAATGATGATTGAAACTTACAAATTGGAGGTTGCACTATATATATAGCGCAAGTCAGCAAGCGTCCGGGGGAGACAAAAGGGGAGTGCACAACAGGTGCAGGCCGTGCAAGAGAGCAGAGAAGACACAAAGACAACACACACCACAATTTCAATGGAGTTGGAGTTTTATTTTCTTCTTGTTCTTTCTTTTATGCTTGAGTAGTTGTTTTTATTTCTAGGAATTGGGGCTATGCTCAAGACTTTTTTTATGTTATGAATTGACGTTTTACTTCTTGTTAATTTCAATTTGCTTTCGATTTGATTCCTATTGCATGAATTACTTGTGAATTTGGTGCGCACTTATTTGCATGTCATAGATACTCTAAGAAGGAACCTTGCGGTGAACTTAGGTATCGGATCTATAGGAATCAAACTTAGGACTTAAATTACGAGAGTTAGAAGCGGTCCTTCAAGGGTTCACTGAATTGTCACAAAGCTTAAAGGGTTCGATTTAAATTCAATTACCACGAGAGTAGGGGTTGGTTTAATTGGGCACGGTTCTTGTATCTCGAGAGGGAACATTAACTTATTTAGGATAAATTCACCTTCAAAGCAATTTTGATAATGAACAAGAGGGGTAGTCAATTTAGTAGCATGAGCAGCCTTGTTGGTAACCCAATTCCTGGAAATCTTTTTTTCATATTTAAAATCCCAAAAATATTTGATTTGATTTGATTGTTTCTTTTATTTTCTTAAAATCTATTCACACTTATTTCTTAGTCTAAAATAGTTGTTTAATTTGTGAAGTTGTACTTGGTTTCCCAATCCCTGAGTTCGATACTCGGTAATTTACTTGCCGTTTTAATTATTACTTGCTTCGATCCGATAAACTTGCCGAAGCCCATCAGCTACACACTTCTACAACTTAGACTGCCAAGCCACAGCTCCCCCTGCAAATCTAATCATATAGCCCGAAGTGGACTTCCTGGAATCAATGTCTCCAGTCATATCCGACTCTGAGTACCGCACCAAAGTAGGCTTATCACCTCCAAAGCAAAGCTTCATACCGGCGGTACCCCAAAGATATCTCAAAGTCCATTTCACAGCATTCCAATGCTCTCTACCCGGATTAGACAAAAATCTACTGATTGTACCGACAGCATGTGCTATATCTGGTCTTGTACATACCATTGCATACATCAAACTACCCACAACAGATGCATAAGGAACCCGTTCCATATCTAATTTCTCTGCTTCATTTGAAGGACTTTGTTTAGCACTCAGCTTGAAATGAGTAGCAAGAGGAGTGCTTATCGCCTTGGCATTTTCCATCTGGAATCTCTGCAACACTCTTTAACATAGTGTTCTTGTTATAGCCATAGCTTCTTCTCCTTTCTGTCACGCATGATTCTTATACCAAGAATCTGTTTAGCAGCTCCCATGTCTTTCATGGAAAATGACTCACACAATTGCTTCTTTAACCTGTCAATCCTGGAAATATTTTTCCCAACAATAAGCATGTCATCAACATATAATCACAGGATAATGAAGTCATCATTAGAAAACTTTCTAACAAAGACACAATGGTCAGAAGTAGTCTTCTTATATCCTTGGTCACACATAACAGACTCAAACTTCTTATACCACTGCCTCGGAGCCTGCTTCAAACCATATAGACTTTTTCTCAACCTACACACATAGTGTTCCTTGCCTTCAACTTGAAAACCATCAGGTTGCTTCATGTAAATCTCTTCCTCCAAATTACCATGAAGGAAAGCTGTTTTCACATCCATTTGCTCTACCTCCAAATCAAGAGTAGCCGCCAAACTCAACATGATTCTAATGGATGACATCTTTACCACAGGCAAGAAAATCTCATTAAAATCAACACCCTTTCTTTGATGGAAGCCCTTCACCACTAATCTGGATTTATACCTCGGAGACGTAGAGTTACTCTCATGTTTCACCCTATAAATCCACCTATTTTACAAGGCCCTCTTGCCTTTAGGAAACTTCACCAAATCATAAGTGTGATTATCATACAAGGATTTTATTTCATCCTGCATTGCGTCCAACCACTTTTGTTTGTCTTCACTCTCCATGGCCTCTCCAAAACACTCAGGTTCTCCCTCATCGGTCAAGGTTACATACTCATCATAATGATACCTTGTAGATGGTTGTCACTACCTGTTAGATCTCCTGAGTTGGATTTGAGGTGGTTCGGAAGCATCACCAAGATTCTCATCCTGTGACATCTTATGTTCCTCTTCATCATCATCACCTGGAACATCTAACTCATCTCCAAGCTGCTGATCATTAACATAATCATGTGGCTCCCCATTCTGAACATTACCATCAACAATATCCAGATTATAATTAGGCAACCGAACTGGATCAACAACAAACAAGTTGCTATCATTCTTGGGTGTAGTCTTCTCCACCTTATCAATGTCTTTAATGGTTTGATCTTCCATGAACTCTACATCACGGCTTCTGACAAGCTTTTTCTCAACAGGATCATACAACCTGTAACCAAATTCATCTTGACCATAACCGATGAAGATACAATGCTTTGTCTTTGCATCCAACTTGGATCTTTCATCCTTTGGAACATGCACAAAAGCCTTGCAACCAAAGACTCTCAAGTGATAATACCTAACATTCTTGCCAAACAAAATTTTGTCTGGAACCTCACTATTCAAAGCAACTGCAAGACTGAGATTAATAACATGTACCGCTGTGTACAGTGCCTCACCCCAGTAATGCGTGGGCAACTTAGCTTCAGAAAGCATACATCTCACTCTCTCAATCAATGTCCTGTTCATCCTCTCTGCTAAACCATTCAGCTGAGGAGTTTTAGGAGGAGTCTTTTCATGTGCAATACCTTGTTGCTTGCAATAGATATCAAAGGGTCCACAATACTCACCACCATTTTTAGTATGAATGCATTTCAGCTTCTTGCCTGACTGCCTCTCAACCAAAGCCTGAAACTGTTTGAACTTCTCCAGCACTTGGTCTTTTGTCTTCAAACCATAGACCCATAGCTTCCTGGAACAATCATCAATAAAAATAACAAAGTAGAGGGCACCACTAAAGGATTTTACCTTCAATGGGCCACACACATCAGAATGCACCAACTGAAGCAACTCTGACTTCCTTGAGGGAGGATGCTTCTTAAAGGATACTATAGTCTGTTTACCAGCCATGCAATGAGAACACTTCTCCAACTCTGCACTCTTCAATCCCAGAAGCACATCCTTTTTAGCTAAGCAATTTAACCCTTTTTCACTGATATGACTAATAGCATGGTTGGTACAGCTTCTGGTAGGACAAAATCATGTCCAGACCTCTTGGGCGTGGAAGCTTCAATTTGAAGCTTTCACTTTTTGCTTCCACAATTTTACAAACTCGTGCCACTATCACCGTGATTTTGGTCCTAACGTGATTTCCTGAAGTGATACCAAACAGGCACTAAGCCTTCGGTGCCACAAAGATGCCTCCATATCCACAGCATTCACACTGTCTTTAGCAACCAAAGCTTTTGTCCAATACAGTTTAGAAATTTTCTCCCCTCTAGCCACAACCAAGTTACCTTTGCTGAGTTTCCATTTTCCAGAACCAAAGTGATTATCGTAACCACCCTCATCAAGCAATTGCACAGAGATCAAATTAAAGAGGACATACGGAGCATGTTTGACTCCTTTAAGCAACAACTGCATTCCCATGTTGGTTTGCAAGCAAACATCAGCAACACCAATCACCTTAGACACACCGTCATTACCCATCTTCAATACTCCAAAGTCACCTGAAGTATAAGATGTGAAGAACTCCATCATCGGTGTAACATGCAATGTAGAACCACTATCAATTATCCACATGCTCTCATCTGATACAAGATTAACCGACTCATGGTCACGGAGAATAACAAGATTATCACCAGTACAGTAGTGACACGGTCATCATCATCATGATCCCTCTCTTTCTGCTTACCCTTCTTGTCTTTGTTCTCCTTTTTCCACAGAAAACAATTCTTCTGTATGTGCCCTGTTTTGTGACAATAATGACACTCCACATTCTTATATCGAGACTTGGACTTGCTCCTGCTTTTCTCTCTACCACCCTTCGGTTCTTTTTTTTGACTTCTCCCCCTATTTTCAGTGACAAGCACCTCGGACTGAGATGAAGTACCATGTACCTTCCTTCTCATCTCCTCATTAAGAACACCACCCTTTGCCATTTCCAAAGAAATAACACCATTAGGGGGTGGGTATCTTTCATTCTAGAGTGGTGAGAATCTATTTTGGTAGATGAAAACCCATTAGTACCCCTAGCATTACCTGCTCTTTCTCCATCCCTTTCCCACGTTCTCTATTGTAGTTTTTCTCTCACCATGTGCCCAAACTTCATGTTTTTATCCATTTGGTGTTACCTTGGAACGTTGGGCCAAGTTTTGAAAAGGGGTCATGTTTGTCTAAAGAAAATTTGTTTTCTAAGATGTTCTATCAAGCCCAACTTTAAAAAAAAAAATCATAAAGGTTTTATAATTTTGGCTTAGAATGTTGTCTTTGTTTTAATTTAGTTTGTTTGTTAACAAAAAAAATATTTTCTTCTAAAAAATGAAAGGGTTGGCTGTGATGTGACATCTTGTTAATCCTTATTTTTCTAGGACATCTGAGTTGTGATAATTTGGTGATCCTATGTCTTTAAAAAAAATGAAAGGATTATCTGAGATATGACGTCTTTTTAATCCTTATCTTTTTAGTATCTCTGAGTTGCGACAACTTGATGATCCTAAGCCTCTAAAAATAAAATAAAATTAACTTCTGTTAAAAAGTAAACTAAGATACAACATCTTGTTAATCCTTATAATTTTTAGGACGCTTGAGTTGTGACAACTGGGTGATCCTAAATCTTTTAAAAATAAATAAATAAATAAATAAAGTTATTTTCTTTTAAAATGAAAGGATTATCTGAGATACGACGTCTTGTTAATCTTTGTCTTTTTAGGACATCTGAGTTGTGACAGTTTGATGATCTTAAGCTTTTAAAAATAAATAACTAAATTAACCTCTTTTTAAAAGGGTAAACTGAAATATGACATCTTATTAACCCTTGATTTTATTACAAAAAATTTAAAATGGACCATTTTCAAAAACATCAATCCTCTTTTCAAAATGTTGTCGTATGAATGTAGATGTTGTGGTAGTCTGTATTTTTTTTCAGGTGTGATCGATCAATCTTTTTTTGGAGCAACAATTGAATATGCAAAATAGTTAAAGGCTGGATATGCTCACATGAATTCTCTACATGCTACTCTGGCTGTACTTATTCAGTTTTGTGATTTTGTATAACAGTATGAATATAGGTGTTGTGGTAGTCTTTTTTTTTTTCTTCAGGTGTGACTGATGAATCTTTTATTGGAGCATCATTTGAATATGCAGAATAGCTAAAAGCTGGATATGCTCACAGGAATTATCTACATGCTACTCTGGGTGTACTTGTTCGCTTTTGTGATTTTGTATAACATTTTATAGCTTAGTCTGTAGTTATTTCCTTTAGCTCAGAGAGTTTAATGTTAAAGGGTGTAGATCCTTGGTGTACTGTCATGACATGTTGATCCTGGTGTTGTGATGTTTTGTATGAACTATGATGTATCTTTATTTTGAACCAGCCTTGAGCAAATGATAGAGTGGATCCTCTTCAACACTTTCTAGAAGGTGGGAAGTGTGATGTCTTGTGATGCTTAACTGGTTATTTTGAATAATATTTTTACTTATCGAAAAAAAAAACAAAGTGTTTGAATAAGGTATCTATACCTGTTCCAATTGATCCGGCAAGCTCTTGTTCAAGCTGTTTGGCAGCTTTTATTTTTGGTTGGTGGCACGACTTATAGCTTATTTGGGAAAGATTGAATGTTTCCCTTTCTGTTTTTGGTGTAATAAGTTGTTTTGAGAATAATTTTTTATGTTTGCATAAGGAGCTTATTTTTTAAAAAAGCTCTTTTTGGAGAGAAAAAACTGTTTTATGTCATCTAGTTTGTTTTAGCATAAGATTGTTATGATTTGATTATTTTTCATTCTAAAACTTTATTCCCTTTTTACCCCTACAAAACTAACTTCTAAATTATACAAATAACTTCATACCCTTTTTCGTAATTTACTATATATATAAGTTATTTTTTTTCAACGCCCAAACGAAATAGATTATCTTAAAATCGCTTTTCAGCAAATAGACACAAACAAAAACAGATTCTGATTATAATCGATTATACAAAAATCGATTATCAGTATGTTCTTCCAGCTTTAAATACACTCTTAGAGCATGTTTGGGAAAAATTAATTCTTTCTCATTCAACTGTTTTTACTCTATTAAGCTGTTTTGTGAAATAATTATTATATTTGGATAGAAAGATTATTTTTTAAAAAAAGCTATTTTACACCGATTTCAACTGTTTTGGTTCCAGCTGCTCCATCCAGCTGTTTGCTGAAATTGATTTTGATTATTCACGGGCTCTCCTTTATTGTCCCTACCCGAGCGTCAGTGTATGGTTTCTTTTATCACCCCTTCTCTTTATTTTCACGCAGCTTTGGATTACCACTGGCCTAATTGCATGTGAGGTTTCACTTTGATGGTGCAATTGAAAATTTTAATGTAACGAAAAATCAATATAAAAGTTAATAAATTAAAATTTCTAGAGTGCAAAAAATAAATTAAAATGACTCATGGGACTCTCATCACCGGTTCATTTTTTTAGAATTTTTAAGAATTTGAATTTCAAAAAATATAATTTCAAAAAAAAAATATTGTTAAAAAAATCAAATATTATTAAATTATACAAATAACTTCATATATTTTTCGTAATTTATTATATAAAAATGATTATCTTTATACCATCCAAACGAATTAGATTATCTTAAAATAGTTTTTCAGCAAACATATCCAAACAAAAACAGATTCTGATTATAATCGATTATCACAATAATCGATTATTTGAAAACAGATTATCAGCATAATCTTTTTTTTTCCAGCTTTCCCAAATACACTCTTAATCTTCTATTCAACTTACCAACTGTAACGCAGAGAAAGAATTGTTTCTTTATTTTAATTAAAAACAGAAAACAAAATAAGAAAATATGCTTAGATCATTGTTTTCATTTCATACTCAGGAAATAAACTCTTATCTTTGGGAGTGTGGACTTTACTTTATAATAAATAGCAACTTATTTATTTATTTTTAGTTACAATTAAAAAGTTATTTAAAATAGTTGTTTAAATAACTCTTTCATTTTTGAAAATGTTAGGATATGTTTGTTTTGTTTTCAGACTCCAATTTCTTATTTTCATTTCCTATTTTAAAAAAAATGACTACAAAAATGTTACCTTTATTTTGTTTTCTATTTCCAAAGATTTGTACAAAAATAGTGAAGGAATTGTATACCTTTTGTTGAACCCAAAGTGGTTTTGGATTTAATAATCTCTAAGTTTTGATGCTAACAAAAGGATTAAATTTGATTGACAAAGTGTTAGTTGAGATCTAACAAGTGAGTTCAATTTATGCAGGAATATCCAAAAGAATATAAGGTATACAATGCTTGGACTCGTGCAAAGAATTAACCGTCCAGAGGTTATTTAAACTGTTTATATTTTAAATGATAAGTAGACTGATTTTCTTTAGTAGACGAGGCTATAAATGAATACCTAAATAACTTGTTAGGAACAGCAAGTCCAAAGACTTGAAAATAAGAGCGTCTATTTTGCCACGTCAGCAGACGAGTGCTATCCTTGAAACTCAAATATACATCCATAGTGCCTATCTAAAATTCAGTAGACGTCCATAGTACCACGTCATTGGACGAAGTTTCTCTAAGGACTTAGCAAGTCCAAAGACTTGTGTGGACGGGCGCTTCTGCCACATCAGTGGACGAGCAGAATAAAATCTTGTGTAGATGCGTTCTTAAAACTAAGTAGACGGTTCTATATGTTTACTACCTTGAATGTGATTTAATGCAACCTGGTCCACAATGAATTTATTTCAAATGATTGATATTTATTTCAAATGAATATTTGTTCTTTCCATTTGTTTTTATATGATTTAATGTCTTGTTTCCCTTGAGAAAATTCATAGTACCATCAAGGAAATACAAAAAGCAAATAGTATAATTGAAATTGCAAAACGATCTGTACGATGACATCTTTATTGCTGAACAAAAGCTGGGTTATACACGAAGGAGGAAAGAAAGTTTTTAAGGTACAATTGCTCAGAACAGTGAGCCTCCATTTTATGATTTTCTGATAACCAGGGATACTTTTCAACATGGCCAAAATCAAGCTATCAGTCTCAATGGATATCATGCATTTAATGTTATCTCTAAACGGGATCATTCAAAGTAACCGTTGAAGAATTACAAGAGAATAAGAAGGTCTCTATAAATTGAAGACCTCAGATATTGAAGACAAGAGAACTCTTGCCTGCAGAATGCTGACATCTGGGAACTAATTGAAAATGGCTACACTAAGCCAAGGAGTGAAGCTAGAGCTGCAATGCCTAGAGCTGAATGGACTCAAGAGCAGACAAGCCAACATCAACTAAACTTGAAAGCTAAGCACTATCTCATGTGTGCTATCACCAGATCTGAGCATGACAAGGTTCATAGTTGCAACACAGCTAAAGAAATCTAGGATACTCTTGTACTAGCTCATGAAGGTTCCTCACAAGTGAAGCAATCAAAGGTAAGCATGCTGGTTCACCAGTATGAGCTATTCAAGATGGCTGATCATGAAACTATAGACCAGGTGTTTGGAAGATTACAAACAATCACCAACAGTCTCAGGTCTCTTGGAACGGTCTATGAGAACAGAGATCACGTGAGAAAAATTTTGAGAAGTCTCTCAAACACTAGTGGAAAATATACATTAGACGGTAAAGGTTTACGTCAGTTAACCAAAAACTAGACGTTAAAAAGGGGGCGGTGGCAGTTTTGTAAATATCAGACTTCATTAATTCACTGTTAACGTCAGTTGTTTTAAGGACTGACGTTAAAAGTGAGGCGGTGGCAGTTTTGTAAATATTAAATCACTATTTGCGTCAATTGTTTAATGAACTGACGTTAAAAGTGTTTAGCAAGAAATTATTAACACTTTTAACGTCAGTTGTTTATAAAACTGACGTTAAAAGTGTGATTTTTTACTTCAGTTAAATAAATAACTGACGTAAATAATCAACTCATTCCTATCTTTCTTTCGTTGTCATCTCCCTGTTGTCACTCTTAACGCAGATCATCACTCCATATAGTGCAGTTTATTTCTAATCTTTTTTTAAAAAAAGTTTATTTTTAATCTTAATTAATTAGCTTGAATTAGTAAACAAATTCTTGTGCAAATTAAAATAAATAAACACTTAACATAAAACAAGTTATATATGTATAATCAAATCGTATCTCATTGAAGCGATTCATAAGTTACAATTACATGATTAAAAGATAAAAAATTTCCGCAAGATAGCACTAAAATATAAAAAAGTTTATGCTTCAACATCATTTTCTTCTCAGTCCTGTCCTCAGAAACTCCAATATTGAATGCATCTCCTCCCTTACTTGAAGTCCTTGATGCTCCATCTGAATCCACAGTTACTTTGGAGCCGTGGCAGAGTGAAGGGTGCACTCGATCTGTTTCAGCAATATTCTTGGAACAGCCACTTGGTTCCAAAGCTGAGGTTTTGGAACTGTAGCTGCTGATTCTCCGGAAGGATGATAGTGTGTGCAATTCACATAATGCGATTTACACACCCTTATCACCCATGTAATGCGATTTACACAACCTCAGAAGTTGTTTGACCATTAAGACAGAGACCTTTAAGTCTAGGTATAGGAAGAAAGAGTGATGAAGTTAATCTCCATGGCAGACCCATATTGTTTAGCAGAAAAATTAAAGGAAGGAAGGAAGCTATTTATAGGAGTAGGGGATGAAGTTACTAGGCGTCGTAAGTTGCTAAAAAATTAAATTGATCATTAAGAGCATTAGGTTCCAAGGCGCATTGGGAGTTGGCAGTCATATATTATAAACGTGCAGAAAAGAAAACGCCCGAAGGAATAGGAAGAAATAGACCAAGTCTAGGTATAAACTTAGTGCTCATAAGGTTACAATGTGCATGGGTAAGTAGCACAGCATGTAATGGGTAATTAAGTAGCAGAGCAGAGTAGTCAAAGGAATGAATGCTTTTGCAGAAACTTATACAATTTTAACGTCAGTTTTTGAATAAAACTGACGTTAAAAGTGTTTTTAAAATAAAAAATATTTATTTTTAACGTCAGTTGTTTATACAACTGACGTTAAAAGTGTGATTTTTACTTAACAGCTGACGTAAATAATCCTATATCCCTATCTGAAATGCCTTGTTGTCACTCTTAACACAGGTCAATGGGTAAGTAGCAGAGTAGTCAAAGGAATCAATGTTTTTGCAGAAACTTATACACTGTTAATGTCAGTTGTTGAATAAAACTGAAGTTAAAAGTGTTTTTAAAATAAAAATATTTATTTTTAACGTATGTTGTTTATACAATTGACGTTAAAAATGTGATTTTTTACTTCAGTTAAATAAATAGCTGACGTAAATAATCCTATATCCCTATCTGAAATGCCCTGTTGTCACTCAATTAACACAGGTCTCTGAGCCATTTTGTGAAGGAATAGAAATATAGAGGAAAAGAAGAGGCAGTATTACAGACTGATACAGAAGAATGTTACTTTATATAGAGAATGATTTTTACACAACACTTTTAACGTCAGTTGTATTCAACAACGGACGTTAAAAGTGTTTTTTTAAAAAAAATATTAATATTTAACGTCAGTTTGTTAATAAAACTGACGTTAAAAAATTAATTGTAACGTCAGCTGTTTAATACAACTGACGTTAAATATTGTTTTATATAACGTTTACACCCGCGCGCCTTTTGCACCTTGCTCTGTACGTACGTCTATTTTCTCTTTTCATCACGCTCAACCCTAAATCACTCTCAACCCTCACTCTCACTCTCACCCAGCACAGAACCCTAATCGCGAGCTCATCTCCACCGCAACCACCGCGAGGGCTTCTTCGCCACCACCGTGAGGTACACTATTAACCCTAACTCTGTCTTTCCATTCATTCTTTGCAATAACTTGACGTACATCTCTCTTTCCCCTTCCCACGCACTAACTCTCCTTGTCCCTCTGCTCTCAGTAACCACATCGAACGTTGGCCACCACTCGGGCTCCCCTCCCCACCACCACGCGAGCACCTATTTCTAGTGAGTATTTAGGGCACATTTTTGTATTTTTGGTTTTGAGTATATGTTGAAACTGTAGTCTCAGTAGTTGAAACTTGAAACCGTGAGTTTGAGTTGTTTGGAATGTACGTCTCTGTTTTTGGTTTTGAGTGCATGTTGCTCTGCTGGTTGATCTGTCACGGCCGTGATGCTAATCACGACTAGGCCGTGATCAGTTTCCCGCTGTGATGGCATGGTACATTCGGTTGGCACGTTACTACGGCCGTGATGGACATCACTGCGCCAAGGCCGTGACCGAGTCTTGGCAATTAATCTTTAAAAAGTATAGTTTTCAATCTCCTGTATTGTCCTTATATTGGATATATATATGTTTTGTATATCTACAGGACCTATCTAGTTATGGATCGTAGTCGGATGGTTTGTAAGCGTACTAGTGCTGAGTATTTGAAGGGGGTGGGAGAATTTATAGAATTTGCTCAAAGGAATGTTCCTAATAGTGATGGAATGTTCTGTTGTCCTTGTGTCAAGTGTTTGAATACGAGGAAATGTACGGTGAAGGATATACGTACTCATTTGATTTGTGAAGGGATTTGCTTGAGTTATACAAGATGGATATGGCATGGTGATATGTTGTTGAGTAGTAATACGACGAGTGTCTCCCAAAGTGAGGACGTTGACGTAGATATGGAGGATGATCGAGTAGAGGACATGATCCGTGATAATGCGGATAAGCCTTTATATCCAGGGTGTACTACTCATACACGGTTGTCGGCGGTGCTAAAATTGGTTTGTGTGAAGGCGAGAAATGGTTGGACCGATAAAAGCTTCACGGAATTGCTTGAAGTGTTGAAAGACTTGCTTCCGGAGGACAACACATTGCCTGACCGTAACTATGAGGCCAAGAAGGTATTGTGTCCTATGGGTATGGAGTATAAGAAGATACACGCATGCCCCAATGATTGCATATTGTACACCGGTGTTCATGAAGACAATCACGATTGCCCCAAATGTGGGTTATCACGATACAAAGTGAAGGGTGGTGATGATGATGATGATCTTGATGATGTGAGAAAAAAGGGTCCTCCTGCGAAGGTGTTGTGGTATCTTCCAATAATTCCAAGGTTCAAGCGATTGTTTGTCAATGCGAAAGATGCGAAGAATCTTAGATGGCATAATGATGAGAGGAAACGTGATGGAAAGGTTCGTCATCCTGCTGATTCTATTCAATGGAAGAATATCGATACTATGTTTCCGGATTTCGCCGATGAGCCAAGAAACCTAAGGCTTGGACTTGCTACGGATGGAATGAATCCTTATGGTAACATGAGTAGTATTCATAGTTCATGGCCTGTTCTGTTGGTAATTTATAACATGCCCCCTTGGTTGTGCATGAAGCGCAAATACATGATGTTGTCTATGATGATTTCGGGCCCAAAGCAACCGGGAAATGACTTAGATGTTTATCTAGGTCCCTTGATTGAAGACTTGAAAACGTTGTGGGTGGAAGGTGTTGATGTAGTTGATGGGTATTCTCATGAGACTTTCAAGCTTCGTGCCATGTTATTTTGCACCATCAACGACTTTCCAGCGTACGGTAACTTGTCCTGGTACAGTGTCAAGGGGCATAAATCATGCCCTATATGTGAAGAAGGCACATGCTACACTCAGTTGCATCATGGAAAGAAGACGGTTTACCTTGGGCATCGGAGATTTCTTAGACGTGATCACCCATATCGTAAGATGAAAAAAGCTTTTAATGGATGCCAAGAGAGAGAAGAAGCGCCGGCGGCCTTAATTGGAGAGCAGGTTTATCAGAGGGTAAAGGACATCGATGTTATATTCGGCAAGTCCAAAAAGAAAGGTAAAGCTGTTGAGAAAAACATATGGAAGAAGAGGTCGATATTCTTTGATCTTCCATACTGGCGCAAGCTTGATGTCGACTACGCATTGAGGTGATGCATGTGGAGAAAAATGTGTGTGATAGTGTGATCGTGACGCTTCTAAAAATTCAGTGCAAGACAAAGGATGGTGTGAATTCTCGTCTCGACATCGTAGCTATGTGTATACGAAAGCAGTTAGCTACAGTTTTTGAGGATGGTAAGCGGACTTATTTGCCGCCAAAGATGTCATACTTTGTCAAAAAAAGAGAGACAAAGTTTCTGCGGGTGTCTTCAGGGCATCAAAGTTCCACATGGTTACTCTTCAAATATGAAGAGGCTTGTCTCTAGTGATCTTAAATTGGTTGGCTTGAAGTCTCATGATTGTCACATCTTGATGCAACAACTTCTGCCCTTTGCTATTCGTGGTATTGCTACAAAAAATGTGTGACATGCCATTACTCGGTTGTGCTCATTCTTCAATTCTATATGTAGCAAAGTCGTTAACCCCCGTATGTTGGATGACTTGGAAGTTGAGGCTGCTACAATCTTGTGCCAATTGGAGATGTATTTTCCTCCTTCCTTTTTCGACATAATGGTTCACTTAATTGTTCATTTGGTGAGGGAGATTAGATTATGTGGGCCGGTTTTTCTGAGATAGATGTACCCAGTTGAGTGCTACATGAAGATCTTGAAAGGGTACGTGAAGAATCCTCATCGTCCGGAAGCATCTATTGTTCAAAGGTATGTTGCACAAGAAGCTATTGAGTTTTATTCGGACTACCTTCATAACACGGATCCTATAGGGGTTCCTAAGCCTCGGCATGATGAGATCAGATGTCAAGGTAAGGGTACACATGGCTTAAGAATTAATAGGAAGGATCGGGAGGAAGTGCTTCAAGCACATTTGTATGTATTGAACAACATCGAATGTGTTCAGCCTTTCTTATTTGAACATAAAAGAAAAGTCAATCAAGAAAACCCTCGAATGAGCGAAAGGTGGTTGTTGAACAAGCATAACAAGACTTTCTTACCATGGTTCAAGGAAGAAATGCTTAAGGATGGTAGTACTGCTTCTGATGACGTAAAATGGCTAGCACGTGGGCCTAACTTCAATGTCATATGTTGGAGCGGATACGACATAAATAACTTTTCCTTTTATACAAAGGAACAAGATAACAAGAGTACCATGCAAAATAGTGGGGTTATGATCGCGGCCGAAGCAATGCACTTCTCTAGTGCAAAGGACACAAAACCCGTTACAGCACCGACACCTTACTTTGGATATATTGAAGATATTTGGGTGCTCGATTACACTAAGCTTACGGTGCCGGTATTTAAATGTAAGTGGGTTGATAGTAACGGTGGTGTACAAACCGATGAATTGGGGTTCACATTGGTAGACCTCAACAAGTTAGGTCATATAAATGAGCCTTTCATAATGGCTTCCCAAGCAAAACAAGTGTTCTACATCACTGATCCTTCTAACAAAAGGTTGTCCGTGGTTCTCCAAGGAAAAATCATGTATAATGGTAGTGATGAAAATGAAGATTCAAATCTTGATATTCCTGAGACTCCTTCTTTTTCAACAAACCTGCCTACTATAATCGAGGAGACACAGGTGGACGATGTACATGCCACTCGTGATGATCATCACGAAGGGATATTGATATAGGTAGTTTAAACTTAGTATACATTTATAACCTATGTTAATAAATATATATTGTTTTGAACAGGCATACATATGGATCATTGTTCCATTTTTCCTTTGCAATTCTGTAATGTGTGTGATATTCTATGTTACTGGGATATTTACTAAATGCAGGGATGGCTTAGGGGAGTGATATTTTAAATCTGAATTTAAAAAAAAATACTATTAACGTCAGTTTTATCATACAACTGACGTTAATAGTATTTTATAAAATATACAGTACATTATTAACGTCAGTTGTTGATTACAACTGACGTTAAAATTAAGACCTTTAACGTCAGTTCTTGATAACAATTGACGTTAGTTTTAACAAAATTAACGTCGGTTTTGTTAAAGAACTGACGTTAATTTTGACAAAATTAACGTCAGTTGTGTTAAAGAACCGACGTTAATAGTGTTATATTTAACGTCAGTTCTCAACTGACGTTAAAAGTTTAACTTTTAACGTCAGCTGTATTTACGTCAGTCAGTATTCTGACGTAACAAATCAATTTTAACTGACGTAAAAATGACACGTACTCGGCAAGTGTACCGGTTCGTTGCAAGTAATAAAAACGGTGAGACGGATATCGTTCTCAGGGATCGTGGACAATTACCACTTCGCAAATTTGACTACTATCTAGGCGATCGGATTTTGGATTGAAGGTTGTTCTAACATCTAGCAAACAAACAAGAAGAAAATATTTTTGTTCTTTTTGGATTTTTCTCAAACAGTTAACGTGAAAACAGAGAGATGAATAACAATGAGATAGAATTGCTGGGGTTAAACTAAGCTAATCCTCCCTTGATTGTTATGAAATGATAACTAACACAGTTCCTACTCCCCTTATGACAATCGAATCTTTTCTAATATACTCAAGCCTAATGTCTTAGGTGCATTGAGTCTAAAATCCCAAATTAAACCCTAATGTCTTAGGTGGATTAATAAGAGAAATTGCATTAAGACAAGATTCATAAGATTGCAAGTAGCCAACACCTATGTCTAGATTCTTGGACTACTTGGCATATAATTCATGAGCATGCTTTAACATCAACCTTTCAATTGTCTATTAAAGCAACTAATCATTCCTAAGATGATCAAGCCTAGGAAAGCATTAAGCATAGAATTATATACTCACAAAGAAGAAGGAAACTGTATTAAAATCAAATCATTTTTACAACCAAGTTCAGATAGCGATAGTCTAACCCCAACAAAAGGGGAGTTTAGCTACACATAATTGAAAGTAAAACAAAAGGAATAATTACAGAGATGAACAAAGGGGAGAGCTCCATGGAATGATGCACACAGCCACAACAGCAGAGGATTTTCTTTAGGGTTTTCTGAATGCCATTCTTCTGTTCTGCTCAGTTCTTTTATTAATCGTGGCCGGTCACGGCCGTGACAGCCATCACGGCCAGGCCGTGATGGTTTCTGACTTGGCACCGCTTCATTTACTGATTCATCACGGCCGTGATACTCATCACGGCCAGGCCGTGATACTTCTCGACTTTTCCAACAAAAAGTCACGGCCGTGATAGCCATCACGGCTAGGCCGTGATCGTCTCGACTTTTCCAACCGATTCATCACGGCAGTAATATCCATCACGGCCAGGCCGTGATCGTCTCTCGACTTTTGGAGATCTGGCACAGCTGACACGTCACGGCCGTGATAGCCATCACGGCTAGGCCGTGATGACTTCCGACTTTTGGCTCAATTCTTTCTTCAGCCATCTGCTCCTCACGGTAGTGAGGGCCATCACAGCTAGGCCGTGATACTCTCGCTTGGCTCAATTTCTTATCTTTCAAAGCTCTAAGTCATCCAAGCTTCATACTTGCTAATTCTTGGGCATTTAATCATGAATATCTGCAAAACAACACACAATACCACCTTATCCGTTCCAAAGGAAAAACTAAACAAAATAAACACTAAAATGGCCTAACTATATGCAAATGCATGCAGAAATGTACATGGAAAATGAGGTGAAATCACACTCATCAAATCACCCCAAGCTTAAGACTTTGCTTGTCCTCAAGCAAAAACCAAGGCCATAAGATGAAAACAACCAGGACAATGATAGTGAACTAAGAACCCGAATAAAATGATCCAAGCAACAGGAGTCAATTATTTCAAGCAAGAGACAATCAATTCAAGTCCAATTAGGGGCTTAGTTTCCCTAGACTCACATTCTCACTAATTCGGGCACTCTATCTCACTTGAAGCTCACCCCAAGCTTGTTCATTTGCTTGGCTCTCTTTCTTGCCTCACTCACTCAAGTGTTAAGGGAATATGACATTTCACTCCATTTTCCTCAAAGAATGATTCCTACCATAAGCTTGACTATCAACCAAATCTTCACTTTATTAATGAAAACATCTAAGAATCAAGAGGTCTTATTCTTTGGTTGTAATGAGGCCATGGGATCAATTTTCGGGTGGGAATTTCAAAAACAGGAAATTTCAAAAGGCTATACAAACAATCAAGCATTGCAAGGCACAACCTTCTAAAATACCTTTCTTTGGGTTTCAGTTTACTCTTCCACCATTCTTTTCATTTTTTTTTTCTTTTCTTTTTCTTTTTACTTCTCATTCCTTTTTGTCATCCCCTTCCCCATTTTTATTTCTTCTTTTTTTTTTTTTTTTTTTTTGTTTGGAGAAGGGAAGATTTTGCAATTCAAGAGAAGTAAAATTTTTTCAGATTCATTTTTTTTCTTTTCATCATCCCAAACTTTCAACTACATTTTCCAACCCATTTTTGCACAGTACTTTAGAAGGTCCCTCATAAGCATATTTAACACAACATTTTAGGGAACCAAGAAAAGCATGCTATTCATTCAGGCTCAAAATTGGGCAACTAAGGGTAGCATTATTCATTCAAAGCTCAGAAGGCCAGAAAAACACCTATTGCCTCAATCCTTTTCAAAAATATTCTCAAAAATTTTCAAGTTTCGAAATGGTTTCAAGTCAAGTTCTAGAGAAAAACAATCCAAGAGGAAAACACTCTACACAAAGAACGGGGCAGATTTAGTGAGTGCCCCCTAATGGCTCAAAAGCTCACATTCATCAGTTCAAGAACCAGTGAGAACATAAATCCATAGAAACACATGCTAATCATCAACTATCCAAGAACATCTCAAGCATATTTAATGAAGCCATATCACAAGAATATAAAATCAGGGTCCAAAAATTCACTATCACAGAGAAATTGGCACTTAGCTCTCACAATCAGATGCTCAATCTAAGCAGGGGGCAATTAATTCATGTGATCATGCAAGACTAGAGCCTATATGAATGCAATATTTACAATGCAAGCTAAAAGATTACCCCTACCCCAAGCTTAAAGACTTACATTGTCCTCAATGTAAATAATTAAGCTTAGAGAGGGGAGAAAACTAGAACAACTCACAAGGTGGTAGTGGTGCTGAATCACATGCTTTCGGTCTTGTTTCCTCCCCGCCCTTCTTCTCCTCCTTCCTTCAAAATCTGGAATCACTCAACAAACTATTAACAAACCTCTTGAGCTTCTCAAATTATTCAAGAGGGGGAAATCAAAAACAAAAGAGAAGATGAAAATAAAAAATAAAAATTGGGTTGCCTCCCAATAAGCGCTTCTTTAACGTCATTAGCTTGACGGATGATTTTTTTTTTTTAATTATTTTTTTTTTAATTTTTTTTTTTTTTTAAGAAGATGGTGCCTGAAGAGTGACGGAAATCGCCTGACGATCAAAGTTGCCCCCAAGGTAGTGCTTTAGTCTTTGTCCATTAACCGTGAAGGTATCACCGGATGATGGATCTTCCAATTTAACAGAACCAAATGGAGAGACAGACTTGACATAGAATGGGCCTGACCATCTTGATCTCAATTTGCCTGGAAAGAGCTTGAGTCTTGAGTTAAACAGCAGAACTGACTGGCCTTCTTCAAACTTCTTGGGAAGAATGTACTTGTCATGCCAGAACTTTGTCCTTTCCTTGTATATCCTAGCACTCTCATAAGCCAAGAGTCGGAACTCATCCAACTCATTCAATTGAAGCATCCTCTTGTCCATGGCCAGCCTTACATCAAAGTTCAGGGCCTTCACTGCCCAAAAAGCACGGTGTTGTAGCTCTACCGGAAGATGACATGATTTCCCGAACACCAATTGGTAAGGTGACATACCAATAGGCGTCTTATAGGCAGTCCGATAGGCCCAAAGTGCATCATCCAACTTCTTCGCCCAATCCTTCCTTGCATTGTTCACAGTTTTTTTCAAAATTCTCTTCAACTCCCGGTTGGACAATTCCACTTGCCCACTGGTTTGGGGATGGTAAGGTGTGGTAACTTTGTGGTTCACCCCAAACTTGGCAAGCACTGCATTGAACTCATTATTGCAAAAGTGGGTACCCCCATCACTTATGATAGCCCTAGGGGTCCCAAACCGGGTAAAAATATTCTTCCTCACAAAACTGATCACAGTTCTTGCATCATCCTTCAAAGTTGGCACGGCTTCCACCCACTTGCTCACATAATCAACCGCCACCAGGATGTACTTGTTGTTGTAAGACGACGGAAAGGACCCATGAAGTCAATCCCCATACGTCAAAGAGCTCTACCTCCAATATACCCTTTAAGGGCATCTCATTTCTCTTGGAAATACTGCCGGTCCTCTGGCATTTATCACAATTCATCACCCAAGCTCGGGAGTCCTTGAAAATGGTGGGCCAAAACAATCCGCTTTGCAAAATCTTCATCGCGGTCCTCTCACCACCAAAGTGTCCTCCATAGGGTGAGTTGTGGCAGTGGGTCAACACCCCATTAATTTCTTCTTCAGGTATGCACCTCCTCAGAATTCCATCTGAACCCCTTTTGAAAAGATACGGCTCATCCCAAATGTAGAACTTGGCATCATGAATGAGCTTCTTCTTCTGCTGCGCATTGAAGTCCTTAGGAATCTTATTGGCCGCCTTGTAATTTGCAATATCCGCGAACCAAGGTGCCACTTGCACCACAAACAACTGTTCATCTGGAAATTCCTCTTGAATTGGCAACTTTGCTTCTGCGTGGACATCTGCTTGTGGGAGCCTGGACAAATGGTCTGCTACCACATTCTCCACTCCTTTCTTGTCCTTTATTTCCAAATCAAACTCTTGGAGTAGCAGTATCCACCTAATAAGCCTTGGCTTAGCATCCTGTTTAGTCATCAGATATCTCAAAGCGAGAATGATCGGTGTAGACTGTAGTTTTACAACCAATCAAGTAGGATCTAAATTTATCAAAAGCAAATACCACAACAAGCAATTCTTTTTCGATCGTAGTGTAATTCAATTGGGCATCATTAAGCACACGACGGGCATAGTAAATGACATGCAGCACTTTGTTTTTTCTTTGGCCCAAAATGGCTCCCACCGCATAGTCACTTGCATCACACATTAGCTCAAAAGGTAAACTCCAACGGAGGAGCAATGACCAAGTGCGGTGGTGAGTTTTTCTTTCAAAATTTTGAAGGCATGCATGCAATCATCATCAAATATAAAAGGAGTATCAGCTACCAAAAGCTTGCATAAGGGTTTCACTATTTTTGAAAAATCTTTTATGAACCTTCTATAAAAACCCGCATGCCCTAGGAAGCTTCTAACACCTTTCACATTCAAGGGAGGAGGAAGTTTTTCAATCACTTCAATTTTGGCTCTATCAACCTCCATCCCTCGTGATGAAATTTTGTGCCCAAGAACTATACCCTCCCTAACCATGAAATGGCATTTTTCCCAATTTAAAACGAGGTTAGTTTCTTGGCACCTTTTTAGGACACAGGCAAGATTATTCAAACAGTTATCAAATGAATCACCAAATACAGAAAAATCGTCCATAAATACCTCAATAAACTTCTCATTCATATCAGAAAAGATGGATAGCATGCACCTTTGAAAAGTGGCGGGTGCATTGCACAACCCGAAAGGCATTCTCCTGTATGCATAGACTCCATAAGGGCAGGTGAAAGCGGTCTTCTCTTGGTCCTCCGGGTCAACCACAATCTGGTTATACCCGGAGTATCCATCAAGGAAACAATAGAAAGCATGGCCCGCCAACCTCTCTAGCATCTGATCAATGAAGGGTAATGGAAAGTGGTCTTTTCTAGTGGCCTCATTTAGCCTTCTGTAGTCAATGCATACCCTCCATCCAGACACGGTCCTGGAGGGAATAAGTTCATTCTTTTCATTCGCCACCACTGTCATCCCCCCTTTCTTCGGCACAACTTGGACCGGACTCACCCATGGACTATCGGAGATGGGATAGATAATGCCCGCATCCAACAACTTCACAATCTCCTTCCTCACAACTTCCTTCATATTCGGGTTGAGTCTTCTTTGCGGTTGCCTAACCGGCTTGAATTTTTCCTCCACACGGATTTTGTGCATGCAGAAGGAGGGGCTTATCCCTTTCAAATCGGACATAGACCATCCAATTGCAGATTTGTGCTCCCTAAGCACCCTCAACAGCTTCTCTTCTTCCAATGAATTTAACCCACTACTGATGATAACTGGGAATGAAGAGTTCATCCCTAGGAAGGCATAACGGAGATGGGATGGCAATTCCTTCAACTCTAGCACCGGTGGGTCACCCTTGTCTTCAATTCTCACATCTTCCACCACTTTGTCTTCATCGTATTCACAACCGGACAAGCCTCCGGAGATTTAATCATGAGATCAACTTCTTCTCGCACATACTCCTTCTTCTACATCCTCTACCATTAGAGCGGCTTCTAACGAATCTTCAAACTTACGGTGCAAACCCTTGTCGACTAATGAATCAATGAGGTCCACTATCATGCATGTGTCCTTGTCGCTTGGGTGTTTCATCGCTTCAAACACATTAAAAGTGACCTTTTCGTCTTGTACCCGAAGCACCAATTCCCCTTGATTGACATCGATCAAGGCTCTACACTGTTGCTAGGAATGGTCTCCCAAGAATCGAGGAGTATCACCATCTTGACCATATCTAACACCACAAAATCTGCTTGGAAAAATAAATTTATCTACCTTCACCAACAAATCCTCCACAACACCATAGGGATATGTAATTGAGCTGATTACGCCAGTTGAAGAGAAATTCCTGTTGGTTTTACCTCACCAATCCCCAGCTTCTTGAAAATGGAGAGCGGCATCAAATTAATACTTGCCCCTAAATCGCACAATGCTCTCCCTATGTTCAGATGACCAATCGTGCATGGGATAGTGAAACTGCACGGGTCCTTCATTTTTTAGGTGACTTCCTTTGAAGTATAGCGCTGCACTCTTCAGTAACATAACTGTCTCCTCCTTCCACCTTCTTTTGTTCGTAAGGATTTCCTTCATGAATTTTGCGTAGGAAGGCATCTGCTGTAGAGCTTCAGCAAACGGGATGTTTATTTGTAGCCTTTTGAATACATCCAGGAACTTGGAAAACTGCTGATCTTTTGCCTCTTTCTTCAACCGGTTGGGGTAGTGGGATTACGAAATATGGGGGCAGCTCCTTGGGATTATCGGCCTCTTTCCGAATCTGTCTTCTGGTCTTCTTCTTTGCAAATTCTTCATCAACCAGTTTCTCCCTCTCGTGGTTCTTGACTTCTACATCAATAGGATTAGAGGTAGTACCTTGGGAAGTTCAGGGTTCTTCATTGTTTACCTCTTCAAATTGCCCCTTGTCAATTCCAGCATCACTTGTCTTCTCTTCCTTATCTTTTTCTTGTGGACTTAACATTCTCCCACTTCTTGTAACAATGGCCTTACAATCTTCCCTTGGGTTCTTCTCAGTATCCCAGTGCGGTTGTCCCTGGAGGTCTCTCTGCCATCTGCCTTGCTAGTTGGCCCATTTGATGCTCCAAGTTCTTGATTGAGGCATTCTGATTCTTTATAGTCTCTTGAGTAACTTGCATGAACTGGCCTAGAAGGTTCTCCAATTTGCTTGAACTCTCTTGAGGAGGCTTTGCTTGAGTATTTGAACTTTGTCCTTGTCTCCAACTAAAGTTGGGATGATTGCGCCACCCCGGATTGTAGGTGTTGGAATAGGGATCATTTCTAGGTCCTTGGTTGCCCATATAGTTTACCTCTTCTTGTCCCGAGCTTCCAACCACATTGATCTCACAGTTCCCATTTGCATGGTTGCCTCCACAGAAATCACACACTGAGGCACCTTGAACTTGGACAGACTTGTACTTGAGAGTTCTGCGCGGTTGAACCGCCTTGATTGTTTGGTAAGAATAGCCATTTGTGCTTTGAGGGCACCAATTTCATCCAGCTCTAGAACACCTCTATTGATCATTGACCGAGAACTAGGCATTTGATAGTCATTGTTAGCCATGTTCTCAATCAAGTCCTTTGCTTCTTAGGTGTCTTTTGACTCAATGTACCTCCTGCAGCCGCTTCAATCATACTTCTTGAATTCCTGTTGAGCCCATTAACAAAAGTTGCGACCTGCTTGCCATGTCTCTAGTTCATGATTTGGACAAGCTGTGAGTAAAGACTTGAACCTTTCCCAGGCTTCATATAGTGACTCACCATCCCTCTCGTGCAAAGGCATTGATCTCTCGACCTCGGCTTAATCATTCTTGACGGAGGGAAAAATCGAGATAAAAACTTGTCGACCAAGTCGTTCCAGGTGATGATGCTTCCATGAGGATGAGATTGAAGCCATGCCTTGGCTCTATCCCTCAAAGAGAAAGGGAAAAGCCTTAACCAGAATGGCCTCATCTAAGCTCCGTTTAACTTGATGGTGTCACACGGCTCAATGAAGGTACCAATATGAGCATGAGGATCTTCACTCTCCAACCCTCCAAATTGGTTTTCTGCTGCACAAGGTGGAGAAGTGATGCCTTGATTTCAAAATTATTGCAGGCCACTGCAGGTCTCACAATCGGAGTCCCACATCTATCAACTCTAGGGGAAGTGTAGTCCCCCATTGTTCTCCTTGGTGCATTCTCTTCTGCCATGGTGACAGCTGCTATTTCAATTTGTGGTTCTTGCACACTGGGTAACTCAACTTGCTGCTCTTGTCTACTAGAAGATGTTCTTTCTCTGTTCTGTCTTGCCTTGGTTTTCTTTCTATTCCTTCTGCAGAGTCTCTCGATCTCAGGTTCGAATTGGAGTTCACCTGGGTCGATTGTACCTCGCATACACTGAACAAACGGAGTAGCACAGAACAAACAGAAAAATAGCACTTGCAGAAATTCACAGCAGAGATACAGAAATTAAGAACGAAACACAGTAGGAAAACAGTAAAAAAATACAATGCCTAAATTAGGAGTCCCCTTTGGTACTCGTGATATTGACACACCGATCCCCGGCAACGGCGCCAAAAACTTGACACGGACTCGGCAAGTGTACCGGTTCGTTGCAAGTAATAAAAACGGTGAGACCGGATATCGTTCTCAGGGATCGTGGACAATTACCACTTCGCAAATTTGACTACTATCTAGGCGATCGGATTTTGGATTGAAGGTTGTTCTAACATCTAGCAAACAAACAAGAAGAAAATATTTTTGTTCTTTTTGGATTTTTCTCAAACAGTTAACGTGAAAACAGAGAGATGAATAACAATGAGATAGAATTGCTGGGGTTAAACTAAGCTAATCCTCCCTTGATTGTTATGAAATGATAACTAACACAGTTCCTACTCCCCTTATGACAATCGAATCTTTTCTAATATACTCAAGCCTAATGTCTTAGGTGCATTGAGCCTAAAATCCCAAATTAAACCCTAATGTCTTAGGTGGATTAATAAGAGAAATTGCATTAAGACAAGATTCATAAGATTGCAAGTAGCCAACACCTATGTCTAGATTCTTGGACTACTTGGCATATAATTCATGAGCATGCTTTAACATCAACCTTTCAATTGTCTATTAAAGCAACTAATCATTCCTAAGATGATCAAGCCTAGGAAAGCATTAAGCATAGAATTATATACTCACAAAGAAGAAGGAAACTGTATTAAAATCAAATCATTTTTACAACCAAGTTCAGATAGCGATAGTCTAACCCCAACAAAAGGGGAGTTTAGCTACACATAATTGAAAGTAAAACAAAAGGAATAATTACATAGATGAACAAAGGGGAGAGCTCCATGGAATGATGCACACAGCCACAGCAGCAGAGGATTTTCTTTAGGGTTTTCTGAATGCCATTCTTCTGTTCTGCTCAGTTCTTTTATTAATCGTGGCCGGTCACGGCCGTGACAGCCATCACGGCCAGGCCGTGATGGTTTCTGACTTGGCACCGCTTCATTTACTGATTCATCACGGTAGTGATACTCATCACGGCCAGGCCGTGATACTTTTCGACTTTTCCAACAAACAGGTCACGGGTAGTGATAGCCATCACGCGGCTGGCCGTGATCGTCTCGACTTTTTCCAACCGATTCATCACGGCCGTAATATCCATCACGGCTAGGCCGTGATCGTCTCGACTTTTGGAGATCTGGCACAGCCTGACACGTCACGGCCGTGATAGCCATCACGGCTAGGCCGTGATGCCTTCGACTTTTGGCTCAATTCTTTCTTGACTCTTTGCTCCCTCACGGTAGTGTGAGGCCATCACGGCTAGGCCGTGATACTCTCTGCTTGGCTCAATTTCTTATCTTTCAAAGCTCTAAGTCATCCAAGCTTCATACTTGCTAATTCTTGGGCATTTAATCATGAATATCTGCAAAACAACACACAATACCACCTTATCCGTTCCAAAGGAAAAACTAAACAAAATAAACACTAAAATGGCCTAACTATATGCAAATGCATGCAGAAATGTACATGGAAAATGAGGTGAAATCACACTCATCAAAAAAGCACTTATTGCACTAGTGAAAGCAGTGGAGACCTAAGGTAACTGCTATCCAGGAAGCAAAGAATCTGAATACTCTTTCTCTGGAAGAGCTTCTGGGGTCATTAAAAGTTCATGAACTTGAACTTAATGAAGAGGAAAACTCCAGAAAAGGAAAGTCCATTGCCTTAAAAGCCAAGAAAGCTAGTTCCTCAAAGATGCTTAAAGCTGCTGAGTCCTCAGATGAAGCTAATTCATCAAATAATGAAGATGACTCGGATGAGGATGAACTATCTTTCATCTCCAGAAAAATCCAACACATGTGGAGAAAGAAAGGTGGATTCAGAAGGAAGTAGTTCAACAAAAAATTCTCCAAGGAGAAGTCAGATTCCAAGGAGAAAGGTCCACCCATGTGCTTTGAATATAAAAAACCAGGACATTTCAAAGCTGACTGCCCAGAGCTGAAGGAGAAAAAGAAATTCTTCAAAAAGAAGAAAGGCTTGATGGCTACTTGGGAGGATCTTCACCTGTCTTCTTCAGATGAAAAAGATGAAGCAGGAGAAGAAGCAAACATTTGCTTCTTGGCTGACACTGCATCAGAAAGTGAATTCACTGATGCTGAGGTAATAGAATCTAATCCATCTACTCTTCAAACTGTTTTGGATGAATTTGCTGCATGAATCTGTCTAAAGAGTATAAGAGTCTCAAAAAGAAGTTTATTAAACTTTCTATAGATTATGGTAAGGTATGCACAGTAAATCAAAACCTTAGGGATGAGAATGAAACATTAAAATCAAACAATGTTAGTCTGACTGACAAGACTAAGTATAAGTCTAATAGCTCTTGTGAAGTTGAACAACTGAAACAAGATGTGACATACTTGACAGACTCTTTGTCAAAACTGGTTAGTAGCTCAGATAAATTAAATCTTATATTAAGATATTCTAGATCACCGCATAACAAATCTGGCATTGGTTATGATATAGAGAAGCAGGATGCATCTCTGAATAAACCAAAAGTTCATACACAATATAAGGCTTTTAAAGTCCGTCCACAGCATACTAAGTCAAAACCAAGCCCTTCCAATACTTACTGCAAAGTATGTGGAAAAAGTGGGCATGTGTCATCTAAAGGCATACATAACAAGCATGCAAAGCATTCACGACCTATGATCACTAACAAGAAAGGACCCAAGTCAATTTGGGTACCTAAAGATAAGATAATCCCTGTTGCAGATCTGCTTAACAACAGGAAAGAAACAGAAGTCCTGGTACTTGGACAATGGGTGCTCAGGACACATGACAGGAGAAAGGTATATGTTCCAAGACCTTAGACCCAAAGATGGTGACTGGGTCACTTTTGGAGGAAACCAAAAAGGAAAAATCATTGGTATAGGTAAAATTGGTAAACATCATTTTCCCTCCATTGATAATGTTCTGTTAGTAAATGGTCTTAAACACAATTTGCTTAACATTAGTCAATTATATGATAGTGGGTTTGTTGTTTCATTTAATAAGAATGTGTGTTTTGTCAAGAAAGCTGATGGATCACTCTTATTCACTGCCTAGAGGCAAAACAATCTGTATAAGATTGACATAGAGGACCTCTCAAATCAAAGTGTGTCATGTCTAATGTCCATTGAGGATGAACGATGGATTTGGCACAAAAGGTTGGTGATCAGCCTCTGGCTCGACTAGTTTTTGACTAGTAAAGACCATGGTTTTATTCGAGTTTAATCTCGTTTTCGCCCAAATTTGGATGTAATTGTCCTCAAGCAACATTTTGAGTCTGTAAAGTATTTTTAGGTTAATTTAGTTGATTTTGAGTCGAATAAAGCACTTACTTCTAATTCTTGTTTTCAGGTCAATAAAGAGAAGCAATTTTGGAATTATTCGCCTCGCGAGCCTGAAGCCTTGCTGTGCCAGAAATGCCATCCTCTCTGTCTCGCCCCGCGAATCCTCGTCTCGCCTCGCGAGAAAGCCAAACACTGAAGATCTGTTCATAAGATTCGCCTCGCGAATCATGTCTCGCCTCGCAAGAGAGCGCAACCCAGAATCTGTATTTATAGTCTGTTTTAGGGCAGAACTAGCTTCTTCTTTTCATCTTCTCTTCCTTTTAGATAGTGACGGCTGCAAATTAGTTTTTGCCATAGTTGTAATGGAGAACTAACTCCCTTGGGCTGATCTGCTGTAATCGGTTTGCATTGCCATTTGAGGTTCTGTAGTTCCTATTTGAATTGCTATTCCCTTTCAATACTGTTCTATATGTTTCTGTTTGCTTAATTCAGAATTGTATAGGATTAGTATTGATTTATTTCGATGATTGCGTGTTCCTATACTTAATCGCGTTTGCTTAATTCGCGTGTGTTCATTCGTGTTTTCTTAATTCACGAGGGCTGAACCCGTTTGCTTAATTCGGGAATTGGGAACATATATCTCGTAGTATCAATTTCGCTTGTTAATTGATGTTACAATCGAAAGGGGATTAGAATCCACTTAGGGCTTGGAATTATATGAATCAATGATAGTGGGAAACCAAGAACAGTAGATTAGTCATTTCAATTATTGACAATCACCTATTTGCATTATTTTCTTAACTGTTTTCTTTATTTAATTTCAAATCCACCCCCCCCCCCCCCCCAATTTGACTTTTTCTGTTAACAACAACCCAAGAGTCCTTGTGAAACGATACTCGAGTTGTCGCACCCTAACTACATATTTTTACAACCGCTCACCTGAAAAAGCATAACCTTGTAAGAGGACTACCAAACCTTAGTTTCAAATCTGATTCTCTCTGTGATGCATGTCAGAAGGGAAAACAAGTCAAAGGTTCCTTTGAATCTAAGAATGTTGTTAGTACCAACAGACCACTAGAATTGCTACACCTTGATCTCTTTGGTCCAACAAGGACATTTCATCGGTGGAAAGAAATATGGTCTTGTCATAGTAGACTACTACACTAGATGGACATGGGTTATGTTTCTTGCTCACAAGGATGAGTCATTCAAGGTCTTTTCTGTATTCTGCAAACGTGTACGTAATGAAAAAGGCATGTGTATAGCTTCAATTAGAAGTGATCATGGGGGAGAATTTGTCAATGAGTTATTCCATGTGTTTTGTGAAGAAGGTGGTATTCAACACAACTTCTCAATACCAATAACACCACATCAAAATGATGTGGTAGAGAGAAAGAACATATCTCTTCAAGAGATGGCTAGGATTATGCTCAATGACAATTCTGTCCCTAAGCACTTTTGGGCTGAAGCTGTGAACACTGCCTGCTACATTCAGAACAGAATATACATTAGACCTATTCTGAATAAGACTCCTTATGAATTGTGGAAAGGTAGAAAATCCAACATTTCATACTTTCACCCTTTCGGATGTAAATGTTATATTTTGAATATAAAAGATCAACATGGTAAATTTGATGCTAAAGTAGATAATGGAATCCTTCTAGGATTTTCTAAAACTTCAAAAGGCTTTAGAGTTTATAATTCAAGAACTCTAGTTGTAGAGGAATGTATTCATGTAAATTTTGGTGACAAACAGCCTCATAAGAGACTATCAGAGCTAGATGAAGCTTTTACAGATCTTGATCTAAATATCTCAGGAGAGAAACCAGAAATCAAGTCTGATATCCAAGTAGACGACACTTCTCAACAACAACCTGAAACGTCTACCTCTCAACAAGAAAATGCTCAGAAATCTTGGTATTTCAGAAATTACCATCCTTAAGATCAAATCATTGGTGACCCCAATGACAAGCTGAGAACTAGGTCAACCTTCAGAGAACAAAGTGATTCTGCTCTTGTCTCTGAATGTGAACCGAAGACAGTGGACGAAGCTCTACTGGACGAAGGATGGATTCTTACTATGCAAGAAAAGCTAAATCTGTTTGAGAGAAGTGAAGTCTGGACGCTTGTACCCCTGCCTGAAGATAAGTCAGTTATTGGAACAAAGTGGGTCTACAGAAACAAGCTTGATGAAGATGGTAAGGTTGTGAGAAACAAGGCAAGACTTGTTGCTCAAGGTTACTCTCAAGAAGAAGGTATAGACTACACTGAAACTTTTGCACCGGTTCCTAGACTAGAAGCTATAAGAATTTTATCGCTTGCTGCACATCATAGCTTTATGCTTTTTCAAATGGATGTTAAAAGTGCCTTCTTAAATGGCTTTATTAATGAAGAAGTATATGTCATGCAACCTCCTGGCTTTGAATATACAAATCACCCTGAACATGTTTATAAGCTTGAGAAAGCATTATATGGACTTAAGCAAGCTCCTAGAGCTTGGTATGATAGGTTAAGTTCGTTTCTAATTGAAAATGGTTTTAACAGTGGAAAAGTAGACACAACTATATTTAGAAAGTCTATTAAGTCAGATTTCATTATAGTACAGATTTATGTTGATGATATCATTTTCGGTGCTACTATTGAATCTCTGTTCAAGGAATTCTCTAAGTTAATTCAAAAAGAATTTGAAATGAGCATGATGGGTGAACTCAAATTCTTCCTTGGACTTCAAGTTAAACAGTTTATGGACGAGGTGTACATCCATCAGACTAAGTATACAAAAGAACTTCTGAAGAAGTTTAAGACGGATGATTGCAAACCAATGAATACCCCTATGCATCTCACATAAATATTGAACAAAGATGATAAAGAGAAAAAGGTAGACCAAAAGGTATATAGAGGTATGATGGGATCCCTTTTATATCTGATTGCATCTAGGCCTGATATAATGTTCAGTGTTTGCTTATGTGCTTGTTTTCAATATGATCCTAGAGAGTCTCATCTCTCAACAGTTAAGAGAATATTTAGATATTTAAAAGGTATTACTAATATGGGCTTGTGCTTTAAGAAAAATGATGATTACAGATTAGTTGGTTTTGGTGATGCTGACTATACTGGAGATAGAATTGAAAGAAAAAGCACCAGTGGAGGATGTCACTTCATTGGAGCTAACCTAGTATCATGGTCAAGCAAAAGGCAAAGCACCATTACTCTATCAACTGCTGAAGCAAAGTACATATCAGCTGCAAGCTGCTGCTCACAACTTCTATGGATCAAACACCAATTGGAGGACTACAATATATTTGTAAGTAGTATTCCACTTATGTGTGATAATACTGCTGCAATCAATTTATCTAAGAATCCAATATTGCATTCTAGAGCTAAGCATATAGAAATCAAACATCATTTTATTAGGGATTATGTGCAAAAAGGTGTGTTTGATGTTCAATTTGTAGATACTGACCACCAATGGACAGATATATTCACTAAACCTCTTGCTGAGGACAGATTTATCTTTATAAGTAAGCATTTGAATATGTTGTATGTGGATTGAACTAGTATATTTAATGTTAAATTGGTCGTCCATCGCATGTTTTCTCTGCACGTCCACTAGTCATGACGTCCAGAGCAAGTGGATTCTACGTGTCCACTACCTATGCCTTTCCACGTCCACTCTTAGTCTTGTGTGGACTCGTCTATGCACACATTTATTGCTTATATTAATTTGTTCTTGAACATATTTATATAAAACGCTTCTCTTTCCTTGCTGAGTCAGCTACCCTCATCAATCCCATCATAACTTTTTACGGTTCCAAGATTACCAACGCCGTTTTACACTTAATGACATGTCTTGTCATTATCTTTTTTTTTGGAAACTGTTGGTTTTCAGAAATCTTTAAAAGTAACCCCTTTCCCTCTGAAAATATTTTCGCGTCTCTTCATCCCTATCAACCTCTCTCTGAATCTTTCGAACTCTCCATCTCCCTTGATCTTCCAAAACTCATCTTACTCAACAATGGCTTCAACCTCTGCTCCCGTGCCTGCTTTTGCAACTAACACTATGTCTATATCCGTGGAACACCACTTCAATTTTGGGATTCTACAAGAGTACAATTTGGATGTGAGTAAGTTCATTAACGTTGTTGGATGGGATGGAATCTTTCTGGAAAAGGTCTCGATGTATCCAGACTTGATAAGGTAATTCTGGAGGAGACCAAAGATCTCTGAAACAGAAGTTGTTGGATTCATGCTGGGAAGGAATGATAGTATCAGAGAAAACCATCTCTGGTGCGATTGCTTGTGCTCAAGAAGGATTAGTCTTCACTGAAAACTGGGAAGAAGACCTAGGTGGTCCAGAGACAATTCCTGTTACCCTTATGAGGCAAGACAACGTGAGAAATCATTCTTGGAAATCATCTGAGATGAAAGATCACATCATAATTCTTCACCAGATTCTGAATAAGGTGGTGCTGCATAAGATTGGCTCTAAGAATAATTTATCATCTCTTCACAAGTTCTGCCTTTGCCATCTGGTTTTTGAAACCAAGATTAACCTACCATGGATCCTATTTCATCCCTTCAAGGATGCCATTACCAACAGAGAATCTGCTTCTCACATTACTTTCACCCATCTTCTGTCAAAAAATTTCAAGCAGCAAGGCGTGTGCGATATTCTAAGTGCAAAGCCTAAGGATGAACAAGAAAGACTCCTTCGTGAGAAAGGATTGTAAGCTGTTGACTTTGGTCGAGTTAATCTCAGTGGCATGCAACTCAGCACTTACAAGCAAGTGGAGTTGGCAAAGCTTGAAAATAAAATGAAGATTAAGGAAGAATCAATTGAATCCAACGAAGCTGCAATTCTTGGTTTAAAGAAAGGAACCAAGAGAAAGACTATGGCTGTAAGGCAAACCATTCCCAAGAGGACTACTAGAGGATCTGTTCCCTCTGTATCTTCTGGTGCTACTCTTCCACCTGCACCAAAAAGGACAAGGAAAGTCATCATGTCTGAAGAAGAAGATGATGATGAACTTCCTATTGCTGCCTTTCTAGAAAAACAAGGTGTTGTTGTTGCTAGTCCAATTGCTAAGAAGAAACGGCAACCAGCAAAGAGGGCTAGAACAACCTTGACTTCAGAGGTAGTAATCTCTGCTGATGACCCTGTTAGGTTAGTAGTAGATGAATTAGTATCTAATTTGATAACTCATGATGATAATATCTCTGCTCCATATGATGTCGATGATGCTTGTGTTCCTACCCTGCCACAATCGCCACCCTCACCACTAACACATGTAGATAACAACATTACCATTGGAGCCCCCTTCCAAAACCCTTGAAAACTTTATTTCCACCCATGGTTCCCTTTTATACTCTCTATGCTGGCAAATCTGAAAATTGGGCCAAAGTACAAAGAGAATGGAAAATACTCTTCCACACCATTCCACAAGAACCAGAACTCATTCTAACAAAATGGTATCCCTTGGCTGAGTATGAGTATGAACCCCTCAACATCTATCCTTACTGGGTCAACCCTGAACCCCACACTGCAAATAGCCCATTCCCTTCTGAAATGTTCAATGAACATGGACCTCTCCTCATCCACCTACCCCAACAAAGTTTCCCTGCCAGAAAAATCTACCCCAACCTAGTGAAACTTCCACCTCTTAAACCATTCACTGATGGAGTAGAAAGAGTTATCATATCTGATTGGCATACAGATCCAAGCAAGAAGAATCTTGGAAGTGTTCTAGAGAAAAGATCCAGATCCTTCAGGCAAATTCCCTTTGTCATGGATCAGACTACAAAATGGATGAATTTCAAGCATCCAAGAATATATGGAGCTGCTGTTGACCAGTTTGTGGACACTTTGATGTATGAGATGCTGAAATGGGAATTCGGCCACTTCAGAGCATATAGAGCTGCATGATTTGTCCCTCCAACCTAGTTAAGACACTCCACTTCTACAAATGTTGGAGTCAAGCCCAACAAGATCTGTCCTAGGTTGTCAATGATTGATCTAAACAAGGACAAGGACAGGAAGCATCCAAGGCACAAAGGAAAGATGCCAGTAGTTGAAGACATCATGCTGGATCTCAATTCTGAACCCTTTGACCACTCACAAATGGATTATATTCAGTCCGTGCCAATTGAGATGGTCACTGAGGCTAACTATGCAGGAGCCTTCTGGCAATCCCACTTGATTCACTGCACCAGAGAAGCCTCCACTTCTGGCCTGTCTGCTGAAGAGAAGAAGAAAACTCCAAAATTCAGAGGCAGATGTGGACTCTCTAGTGTCAGATATCTGATCTTCAAGGATCTATGGGGTCTGCCAATAACCAGCCGTGATGTGGAAATTCTTAATCCAATTCACTGGGCAAAGGATATCCCTGAGCCAGTTCTACAATATGCTTTTGCCACAGCTTCAACCTCATCCTCTGAGCATACAACTGAAGAATTAGTTGTGGAAGGCCTTGAGCTGAATGTAGAAATCTTCTCAAAACCTGCTTCTGAACCTTCCACTCCCTTAGCTGATGCAATTGCTGTTGCTACTGTTGAGCCAACTATGACAGAGCAGTCTGATGAGATATGTGCTTCTAAGCAAGGTGCTGAGTCTGCTAAGGCATCTTCTCAACCATTAGCTCTTGCTATGGTTCATCCATCAGCCCAATCTCAAGACACTATCTCAGACTCTGCTAAGAGCTCAAGACAATTATCTTTGCCACCAAATCTTGAGGACATCATTGGAAGAATTGTTGATGATAAGGTTGGAAAGATAGTTGAAGAGAAGACTGAGCAGATGGCACAACAAATTGAGGAAAGAGTACAAAAGCAAGTGCAAGATACCTTGGCCCCTACAAATGCCATGGTGACTCAAATGCTGGCCTTGTTAATGGAATTTCAGAAAAATCAAAATCCAAACCAACCCCCTCCACCACCTCCTTCTTCTTAAAATCTCTTCTTTCTTATCTGTTTTGCTGACAATGATGGTCCACTCCCTTTTTACCTTTTTGGCTGATGACAAAAAGGGGGAGAAAGGAAAAGAAAAAGAATTATATATATAAAGTCAGTTGTTGAAAAGCTCTTATGTGTTTGCATATTGAAAAGCTCTTATGTGTTTGCATTTTCATATTCTTTTCTACTTGATATATTGCTCTGATACTTGTGTTTATTTAGATTCTAAGTATGATAAATGTTTGTACCTATCTGTTAGTCTGCTTAAGTATTTGAATGCTTTGTCTTAGGGGGAGCCTTGCAAGCTCTCTTAGACTTTGCTATTTAAATTTAATCAGTTTACAATCTCTAAGTTTTGATACCAACAAAAGGATTAAATTTGCTTGGCAGAGTGTTAGTTGAGATCTAACAAGTGAGTTCAGGTTATGCAGGAATATCCAAAATAATATAAGGTATACAATGCTTGGACTAGTGCAAAGAATTAACCGTCCAAAGATTATTTAAACTGTTTATATTTTAAATGATAAGTAGATTGGTTTTCTTTAGTAGACGAGTCTATAAATGAATACCTAAATAACTTGTTAGGAACAGCAAGTCCAAAGACTTGAAAACAAGCGCGTCCATTTTGCCATGTCAGCAAACGAGTGTTATCCTTGAAACTCAAATATACATCCATAGTGCCTATCTAAAATTCAGTAGACGTCCATAGTGCCACGTCACTGGACGAAGTTTCTCTAAGGACTTAGCAAGTCCAAAGACTTGTGTGGACGAGCGCTTCTGCCACATCGGTGGACGAGCAGAATAAAATCTTGTGTAGATGCGTTCTTAAAACTAAGTAGACGGTTTTATATGTTTACTACCTTGAATGTGATTTATGCAATCTGGTCCACAATGAATTTATTTCAAATGATTGATATTTATTTCAAATGAATATTTGTTTTTTCCGTTTGTTTTTATTCGATTAATGTCTTGTTTCCCTTGAGAAAATTCATAGTACCATCAAGGAAATACAAAAAGCAAATAGTATAATTGGAATTGCAAAACGATATGTACGATGACATCTTTATTGCTGAGCTGGGTTATATACAAAGGAGGAAAGAAAGTTTTTAAGATACAATTGCTCAGAACAGTGAGCCTCCATTTTGTGATTTTCTGATAACCAATGATACTTTTCAACATGGCCAAAATCAAGCTATCAATCTCAACGGATATCATGCATTTAATGCTATCTCTAAACGGGATCATTCAAAGTAACCGTTGAAGAATTACAAGAGAAGAAGAAGGTATCTATAAATTGAAGACCTCAGATACTGAAGACAAGAGAACTCTTGCCTGCACAATCTTGCTAGCTGAACTTTTGTGCCATTATCATTTATTATGTTATTCTTTCAAGAGCATGAGTCTGCATTCATTAGTTTGAATATTGTTGTAATATTCAACTGATCTTAAACTGTCATATTCTCATACTTAGTGAGTTAAGAAGATCAACTTTTAAATCTCTGTGATAGAGTTAGAGCCTGAAGAGGCTTGGCAAGAAAGCGATACTTGTAGCCTGAAGAGGTGTTGAATACTTGTTTGTAATCTATTTGGAGAAATAGTGGAAAAATCGTTCATGTCGAAGGGACTGAACGTAGCTCTTGGTTGGAAGAGAGTGAACCAGGATAAAATCTCTTGCCTGAATTTTCTATCCCTAAACTCTTTAGTTTTATTTGCTTATACTAACTGTGGGGTTTTGATATTGTTTTTGTTAATCTTTTAAAAAGGATTTCTTGTGTGCTTAATCTTTTTATCTTCTGCTTGTGAAAAAAATTGTTCAAAAGGTTTTTGCGAAAATAATTAACAAACACAAATCAATCCCCCTTCTTATGTTTGCTTGTGCCAACTTCACCTTTGCATGCCAATTTATTTAAAAAAGTAAAATAAAATATATTTTTATAGTTAAGGTGTCATGAATTGTACACTTATTATTTTGTAAAATAGTTAATGACTATATATATATATATATATATATATATATTGATATATTGATGACGTGATTAGGAATTGTTGGTCCCCTTTATGTTAGTGCGAAGTAGGTGAGAAGATCTTGTTGGGACCAGATTTAATCCAAGAAACTACAATTAAGATGAATAATTGAGAGAAATATGCGCACTGCGCGGGACGGGAAAAAAGTGTTATGACGACAAGGAAAGAAAGCCTTTAGAATTTTAGGAAAAGGAACATGTATTTTTTAGAGTCACTCCTGAGACAGGGGGTGGGGAGAACAATGAAAGTTCGTAAGCTAAATCCTCGTTTCAGGGACCTTTCCAAATTCTTAAAAGAGTCGGGCATGTTGCTTACCAATTGGCTCTTCCGTTACAGTTGGCAAATCTACATGACGTCTTTCATGTGTCACAACTCAAAATATGCATGTGTTTGATTCGTCTCATGTGATAGCTCCTAACTTTGTATAATTGAAAGATAATTTGATCTATAAGCTCATGCCTAATCAAATCTTGGACAAGAGCATCAAGACTCTGAGGAACAAGACAATTACATTGGTGAAAGTGTCATGGAAAGGATTGACTCATATTGAAGAGGCTACTTAGGAAATATAGGAGGACATCATGTGCCATTACCTTGATCTTACTATATAAGGTATGGTAACATTTATATTTTGAATATGGTATATGTTAAAATAGTTGCGTGAGTATGTGATAAATTTTGGGGACAAAATTCATTAAAGAGGGGTGGAAATGTAACATCCTAAGGGCCTGTTTAGTTTAATTTTAGTTTCCTGTTTTCATTTCTTGATTTTAAAAGTGTCATTTTGTTTATTGTTTCCAAATATTTATACATGAAACACTGAAAACAACTTTTCATTTGTTTTCACTGTTTCCTGTACAAATCTTTGGAAATAAGAAACAAAATGAAAACAATGTGAGACTTTTATAATTATTTTAGTTGTAATTGCCTTTAAAATTAGGAAATGAAAACAAGAAACTAGAAACAAACCAAATAGGTCCTAAAATTTTAATATGATTAAGATTAATTAAGATAGTATGAGTTTTATTGTAAAAAAAATTGATAATATAAAAATATATTGGAATTGTCTAGTAATTAAAAAATTCAAGTTTTGAAATTGAAATAGAAATATGATGCCACACAACACAAGTCGGCGACGTTAGCTTATTAGAGTTAGCATTCTTAGAAAATGTAATAAAAGGATAAAAAAAAAAAAGAAGAAGAAGAAAAAAAAGGTGGAAAAAGAGAAAACAAAAACTAACGTGAAAAGCCGTTGTCATCTACGTTACTGAGTTAGGGTACTTGCCTTAATAAAAAGAAAAACGGGTACTACAAATTTAATGAGATTTTAAAGAAGTAAAGGGCATCATTAAAAATTTGTACAAGAAACACTAAATATATATATATATATATATATATATATATATATATATATATATATATTTTACTGTTTCTTATACAAATTTTTTGAAACAGAAAACAAAATGAAAATAAGATGACAGTTTTATAATTATTTCTGAAAACAAGAAATGGAAACAAGAAACGAAACAAAGCAAATAGACCCAAACCTTTTCATATGAAAAATGACAATAGTACATATTTTTGGGACATCATGTATAGACACCATACGATGATGCGTTGTTTTAATATATATGATGACAGAGAGAAAATAATAAACAAATATAAATACATATATTTACAGAAAATATATCAAGTGGGAACTCCAGGAGTGAGAATGAGAACTTTTAATAATAGTCATCACATTAAATTTAACCGTTCAGATTAGATTACTCTTGCAATTTAAAGTCACTTGACTCTTAATATGAGAAATCCTTGATGCGTTTTTGTTCCCGTTTCCTCCTGTCTTCTTTTTCCCGTTTCAGTTCAACATGTATTAACCATTAACACCATGGACGGTGGGTCAGTGGCGACTAGCGATGGTGAAGAAAAGTGCAATCAAGTACTCTTCAACTCGTCTATAGACATCGTATGGTGGTGAGTTGTTTTAAAGTGCTAAATACATGTGATGAGAGAAAGAAAATAATAAACAAATAAATATATATATATATATATATATATATATATACATGCGATATTAGACATCAAAAATATGTATAACTATCGTTACTTTTTTCATATTCACGGCTTTGTTTTGAAGATAGAAATAGGAGTCAGGAGTCGTAGCAACGAATGAGTTTAGCAGCTGAACAGTGAAGGAAAAGAATAAAAGAAGGCAGTGTTGATTATCAAGTGTATGTTGAATAGAGAACCATACAGATAAAAAAAATATTGATAAAAAGAAGAAAGATTTTAGTGAAGTGTTAGCATTTGTTATAAACAATTTTTAGAACACTTTAAAAGTTTTCAAGAGATGAGTAGCAATATCTTTTTCCATGATATACAAGTTTGTTTGTGTTGATAATGGTTTACAAATGGTTCACAAGTTTTTTTTTAATTAATTTGATGCATGTATTTATTATCCTAATTTCTAAAATTGGGGTTTTTTACTAAAAGGGTAATAATTGACAAAATGATGTTATGTTGTGCTTGATTATGTGTTATGTTTAGATAGTCATGACTGCTATGGGTTTTTTTTAAGCACATGATTGCTATGGTGTGCTTGTAAATTTACTTGATAATATATATATATATATATATATATATATATATATATATATATATATATATATATATATATATATATATATATGTTTAATTGGTATCAATATGGTTATCGTATCATTTTTTTATAATATATGGTGTTATAGTATTGCCTTGTCATGACATTATAGCATTGAGATTGATACATGAGGTCACATGTCATGTCATGAGGTCATGATATATGTCCAAAATATGTTTTTGAATTATTATTTGTGATTGTTAAGATACTTCCTTCAGGAAAGGGGATGACAGATACCTCATCGTTAAGGAGAAGACGGATAACTCCTTATGGGAAATGGAAGACCCATTATAAATACATCATTCTGGGAAGGGCAGACAGTGGGGCGTCATTGCATTTGTCATGAGCTCATAGACTTAAAATTTGGGTAATTAACTAAAAGAAACTTGGATGAAGATTAATTAAGCTTGTTTGGACACGAGAGATGTCCTTTGTATGATTTTATTTTTGTTATGTGGACTGATATAAGTGAAATGTTTCTATTTGAAGGTGTTATGACTTATACTTGAATTTCATGAGATTAAGAATATTTATTTTTAATTTATGAAAATATTTTTGAGTTATAATGTTTTGGAAATTAGCGGATACCATGGACAATTTTTTCCCTGTTCCCGCACCGACTGAGAACAACACTAATTTCGAAATATTTTATAATTGTATTGTTGTTCACTGGGATTATAAGTATCATTAAAATTGTTGTTTTCAAAGCCAAGGTCATCACCGTCGAGGACACGAAGACTTGAAGATTTGTCTTCTTGCTTTTAGCTTAGTTGGTTAGTATTGTAGCATGGTTTAAGAGTGTCATACAAGCATTGTTTATTAGTTTCAGTTTACTTTTCTCGGGCTGTAGTTAGACATCTGGTTTTGAGGCTTTTGATTTTATTTGATGTAATGGCTTTTATTATCTCTAATACTTTGGTTATTATTCTTAATAATATGAGTATTTCAAGACCTATTTATTTGAGAAAAATTTTATGACTCGTATATTTAAATTAAATGTTTCAAAGGATTTATATTGGATTTATTTTGGGTTACTAATGTAAAGAATGACATTACATTCATGGCCGACCCTAACATAAAGCAACTAAAGCTAGGGCTTTAAGCCTCCATTTTTTTTATAGCTATTTAGACTTTCAAATTTAGGTCTCTAATGTTTTTTGGTTATTTAAGTTTAATAAGAAAAATAATTTTAAAAAAATCTTACATGTAGTTGCATGTGCATACACAACAAAAATTTACATCAATCATAATAAGGGAATTTCTATGGTACCTTCAAACAATCAACTGATTTGGGAAAGTTGTTTTTTTGTCAAATAGATGAGTAGTCATATATTTAATGCAGTCAAGTCAAACATTGATGTTTTCAACTAGGAAACTTTTGATTTTTGCAAATTAGTCCCCTAGCAAATAAATAAATTTTAAATCTAAAAATATTATTATTTAAAATATTATTGGGATGTGCTAATAAATCAATTATACACGATCGAAAATAGTTGGGCTTATCTACTCTACTGTCTTTTTCTTGTTCATCATCCATGAATGTTTTCCTCTTTTGAGGTGGCGAAGTAGCAAAAATGATTTTTCACTCGGTTTGTATGTGATTTCGTGCCAAAGTTGAAATATCTCGTATTTGTGAATAATGACTAGCTGGTAAATGTTAAGTCCAGCGTTTGAGTAGTTGTGAATCGCGTGATTCGCACCGTTGTCCCCCTCCCTCCTCCTCCTCTGGTTTGGCAAAGGCAGGGTGGTCGCCGGAAAAGCCTCTTCCAAGCGCGTCAGTTCTCCCCTGGTATGTCCGTGCATCGTTCTTCGTTCTTACCTCCGCCATGCAACTGCGCCCATATCCGCCGTCCTCGATGCTACAGTCGTCGCCGCGTCGCACCCTCGTCTGAGCAGATCCACCGACAGATCTGGAGGTTCTGAAGCAGAGTTGAAGACAGATCTGAAGAAGATTCACTGAATTTTAAAAAAAAAATTGTTCATTTAGTTTGATTGTTGTGACTTCTGTGATTGATTTTGTTTGATTAAGTTTGGGAGTAGCCATGTTTTGTTTATGATTCTGGTGTTATTGTCTTGTTCTGGTGTTCATATTTTGGTTTTGATGTTATTATGTGAGTAGCCATCGGAGGAGTAGTCATTTTTGTTCTGATTTGATGCAACTTCAAGAACATGCTTGAGTGGACAAGGAACCAACAACGAAGATGACACCAAACCTGAATGGAACTACCAAAGCCAGAGTTGATGGGGGATCTGATCATAGAGAGAGGGAAGGGAAGAAGAGTCGATGAGGGATCTAATCATAGAGAGAGGGAAGGGAAGAAGAAGATACGGTTGACTGTGTTGCTTGTGACAAATCTATAGCATGGTTTAGGGTTCATAGTCAAAATGAAACTCTTACATTAATTAGAGACTTTTAAGATTAAGAAACTTTGAACTTTAGATGATTATTATTCTGATTCTTCTTTTACATTTTCAATTAATTGTTATATTAAACTAATTGTGGTTAAAACAAAATTTATTAAGGGACTATAATGCAAAATAAAAAAATGTATGTACTAAATAATAAATTAGATATGAATGATTTCATTAAATGCATTAAAGTCATATATTGGTTAAAAAACCAACTGTTCCAAATAGTTGATTCTTTGAGGGTACCCTAACAGCTCCCTCATAATAATTACACTTTAAAAATATAAAAATTTATAATAAAGATAAAATTTAAATAAAAATATAATTTTTTAATAAAATATTATGATTAATTTTAAAAAAATCTTATTTTAAATTTCGCTTTAGGTTACAAATAAGTTGGGTCGGCCGGCCGTGGTTACATTTTACATCATTATCTCCCTCTTCTCTTACTCCCTGTTCAAGGGTAGCTTAAACCATTTCCTCATATGGAAATTTAGCAGCAGCCCAGCAAGTCTAGGTTCGGAGGCATATTGTGCTGACAAACCTGGAATGGACCCCAGCTACTGGTTCAGCAGCCCAACAAGTCTAAGTTCAGAGGCATTTATTGTTTTTTGTTGGGTAGTTCAGAGGCATTTAATTTGTGGTGGCAAACCTGGAAAGGACCGCAGCTACTGGTTCAGCAGCCCAACATGACCATGTCTAGAGCTCCAGGTGATTTTGCTATCCAACTCCAAAAACGACTGGCAAGTATTTTGATACGATATAAGAAGCACAAGATGGACCCAAAAGAAAAATACACCAAATCTGCTTGGAGGAATATTCTAGATAGTCAAGGGCACTTTTGTTGACATCACTTTGTTATGTTTAAATTATTATGTTTTGGGCTTTGGCCCTTCTTGTAAAAAAAATAAAAAAATTGTTATTCTTTTAACAAGTTTGTTATACTAAGTGACCCGTAGCCCTAAAATTAAGAAAAAAAAATGAATGTAGGAAACTCTATAAAAAAGAGCACGAGAGTATGAATGAGACAAAGAAAATTGATCAAAAATCTCCCCCCTCAAGGCTTTCCCCCATGAGAATTCAATTTTTACTCCCAAATTCACTTTCTATCATATTGTTCATATATTCTTATTAAGCTTTATATAATCCTTAAGCAACTTTCATTCGAGATAGTCTAATTCAAACAAAACCGTATGAAATTATTATTTAATTTGGACATCCACAAAAAACATAAAAGCTATATTCGTAATTGACTGAAAATAAATTTGTATAGATGGGAAAAAAATTTAGTTCATTCTATGTATAATGAGATACGAGGCAGCAAACTGTGGTTTAACCAAGTCATGTTTAAAAAAGATGATGGGTTGATTTTTGTTTTTAATAAAAAAATAGAGTTAATGAATTTTTTAGTCTCCACAAATATAGACACTTTTGATTTTGATCTCTATCTTTTTTTTTCCGTTGAGTTTCGATATTTTTTATTTTTAAAATTTGGGATATATCTTCAAGCTTCATTGTTAAGTATTGATGTGACTAACAGATTGTCATGTCAGTACAGTCACATGACATTATTTAAAAATACAAATAATTTTTTTTATGGTTTGGTGAACTTTTTAGTCTCTGCGAAGTAGGCGAGCTTTGATTTTGGTCCTCGTACTCTTTGTTTTGGTCCATGCAAGTTCAAAAACATTGCGGTTGATATTTGTTGTTAGCTCTCATCAATTAAGTGTCGAGGTGGCTAACGACACTCGCATAAGCATTTCCACCTATAATAAATTCATATATATATATATATATATATATATATATCACATATGGTTGGTTCGAATGGTAACGGACTCGGGCCCCTTACACTGGTGCAATAAGTGCTTTTTACGTTAGTTAAAATTGATTTTTTACGTCAGAATACTGACTGACGTAAATACAGCTGACGTTAATAGTTAATATTTTAACGTCAGTTGAGAACTGACGTTAAATATAAAACTATTAACGTCAGTTCCTTAACAAAATCGATATTAATTTTGTAAAAATTAACGTCGGTTTTTTAAACAACTGACGTTAAACATAAAACTATTATCGTCAGTTCTTTAAGACAACGGACGTTAATTTTGTTAAAACTAACGTCAGTGGTTATAAATAACTGACGTTAAAGGTTTAATTTTAACGTCAGTTTTAATAAACAACTGACGTTAATAGTGTACTTATATTTTATAAAATACTATTAACGTCGGTTGTTTGATACAACTGACGTTAATAGGTTTTTTTTTTTAAATTCAGTTTAAAATATCACTCCCCTCAGCTATCCCTGCATTCAGTAAATATCCCAGTAACACGGAATATCACACACATTACAGAATTGCAAAGGAAAAATGGAACAATGGGGGGACTTAAAACCAAAACCCATGTATATATATCAATAAATTTTAGTTCCAATGTCTAAAAAACAAAACTACCAATCTAAGGATATATATATACATGTTATTAATTAGTTTCTAAAGTCTAACAAAAAAACTATTTATCTAAGTATTGTGGAGGTATCTTGTCAATTCCTTTTTCAGCCGCATACTTGAAGAAGAATTCAATAAGCGCATCCTCAAGTCTCTTAACTCATCTTCTTGAATAGGCGATTGGTCGTTAAATGCCTACACACGTTCAAATAATAACAATAACATCAATGCAAGTCATCTTCAAAACTATAATATATAATTTAACAAGTTGTTTAAATATTACCTTAATCCATCCATCCGTAATGGATGTGGAGACTATGTTCAACATATGAAGCATCACATAATAGCCGCACGACCACCCGTCATTTTGAAATCGAGACTACCAACAAAATTAATTTCAACGTCAGTTGAATATACATATAAATTAGTAATTATAATATTAATTATTTTATAAATAAACTACCAAACCTTGATGATGTTCCATACAGGATTTGCTTTAGCCTTAGAAGTCCTACTTCTCCCGTTGGCGCAACTTATGCTACTCGCCTTGGCGCTATCATAAACAAATAATCATGTCGATCAATTAACAAATTCATATATCATGTGTGTAATAAACTAAAAACAACTGATATTAAAACTTAAATTAAATTTAAGATTAGTTACTTACTTATTTACAGCTTCCACCACCTTCGGTGGCGGATCTTGGTGGAGAGAGCAGAAGAATATGATTCTATGCCTAGACGGGTGAAGTACGAACAACTGCCAATGGCTTTTCATACAGTAGGGAGCCAGATATAATTCTTTCGGATTGTCTCCCAACAAGTTCCCTAAGTATTTACTCAATGCATCGCCAGCAAAGAAATCAGGCAGAAGGATTGACGGATCTAAGAAACCGTAAACTGATGCAACGCCCTTATCAAGCTGAAGACGATGGAGATACCTAAGATATGAAAAGGTGTGGATGTTAATTACATAATATATATATTGAAATTAAAATAAATTATTAAATGGAAAAATACCAAAAATAAATAAGTTATAAAATTAAAATTAACTTACGTGCACCAGAGACTGAAAACATTGATGTTCATCCAGACGCTATTTCTGCAGGCGTTCCCGAGATCATCACCACAGAAGGTAAATATCCTCCGTTGATATGGGCGTGCCACCCATCCATCATGCTCTAATGGACATTCAAAAATCTCAAACGCATAATCCTCACCAAGTGAGAACAAACGAGTGATAGGTGACAACGACACTGACGTCGACTTAGCCTTCAGTTTAGGAAAAATAAAATAGATAAGTTTTTGATAATTAAAAAAAAAAAGTAATTATTTGACTAATTTGGACATCAATAATGAATAAATACCTTTGCTAACATTTCGAGCTCACGTCGTTTGGAGTCCAACTCAAGCTCAAGCCTTTTCATTTCCAACTCATGCTCATGGCGCTGGACTTCCAACTCCCGCTCCCTAGTTGCCAACTCATCGTCCTCCACATGTGCCCTACTAAAACTCTCTTTTGTGCTCACATGTGAAGGGTTGGCAAGCCCTGCGGTGTCCTGGGATGTACCGACGGATGAAAGCTCTCTGGCAAGCGCCTGCTTGAATTCTGGGTTGGATATTAAGCCTTGCATCAGATATGCTGTAATAGTTGGGTTGGACATGAGGTGCTGAGTAATGTCAGCCAAAATTGATGCTTCATTGACCACCCGCTTTCGTGAAGCAGACTTGCCATAATATTCTTTGATGGTCACGTTCCCAGGAACACCGAGAACCCGACCAGGATGGTCTTTCTTGCCTAGAGCAGTCATCAAGATGTCCTGCTGTCCAGAAGGGACGAATGCGCCCTGGGAGGATTTTGCTTTAAGATCCATCTACAATGAAAAAAAATGAAAAAAAACGTGCAAGTGAAAAGTTTTGCAAATATCTATACAAATATCAATTGAAATCAAGTTAATTATTTACTTACAATCTTATCTGCCACTTCGCGAGTGGCATCAACTTTAAAAGATCCCGTCTTTGTCATGCGGTCGGCTAACCAGACATCCTCGCGCTCGATGTCTGACGGAGGACTTGATGGTTTGCCCTCAGGCACCTCTCCTCTTTCAATCCTAGAAGAGTGCTCTTCCTGCTTCGCCCTCGGCCTATCCGCCATCATCTGCTCGATCCGAGTCTGGTACCCACCCTGAGACATGGTGTGGTGGTGGACGTTCTTCACCTGATTCTGCCGACCCTTATTTGCCTTAGCCTATTCAAACAAAAACACATAATTAAATACAGTTAAATGATCTATAATAAGCATACAAAATTAACTTAATCAACCAACCTGAAATTCTCCATCCTGTCGACTCCTGGCAAACATATCCCAAGTATCCTGATCAATCCAGGGATAATCCGAGAACATTTTATCAAGCCGCTTCTTCCCAGATACATAGTACCTGGTAAGATCATGCTTGAACCCATTCCAACGCTTTGATGCCATTTTCATACATTTATGACGATGATCCTCGTCATTTGGCACAGTCCAAGCTACCTACACATTAGATACATATATAACAACTGGATGGATTATAACTCGGATAATTATCTAATAATGTAAATCAAACGAATGTAAAGGTAAAATACCTTGATAGCCTCCCAAATCTGATCCTTAACGTTCTGTGGAACGTCATTCCAGTGGTTGTAGTTGATGCTTACGTGTTGCTTCGCTTTTAGAAACACCCACTTATTAAATTCTTTAGCACGGGGTCCCTGGGCATTTAGATTAGAATCGAAGGACACCTCAAGCTTCTGTCCGCTTTGCCTGTCCTTCTCTAGTTTCTTCAACGAGGTGACTCCTCTACCCCGTTTCCTATGAGCCTGTGATGTCGTTATGTACAAAAAAAATGATAAAATAGAGGGTTGTAACATTATAAACTTACATTAAAAAGAAGGACTAAAGATAGTATATAACATGTAAACTTACACTAGAATCAGGCGTAGGCGTGATCGGGTCCTGCGAAACCCCCACAGTGTCCTCCCGTGCATGTGGGCTATCCGATTGATCCATATGTATGCCTGTTCAGAAACAATATATATGTATTAACATAGGTTATAACTCAAAATAAATACAGAAGTATAAATAAAAATAACTAGATAGGTCCTGTAGATATACAAAACATCTATATATCCAATATAAGGACAATACGGGAGATTGAAAACTATAGTTTTTGAAGATTGCCAAGCACTGGTCACGGTCTGGCCGTGATGTCCATCACGGCCGTAACGTGCCAACCGAACCCAGACCCTCATAGGCGGAACTCGATCACGGCCTAGCCGTGATGAGCATCACGGCCTTGACAGATCAACCAGCAGAGCAACATGCACTCAAAACAAAAAATAGAGACATTCCAAACAACTCAAACTCACGGTTTAAAGTTACAACTACTGAGACTACAGTTTCAACATACACTCAAAACCAAAAATAGAGACATTCCAATCAACTCAAACTCACAGTTTCAAGTTTCAACTACTGAGACTACAGTTTCAACCAGCAGAGCAACATGCATGCACTCAAAACCAAAAATAAAAAAATGTGCCCTAAAGACTCACCAGAAATAGGCGCTCGCGTGGTGGTGGTGGTAGGGGGGGGGAAGCTCGAGTGGTGGCCAACGTTCGATGTGGTTACTGAGAGCAGAGGGACAAGGAGAGTTAGTGCGCAGGAAGGGGAAAGAGAGATGTCAAGTTATTGCAAAGAATGAGCGGGAAAGACAGAGTTAGGGGTTAAGAGTGTACCTCACGGTGGTGGCGAAGAAGCCCTCGCGGTGGAGATGAGCTCGCGATTAGGGCAGAGTGAGAGCGAGAGTGAGGGTTGAGAGTGATGAAAAGAGAAAAGATACGTACATAGAAGTGGAGAAGGCGCGCGGGTGTAAACGTTATAATTAAAATAAAACAAGATTTTACGTCAGTTTTTAGTAAAACCTGACGTTAAAGATCATATTTAACGTCAGTTGTCTTAAGAAACTGACGTTAAAAACTCTCACACTTATTACGTCAGTTGTTAGTAAGAACTGACGTTAAAGGTCATATATTTAATGTCAGTTGTATTACACAACGGACGTTAAAAGTTTATTAGTTTCTGCAAAAATATTCATTCCTTTGACTACTGTGCTACTTACCCATTCACCTTGTACCTAATCCTCTTAATGAGCATTAAGTTTATAGATAAGCTTTCAAGAAAATCAGAATAACTTAGTAACTTCATCCACTGCTCCTATAAATAGCTTCCTTCCATCCTTTTAATTTTTCTGCTTCACAATATGGCTCTGCCATGGAGCTAACTTCATCACTCTTTCTTCCTATTCCTAGACTCAAAGATCTTTGTCTTAATGGTCAAACAACTTCTGAGTTTGAGTAAATCACATTACATGGATATTAAGGTTGGGTGAATCACGTAATGTGATTCTCTCACTTTATTTCATCCCCGTCATCCCTTTCACTTTGCTTTGGAAGCAAGTGATTGTGGATTCAAGATGATGCATCAAGGAATTCCACTGAAGAAGAAAGATGCAAAGATCCATTTCACTTTGCTTTCGCTGCTAGTGACTGAGGATTTACTTTGCATCATTGAATTCAAGTGAGGGAGGTGATGCATCCATTGGAGTTTCTGATGACAGGACTGAGAAGGAAATGATGTTGATGCAGAAACTTTTTTATATTTTAGGGCTATGTTGCAGAAATTTTTTATCTTTTAATCATGTAATTTTAACTTATGAATCGCTTCAATGTCATACGATTTGATTATACATATAACTTGTTTTATGTTAAGTGTTTATTTATTTTAATTTGCACAAGAAATTTTTTACTAATTCAAGCTAATTAATAAAAATTAAAAATAAACTTGTATAAAAAAAAGGTTTAGAAATAAACTGCAATACTATATGGAGTGATCTGCGTTAAGAGGGACAACAGGGACATGACAACCAATGAAATGAGTTTCATAATTATTTACGTCAGTTATTTATAGAACTGACGCAAATAGTGATTTAATATTTACAAACTGCCACCACCTCATTTTTAACGTCAACTTAATTTATGACTGCCAAGTTCCCGTATATTAATTACATTATTTCCAATATTCATTCTACACGTTTATAATATATAGGATTATTTACGTCAGCTATTTATTTAACTGAAGTAAAAATCAAACTTTTAACGTCGATTGTATAAAAAGCGATGTTAACAATAAATATTTTTATTTTAAAAACACTTTTAACGTCGCTTTTTTAAACAAGCGGCGTTAAAAGTGTATAGATATCTGCAAAAACATTCATTCCTTTGACTACTCGCTACTTACCCATGCACCTTGTAACTTAATCCTCTTAATGAGCATTAAGTTTATAGATAAGTTTTCAAGAAAATCGAGAATAGCTTAGTAACTTCATCCCCTGCTCCTATAAATAGCTTCCTTCCATCCTTTTAATTTTACGCTTCACAATATGGCTCTGTAGTGGAGATTAACTTCATCACTCTTTCTTCCTATTCCTAGACTCAAAGGTCTTTGTCTTAATGGTCAAACAACTTCAAGGTTTGAGTAAATTACATTACATGGGTGATAAGTTTGAGTAAACTACATTATGTGAGTTGCTCACCTTATCACCTTCCGGAGAATCAGTCTTTGGAGGGCAAATCGGGTGCTCGGGGTCACAGTTCCAAAACCTCGGCTTTGGCGAGCAAGTGACCGTGATGGAAGTCTCTGGAACCCTTGCCTTTGCTTGAAACAGATCTAGTGCACCTGTTTTTGCCTCTCTCTTGAGCTCTCTCATGCCCCCAGGTTTTCCGAGGTCTTTGGAGTATAGTTTTCCCTTTGGCATATTTCATAAAACTCTACGATGGGATGTAGCTTTAATGTTTAGGATTTTAAACCCTTTCAATGTAACTTTTATAGGATTTTAAACCCTTTCAATCTTCAGATCGAGTCGTATTACACTTCATGAATGAGATCCGGTTTGGGTTATTGATTCAACTTATACTTCGCACATATATTTTAGTTTTCAAAACAGAAACACAAAACATCAAAGCAATTCATGTGAAACTGAAACTTTGAGGAAGGCAATGCGGAAAGGATCGTATACTAGATAAAAAAATTATTAAAATAACCTTTAACGTCTGTTGATGTAAGGACTGACGTTAAAAGTGAAGTGACTTACTTTTAACGTCAGTTCTTTATCGAACTGACGTTAAAATGTTCACTGTTAACGTCAGTTTTTTATTGAACTGACGTTAAAATTGAATTAATGAAGTCTGATATTTACAAAACTGCCACCGCCTCCTTTTTAACGTCTAGCTTTTGGTTAACTGACGTAAACCTTTACCGTCTAATGTATATTTTCCACTAGTGTTAAGCAGGTGGGCATGCATTCGATCCCTAGTTCTAATGTATGAAGAAAATCTGGGTGGAAGAGGTCAACCCTTCAATATCGTCCAGTTAACTAGAAGGATTATTTCCCCAATTACGCGTGGACCGTGGGAAGCCAAAGAAATATAATTTTTTTAAAAGGATTAAGGTAGTATGTACTGACATTGTAAAAGATTTACACCCACTTCCGCTAACATTTTGAAATGTGTGTATTTGTTTTAACAGATAAGAGACAAATTATAACAATAATATTGATTTGTCAATATATTAATGAATGTCGGTATAAAAATCATTTATGATGACAATGCGTAGAAATTCAACTATGTTTTGAAATATTTTAAATTAAAATAACGTGAATGAATACAAAATATATGCATATACGTTAAAATTTTGACATTATAAAAGGAAAACAAGTACGTGATTGTAGATATATATGCTTTGGCTAGCTAGCCTGAATCCTCATCTTCAGTATAGAGAATTGTTAAACAAATTAAAGATCAAAACCATGTTGCTAGAACTGTTAATCCCTTTCTTGCTCTTAGCTTTGTTTATCCACTTCCGTACCTCACCATCAAAATCCAACTCCAAACATGGCCTCCCTTATCCTCCTAGTCCTAAGCTGCGACTTCCCTTTGTAGGACACTTGCACCTTTTGGATTTCCCTCTTCACCACTCCCTCCTTCGTCTCTCCAAACACTATGGCCCTTTATACTCTCTCTACTTTGGCTCTATGCCAATCATTGTTGCCTCCACTCCTGACTTGTTCAAACTCTTCCTTCAAACCCACGAAGCCACTTCCTTCAACACAAGGTTCCAAACCTCAGCCATCAAGAAACTCACTTATGACAACTCTGTCGCAACGGTTCCCTTCGCTCCTTACTGGAAGTTCATTAAGAAACTCATCATGAACGACCTCTTCAATGTCACCACTCACTACAACAGAAATGACTTTAGATAGCGTTTCCGGATATCTTTTAATAGCGTTTGTAACCGCTATCTATGCCACCGCTATTAAAAGTCGTTAGCAAAGATAGCATTTAAGAAATGCTATTAAAAGGTGACCTTAGATAGCGTTTCCGTGTACAAACGCTATCTAAAGTCTGCCTTTAGATAGCATTTGTACACGGAACCGCTATCTAAAGTCTGCCTTTAGATAGCATTTGTTAATACAAATGCTATCTAAAGTCAGCCTTTAGATAGCGTTTGTTTTAACAAATGCTATCTAAAGGCAGACTTTAGATAGCGTTTGTACACGGAACCACTATCTAAAGTCTGACTTTAGATAGCATTTGTTAATACAAATGCTATCTAAAGTCATTGTTAATACAAATGCTATCTAAAGTCAGTCTTTAGATAGCGTTTGTTTTAACAAATGCTATCTAAAGGCAGACTTTAGATAGCGTTTGTATTAACAAATGCTATCTAAATTCTGCCTTTAGATAGCATTTGTTAAAACAAACGCTATCTATTCCCTTTTTTTTTAGTTTACCTATTTCTTAACTTTACCTATTCCTGCATATTGTTTATAAAAAACAGAAGGTTTACACAAAGAAATGAAGCACAATCCATATGCATATATAACAAGCTACTTTGACAATTCATACTCATTGATAATATTAACAATGATCAATAAACTGAAATCATCATCATCATCCGTGCATTCTAAGCATTTGAAGATTCTACAGAACTTTTAGGGAAACTCTAATTGAAAGGAATAAAATTACAAGACGTAAATACAGATATTAATTTATAAGTATCTGTATATCTGAACTATTTTACAACCAAACAGTTTTATAATACAATTTCTCCTTATTTCATATCATTTAACTGATTTAACAATATTCTGTGGTTATTCAGAGCTGAGCAGAGTTATTGGCGATGGCTCCAGCATCATTGAGAAGGGGAATCAGTTGACCTGCCTAGTGTTTCTCCAAAACAGCTGCAAGACCCAAGTGATAAAATGTTAAAAAGACCAAAAATGAAGATAGAAAAATAACAAGAACATGAATACTTGAACAAGAATATCTTGTCTGTGATAGCTATCCAACAACAAAATGCTTGTGAATCTAGTGATAATCAGAAATAGTCACACTGCTGAATTGCCAAAATATGCCATGTACTTGATGGCTGTAGTAGGAATTAGGAAATTAGCACTTCTTTCATCCATAAGCCTCTAAATGCATATTACTGAGCTATATGTAACATAAGGCAAGGATTTATGATGCAGCACTATCTCTTTAATTTCATAATAATTGATTTACCTGACATGAACCAAGGGAGGGGTTGTTTGAACCCTCATATGCTTTCCCTATCATCCTATTCTTCTATATATCATCTAAACCAAGCAATAAGGCTACCTATCTAACAAACCACTGTAAAGCTACTAAATTGCTTTTGTGTGCCTGTGTGTGTGTCTAAATTTCTCAGAACTTTCTATCTTGCAATGCACAGAAAGCAAAAATGAGGTCTTGTTGAACAGCACGGCCATGTAAGATGCAATTAGAGAAATCCAATGCAAGATAGCATTAAAAAACTTTATATTGCAAAAAAAAAAGACATACGCTGCCACATGCAGATTGATGATTATTAATCTGTTTGGAGACTTGGAGGAAAAAATGGTCAGCATTGGCTTCAAGGAGGTAAGAAAATTCCAATACTACTCGTAATTATTATTTTTTTGTTTGCTCTTCTACTGAAAATTAATTCACATCAGACTTATTTTCTAGAATATGCAGTTGTTGCTAATTTTGTTATTTGATGCAGGGTCTTAACATTTTGAAAGCATCTTTGACCTCCACTTCGGTTTTAACTAATGCTCTAGGCCATTTATTAATCAATGTTAAAGAGGAGAAATGATAAGTGAATGACATTTAGGATTTTTGTAAAAGGAAATCATTGTATGACATGAATATTGCTTTAATTATCAAGTTTTATGTTTATTGCTTTGACATGATTATTGCTTTAATCATCAAGACTCTTATTTTATATATTTTTATCCACTGTCTCTTGGATTCAGTTCTTCTTGTAGGTATTTTAATACCCAACATTACTCATTCTTATTTGCGTCATAAACAATGAAGCCCCCTTTAACAGAAAACATGGTAACTAGTTAGAAGCCTCATCCAAAAGGTGTACAGCCAAGCTAAGGAATGTTCTGAAGCTCCAAAAGCATCAATTTTGCCGCAGAAAATAAGGCAAAAGACAAAGCATAAAACAAGCAAGAAAGGGAAACCAATAGACTGGATAAGATTATGAAGAGGAGCAACCATTGACAGCAACCAAAATCATGCATCATATACACAGACTGGAACTGATGCTGAAAAGGGATAAAGAAGGCCATTACCAAGGCCATCATAACAGGACTTAAAGGCAACTTCAGATTCATAGTAACAAAGCAAAGAATAATTTACAAACCAGAAACCGAAACCAAAGAAAAACCTCACTGTATTGAAACCTCTCCGTGTTTAACTCTCAACAAAATAATTAAACATGCTAACCACACATGCCTACAAAGTCATAAAAAAAATGAAAAAAGAGAAATATATCTGCAAGCACACACAGACAAATAATCTACATAAATATACTCTATTATACTCACTATGCTGACATACTCACATGAGGTTCTAAGTCCATTAGTCTCCACTCCAAAGGTTCTTCAAAGGTTCCGAAGTCCATAGGAACCAGCCCCTCAAAGAATACCCAAAAGTGACATTCCCCTGAACCAATGATATCAGTCAAATTACCCTGCAATTTAAAGTATTAAATCCAAGTAAATTAAGGTTACTTCACTAACATCATGCATTTAGATGGCTTGCTCAATGTATGCCAGAAGCACAGAAATGAGACCTATGAGTCGCAAAAGCATGAGCACTCACAAAAAATTATAGAAATACTACTCTTTTCCATTCAAGCATTGCATTAATCATCTGGTGTGCATTACATTTCATTCTCAATGAATCAGCCTGCAAGATAGATCAAATGAGCATCAATACACGGCTCTCAAATATGAAAATTGTACAAAAGGCAAATATCTGATGCCCAATCAAATAGTTCCAATTATATAAAATGTTATAAACTATCAAAAGAAAGAACTAACAGCAACTCAAGAAATTCAAATGAGGTGTTGAAATTTTTAAGAGGGAAAAGAGGTGTGTACCTGACAAAATTCAAACTAATGAAAGACAAACCTTCACTTCATTGTAGAGAGAATAGATTGCAGATATGAATTTTTTTCCTGACATTTCATTCATTCGATTCTCCCACTCTTCCACATAATTATCCCACAAAACAAAATGTAGAAAAGGTTTCTCAACAAAAAATCGATGTACATAACAGAAACAAGTTTATGGCACAAAAGATGGAAGAATTAGATATCGATACATCTTGGCAATGATGCACATAACGTGATATTTTAAGGACTGAAAACAGTAAGGACATACCTGTGGCTCGGTGACAACGACAGCAAAGACCAAACACTGAGACGCGACAGCAAGAGTTGGGGCGAACGTCGAGGCGGTGGCGTCACGGAGGCTCGACACACCGAACGCGATTGAGAACGGGGAAGAGAACACGGAAGAGCACGGAGGAGGTACGCGATTGAGAATGGAGAAGAGAACTCAACCTCATCTTCTTGTCCCTCCGTCGTGTGGCTGCCTGAAATAGGACGACGATGGTGGCATTCCAGGCGGATATACCAACCGTCCATCTCCTCTCTTCCGTCCATCTCCTCTTCAAGCAGATCCGGCGTCCACATAGCTTTGCCATCCACCGCCAACCACCACTACAGTCCCACCTTCGTCGCCTCATCATGGTTCAACCTCTGCTCCGTCCATCTGCAATAAATAACTGGAACCACGCCTTCGCTATCACCATCGAGCCCAGACGCGAGCTGCCCTATCCACCTGAATCCCCTCATTATTTCTGATGTTCTCCTCTATTCAAGGCATGAAACTTTGATTTCCACACATAAATTCACCCCCGAAAAAGATATTAATAAAAATAATAGAGAAAACTAGAATCAATGATATGTGAGTGAGAGGTTTACCTGATAGATCTGGATCTTGCAGAGGTTTGATAGGGTTTGGTGTGTGGATCTTGCATATAGAGAGAGAGTTGCTACGATTTAGTGAGAAAAACAAACATTCACAGCAAAGGTAATCACCTAAGATAGCGGTTCCTTAAGGAAACGCTATCTTAGGTGGTTAGTTAAGATAGCATTTCCGCAAGGAACCGCTATCTTTTCCTGCAGTTTGACTTTTAATAGTGGTTCCTTAAGGAAACGCTATCTTTGGTGGTTAGTTAAGATAGCGTTTCTGCAAGGAACCGCTATCTTTTCCTGCAGCTTGACTTTTAATAGCGGTTCCTTAAGGAAATGCTATCTTAGGTGATACCTAAGATAGCGTTTCCTTAAGGAACCGCTATTAAAAGTCCCTGCATCACTTTTAATAGCATTTCCGCACGGAAATGCTATAAAAGGTGCGTTATTAAAGTCTAATCTGTTGTAGTGACTGTCAACAAGTTAAGGCCCTTGCGCAGCCATGAAATCCGTAAGGTTCTTAGGGTTCTAGCCAATAATGCTGAGGCTCGTGGGGTTGTTGATATGATTGAGGAACTGTTGAAATGGACTAATAGCACCATTTCTATGATGATGTTGGGTGAGGCTGAAGAAGTGAGGGATATAGCTCGTGATGTGGTTAAGATCTTTGGTGAATATAGTCTTTCTGACTTTATTTGGCCTTTGAAGAAACTCAAAGTTGGAGAATATGAGAAGAGGATAGATAATATATTTAATAAGTTTGATCCGGTCATTGAAAAAGTTATTAATAAACGCCAGGAAATAAGGCAAAGGAGAAAAAATGGTCAAGTTATTGAAGGTGAAAAAGTTTTTCTTGATACTTTGCTTGAATTTGCTGAAGACGAGACCATGGAGATAAAAATCAGCAGGGATCAAATCAAGGGCCTCGTCGTGGTAATGTTTCTTGCTCCTTTTTTCCCCACTGTTTCACGTTGTTAATTATAAAAAATGGATTTATTGCATTCAAAATAACACATTCACAAATTTATGTATTATTATACCATTAAATCAGTCATAAAAATTGTTTGAGAAAGTCTAAGATTGATCTCTTGGTATATTAATGCATAAAGTAATGCGTAAATGAGTAATTTTAATTTTTTGAATACACCAATCCAAATCCTGCTATTATATTGTCATGCATATAACTCTTGATGGAGAAATGAGGAGAGACAGAAAATGCATATAACTCTTGATGCATATAACTCTTGAATCTGAAATAATATAACTCTTTTGTTATTATCCTATGCTAAGAGCATTGTACAATTTATTGTATTTACTTAGGTCTTCTTTTTATGGATCTTACTATGTCATGTCATCCCGTCACTTCACTTTATACTTTTAAGCAACTCTTCATTCTCATGTTATCACATCCTTTGTTTGTAGGATTTCTTCTCAGCAGGGACGGATTCCACAGCAGTGGCAACTAAGTGGGCTTTGGCGGAGCTCATCAACAACCCCAAAGTTTTGAAAAAAGCTCAAGAGGAGATCGATAAGGTTGTGGGAAAAGATAGACTTGTTGAGGAGCCAGATATTCAAAATCTTCCTTACATCAAAGCCATCATGAAGGAAACGTTTCGTCTACACCCACCACTTCCTGTGGTTAATAGAAAATGTGTAGCAGAATGTGTGATAGATAACTATGTGATCCCAGAGGGAGCATCGATATTTTTTAACGTTTGGGCCGTGGGAAGAGACCCCAAATACTGGGGTAGGCCATTGGAATTCAGGCCTGAGCGATTCTTAGAGGGCATTGAAGGAGAACAACCTGGCCCCATTGATCTCAGGGGACAACATTTTCAACTATTGCCATTTGGGTCTGGTAGGAGGATGTGCCCTGCAGTGAATTTAGCTACTCAATGATTATCAACAATGCTTGCTTCTCTTATCCAGTGCTTTGAATTAAAAGCAGTTAGTCCACAAGACCAAATATTGAAAGGTGATGATGCTAAAGTTAGCATGGAAGAGAGGCCAGGGTTGACTGTTCCAAGGGTTCGTAGTCTCATGTGTGTTCCAGTTGCAAGGGCAGGTAACCCTGTTAAACTCCTTTCTACTTGAATTAATGCAACAACTACGTATCTAGATCTTATGGAGTAATAATTTCAATAAAGTGTCACTCATGTGCAATAATAGTAATGTGTTTTTTACTATAAGGTTTGATACTACGTGGAATATGTCTGTTATATAATTATGTGATAGTAAAGTTGAATACTATTGTATATTGCATATAAGGTGCAATACTTTTCAGATATACTTGGATAGAAGTTTACTTGGGGATATTTGTAATTACTTTTGATTCTACTTAATTAGTATTTTACTGTGGTTTTGTCCATAATAATATTTTCGGTTTTTGATTACTAAATAGTAAATACTTCATCTAAATAAGAAATGTAAAGTACAAAGGCATTTTCGTAATGACTACCACCCGCTATAACATGTATGGTTTTATTAACAAACTGATTGGAGCCATTTAGCTTTCTTGATAAAACTAACATTAGGCTTTTGGCTTAAGGGGTGGTGCCCAAATTGCCCTTTTAGCCCAGGTGAGGTGGTTCAAAAACTTGATTGTGTTAAACTTTGGAAGAAAAAGAAAAATAGAAGGGCAGGAATTCTGTGGTGTACGTCCACCACCACCAAATAAATGGAAGTGGAATGTAGACGGTTCATCAAAGGGTAAACCGGGTATGGCCGGTATAGGAGGGGTTTTGAGAGATAATCAGGGTGTAATTAAAGCTATGTTTCCTGCATCAGTTGGTGTGAGAGACTCAAATGAAGCACAGCTCATGACAATTGTTTTTGCCTTAGAAATGCCCCTACAGCAGGACTGGCTAAAGCAGTCAGAGATAATTGTTGAGTCTGATTCTAAAAGTGCTCAAGTATGGATAGAAAGGAAAGAGGATCGAGTGTCCTTGCAACATGAGGGTTTTTTGCAATAAACTGAATAATATATGTTTGATTCGGAAAAACATTACTTTTGTGCACAAGAATAGGGAGACTAATCAAATTACAGATGCTTTGGCAAAAGGGGGAGCTGAGATGGGAGGAACATGGACTCTGTGGTTTTGAATGTGTGACTGATGATTCTCTTTTTGTAGCAGCAAACTGAATATGTGGAATAGTTAAAGGTTGGAAATGCTCACAGGAACTCTAAATATTTTGGTGTATTTGTTCTGTTTTTGTTAATTGCTATATCTGCTGGTGAGAACACCTAATTTTGTCCGGATGTTTTTTTAATTAATGTTTTGAAAAAATAGTAAAAGTTTTAAAAAAAAAACTTTGCAAAAAGAAAAAAAAATTATTGTTTTGTTCTTGGCTAGTTATGAAATAGACAACTATAAACACGAGAAGGGGGTTGAATTGTGTTTATCAGAATTTAAACCAAAGTTGAACTTTTCGCACACAGAAGCTAAGTTCAGACAGGTGGGAAGGAACGGTACAGACAGGTGACCTGTCTGGTTAGATTTCAACAGAATAAACACGCAAGCACACAACTTGAAAACAGATTTAATGTTAACACTTTAACCCCTTAGTTAGAAAGCAGATATGATAATCAAAGCAACTAAAGAGTTTAAGGGAAGGGAGATTAATGAAAGAATATAATTCCTTGCTTATTACATTCCATGATTGACAAATATATACAAAAGAGCCTAGCTGTTACCACAGCAAATCAGGCTTCTAAGTTGGCTATTTTAGGATACAATCTGACAATTATATCTGACAATATCAATTTGCTATCAATTTGGTAATCTATATAAGGAAACTACATAATACAAAATAGTTGAGATAATTCCATAATCTATCACACCCCCGCAGTCGAAACGAGAGGGTCATGTACGCGCGCTGAGACTGTTCCGGAAATCTTCAAATAAAATAAGGGGCAACCGCTTAGTGAAAATATCCGCAATCTGATAACGAGAAGGAACATGATGAACATGGACCTCTCCCCACGCAAATTTTTCTCTGACAAAGTGAATATCCATTTCAATATGCTTTGTGCGCTGGTGTTGAACGGGATTCCCGGAAAGGTAAATGGCACTCACATTGTCGCAATAGACCATTGTAGCCTTTCGAACAGGACAATGCAGTTCCAAGAGTAGATTACGAATCCAGCAGGACTCTGAAACAACATTAGCCACCCCCCTGTACTCGGCTTCTGCACTAGAACGAGATAGAGTAGGCTATCGTTTTGACGACCATGAGATCAAGTTGTCACCCAAAAACACACAATATCCTGACGTGGATCGTCTAGTATCAGGACATCCACCCTAATCGGCATCAGTATAGGAGACAAGGTCTGCAACTGAGGAAGGATAAAGATGTAAACCTAGATGAAGAGTGCCTTGAACATATCGTAGGACACGCTTTAGAGTGGTCATATGCTCGTCCCGAGGGTCATGCATATGGAGGCAAATCTGTTGAACAACATAGAAGATATCCGGCCTTGTAAATGTGAGATATTGTAGAGCACCTGCAAGACTGCGATACTTTGTCGGATCCTCATGTGGATTACCTGTTTTAGCACTGACCTTCGGTTTAGTATCAACCGGAGTAGGACTTGGTTTGCAGGAAGCCATACCAGCACGGTTGATTATTTCCTCGGCATATTTCCGTTGGGACAGAAACAATCCTCCCTTGTGTCGGGTCACACTGATTCCCAAAAATAATTCAAAGAACCTAAGTCCTTCATAGCAAACTCGGAGCTAAGACTCACCATTAAAGATTGGCGGAGAGCATCGGTAGAAGCAGTCAAGATAATATCATCAACATATAACAATAAGTAGGCCATATCAGACCCATTTCGATAAATGAACAGAGAATTATCTGATTTGCTGTTAGTGAAACCAAGGACAGAGACAAAATCAGCAAACCTGTTATACCACGTACGAGGAGCCTGCTTAAGCCCATACAAGGACTTTCGCAAGAAATGGCATAATCTGGATGCACAGTAATCCACGAAACCCATTGGTTGATGCATATAACCTGTCTCCTTTAACTCACCATGCAAAAAGGCATTTTTTACATCCAACTGATGAATTTGCCAATTTTTCGACAAAGAGAGACTGAGTACTGTCCGGATAGTCGCTGGTTTCACCACTGGACTGAAAGTTTCGCCACAATCAATGCCAGCCTGTTGAGTTTTACCATCATCTAGAAGACGGGCTTTATGCCTCTCAAAAGAACCATCAAACTTTTCTTTATGAGTAAAAATCCACATTGACCGAATTAAATTAACATCAGGTGGACGGGGCACTAAATCCCACGTCTTATTTTTAATAAGAGCATTAAATTCATCATCCATAGCCAATTTCCAATTCGGGTCGCGAAGGGCGGTAAGGGGGTTACGGGGAAGTGGTGATTTTGTAACTGTGGTATTATGAGCCTGGTAGGATGCATATTTTGGATTGGGATTATAGATACCATGTTTGCTGCAGGTCACGGGAGCTTGAAGAGGAGAAGGCTGGGCTGGAATTTGTGTGGGCTGTTGCATCGGTCGATCATGTGGGCTAGGCGGTGAGGGCTGATTTGGTGAAGACTGGGTCATGGGAAGAGGCGTGGGAGGAGTTGGCTGGGCTGTTTCAGCTGGCTAGGCCATGGGTGGGGAGAGGGAGGTAGGCTGGGCCATGGGTGATTATGATGATGGATGTTGAAGATGGTGGATCATGTAAGGAGAAAATCAACTATCTAAAAATTCATAATCAGTGGGTTTTGATTCATGCACCTTAGCAAAGGGAAATTTGCTCTCGTCAAAATAAACATGTCGACAAGTGATAATTTTATGACTTGACAAATCAAAACACTTATAACCACGCTGATAAGAAGGATACCCCAAAAAGACACAAGGAGTAGAACGGGCTTGGAGTTTGTTTATGGTAGTAGATGGAAAAAGGGGATAACACAAACACCCAAAGACTCTAATGTGAGAATATGAGGGATCTTTTTGGTAAAGCATTTTGAGTGGGGACTTGTTGGCTAATAACTTACTCGGAAGTATATTATGTAGATATGTTGCCATTTGCAATGCATGATGCCAAAATGAAGGTGGTAGAGAAGCATGAATAAGAAGAGTTCTCATGATATTATTAATTGATCGAATTTTCCGTTCGACTTTCCCATTTTGTGACGAAGTATGTGGACATGAAAAACGGAGAGCAATGCCATTCGACTCATAATATCGCAAAAAAAGGTTATTATCAAATTCCCTCCCATTATCACATTGTACATTTTTAATGTTACGTTCAAATTGAGTACGAATATGAAAGTTTAGTGTTGTGAAAATGGAAAAGACTTGGGATTTTTTAGAAATAGGAAATGTCCACAAATATTTTGAATAATCATCCAAAAAAAGGATATAATATCGATGTCCCGAGGAACTCAATATGGGGGATGTCCAAAGATCACTATGAATAATATCAAAAGGCATAAATGTCATAGATGTGGATGCAACAAAAGGCAACTTAATATGTTTTCCGAGCACACAAGATTGACAAACATTAGACCTAGAGGTACTAGTACAATCAATCATTTTATTATGTCTAAGCGAATCTAACACCAAAGTTTCCGGGTGACCCAAACGATCATGCCAAAGACTCGATGCTAAATAAGCAGAATGAGGTAAACTTGGATTTTGACTGGTGCAGGTGATGGGGTAAAGCTCACTGGTACTATCACATCTCATTAACCGTATCCCCGTCTGTAAATCATTCACAGAAAATCCAAACGGAACAAAAACCACACTCACATTATTATCAATAGTAAACTTTCTTACTGACACTAAATTTTTAACAAGTTTAGGTGCATGAAGGACATTTTTTAAAGATAACGGTGGGTTCGGGGGAGGCAAGGACGTATGACCACAACCATGAATTGGAATTGATTGACCACTACCAACAGTAATTCCATTATTCTTGGTCATATTAAAATAAGACGAGAGATTACCTTGTGTTGACGTCATGTGAGACGTCGCCCCGGTGTCCATGTACCAATTCGGATCAGGTTGAGAAAGGGACATCATGTGCATTGCTGATTCGATGTCGGTTGGAGTCCATTGCTGAGCTGCCGTATAGGCCTGCTGCTGCTGTGGTCTTGGACCCAATACTCCAGGCTGTCTCGGCCCAGGTTGAGTTGGGTAAGGGCTTGGAGGCATGGCCCAAGGAGCTTGCAACAACGCCCACCAAGGAGGTTGAGTCCACTGTTGCTGCATCGGCTGTCCACCACCGCTGGACACCACGTCCACCACCAGTCTCGTTGCCGCCACTAGACTGTCTGCCACTACCACCGCTATTTTTGTGACGGTTTTTGTTGTTGTTGCGGTTTTTGTGGGACTTCGTACCACCGCCGTGACAGTGGGAATTATTGCTTGGATGAGGTGTTTGGGATGAGGAACCATCATCCTTAGAATAATTATTGGCAACAAGGGCAGTGGAACCATAGTCTTGTTTTGCTCTCTCCATAACGGTGGTCTCTTCCAAAGCGAGTTTGGATCGAGCTGTAGCAAAACTAGGTAGGGTCTTCTTGTTTTGCATCATAGTGACAAAATTAGAGTACTGTTCTGTCAAACCTTGCAGCATTTTTATAACCATACCGTGATCATTGACGGGAGCCCCGACATTGACTAGTTGATCGGCGAGACTTTTGAGACGATTGCAATACGCATTTGTCGTTGAAAAATCAGCAAGAATAGTGTTGGTGAATTCCTTATTAAGATACATAGCTCTGGAATTCTTATTGTCATGAAAGAGATCAACAACACTTTGCCATGCATGTTCAGTCGTGTCATCGTCAATAAGAATGGAGGTGAGGATGTCAGTGGAGACTGTGGCATAAATCCATTGCAAAACCACCGCATCAAGCCGCTTCCAGAGAGGGAGATCATCGGCTTTGGTTTTGTCAGCCGCCGCCTTCTCTTTTGCCTCCGTGGGTGGGATGATATGTGGAAGGACATCATGAACCCTTGCTTGAACTTTGAATAATGCTGCCCAGGAATGATATTGTCCAGATTCGAAGTCCAGTGTAATGGGGACAAGAGTCTTCACATTGGTGACAGACAAGGCAGGATGAAATTTAGGAGTTACAGACATGGTTGGCGGCAAAAGAAGAAGGATAGAAGGAAGAAGGATAGGGTTGCGGAAGCCAGGAAAGAAACACTAGTCTCTTGATACCATGAAAGAATATAATTCCTTGCTTATTCCATTCCATGATTGACAAATATATACAAAAGAGCATAGCTGTTACCACAACAAATCAGGCTTCTAATTTGGCTATTCTAGGATACAATCTGACAATTATATCTGACAATATCAATTTGCTATCAATTTGGTAATCTATATAAGGAAAATACATAATACAAAATAATTGAGATAATTCCATAATCTATCAATTAACACGGTTGTTTATCCTAGTTCACTCTTCAACACAAAGAGCTACGTCAAGTCCTTGGTAGCACTGATAAGCCTCTGGCTCATCTAGTTTTATGGCTAGTATGACCAGGGTTTTGTGCTAATTATATCTCATTTTCACCCAAATTAGATTAGATTGTCCTCACGCAAGGTTTCGAGTCTCTAAAGTAGTTTTAGGTTAATTTAGCCAGTTTTTAGTCAAATAAAGCACTTATGGCTATTTTATTGTTTTCAGGTTAAGTTAGAAGTGAAGGGAATAAAGAAATAGAGAAATTTCAAGTCTGGAGGTGTTCGCCTCGCGAGAGTCTTCTCGCCACACGAACCTGAAAGCCAGCTGAACAGCAAAAATTTCATCCTCTCTGGTTCGCCCCGCGAACAACACCTCGCCTCGCGACCCTGATAGCTGACTGTTCCACAGAAATGCAACCCATTCTGTGTCGTCTCGCGGATCCATGTCTCGCCTCGCGAGACTGAAGACCAAAAGCCATGACTCTTCCATTCCTCGCCACGCGAGCAGTACTTCGCCCCGCGAGAAGACCAAACGTTGCAGACTCTTCATGATATTCGCCTCGCGAGTGAGGGTTCGCCTCGCGAGTGGGCTCAGTTTCTGAATACTATAAATTGCTGTTCTGGGCAGATTGGAAGAAATTTTTGATTCTCCCTTGTTTTTACATATTTTCTGTGTGTTTCGTTTTTCCATGGAGAACTAATTTTCTTAGATTAGTCTACTGTAATCGATTTCCACTACACTTGAGGTTCTTGTAATTCCTGTTTTGTATGCTTTTCCCTTTTCAATGCTATGCTATATATTTCTGTTTGCTTAATTCAGGAGGGTATAGTGTTGTGTTGATTTATTTCGGTGATGTTATGTTCCTATATTTAATCGCGTTTGCTTAATTCGCGTGTGTTCAGTTCATGTTCGCTTAGTTCACGAAGGGCTTAACCCCGTTTGCTTAATTCGGGAATAGGAACATATATCTATAGTAGTGATTTCGCTTGTTAATTGTTGCTACTACCGGGAGGGGATTAGAATCTGCTTAGGGCTTGGAATTTACATGAACCGATGATAGTTGGGAAATCGAGAACAGTAGATTAATCGTTTTTAGCTATTTGATAATCTTTTAAACTGCTCTGTTTTATTGCTCTGTTTTTTCATTGTTTTCCATTTTAAATTCAAACCAACCCCCCCCCCCCCCCCCCCCACAAACTGAATTTTGTGGTAAATAACAAGTCAAGAGTCCTTGTGAGACGACATCCGAGTTGTCGCTTCCTAAACTACTGTTTTATAAACCCGCTCGCTTTTTGGCGCGTGCACGACAACGCGACCAAAAATTGGCGCCGTTGCCGGGGACTCTTGTTTGTTATTTTCGCATTTTTCTTCTTTTTCTTTTATTTTCGTTTTTGTTTTGAATTGGTCTGGCTACTAGGTCTAATTGCCCTGAATTGTGTGATTTTGATCCTGAAATTGAAAGAACACTGCACACACGCCGTAGAGAAATTCGGGCCAGCACTAGTGGTGATTCTAATTCTAAAACTGTTTTTGATAACATGGGTGACCAAAGGACATTAAGACAGCTTGCTGCCCCTGATGCTAATTATAATGGCTTGTGTATTGAATATTCTGGTGCTGTTACTCCCTTTGAATTAAAATCTGGTCTAATCCATTTGTTGCCAAGGTTTAGTGGTTTTGCAGGTGAGGATCCACACAAGCATTTGAAGGAATTCCAGGTTGTCTGCTCTACAACCTTGAGACCAGAGGGAGTAACTGAGGATCACATCAAGCTGAAAGCTTTCCCGTTCTCACTGCAGGGCGCTGCAAAGGATTGGCTACTCTATCTTGAGCCAAACTCTATTACCACCTGGAACGATTTGAAGAAGCTCTTCTTAGAGAAATATTTTCCTGCCTCCAGAGCTGCATCAATCAGGAAGGAAATATGTGCCATCAGACAAGGAAATGAGTCATTGGCTGAATATTGGGAGAGATTCAAGCAGTTGATATCCAGTTGCCCTCAGCATCAGATTTCTGAGCAACTTCTTATCCAGTATTTTTATGAAGGGTTACTACCGATGGATAGAAATATTTTGGATGCTGCTAGTGGGGGAGCACTTGTTGATAAGACTCCAGCTGCTGCCAAGCAATTAATTGAAAATATGTCACTGAACTCCCAGCAGTTTACTACCAGGAGAAATTCTGTTGAGACAAGAGGTGTGAATGAGATCCATAGCTCTTCTTCCAACCAGGCCCGTGATGATAGAATTGATAGGCTCACTTCTTTGTTGGAGAAAATGGCAATGGATAGGGTTCAGCCGGCAATGTTGTGTGGCATGTGCAACTCTCCTGAGCACCCGTTTGATGCATGCCCCATTCTGAAGGAAGGGTCAGTTACTGAATTGTCTCAGGCTTATGCAGTCCATCCTTACAATCAAGGCAACAGTCAGAACCGGTACAACACTCCTGACCTCTCCACAAATAGGTACCATCCCAACTGGAGGAATCATCCTAATCTTCGGTATGGGAACTCATCCCAACAACAACCGATGGCAGCACCTCAGAATCCTCCTCAAGTGACCACTTCTGCACCTTCCGAACCTTCCCTAGAGGACATGCTCAAGCAAATGACTTCACAAATAGCTGGACAAATAAATGCACAGAATCTCCAGTTTCAGCAGCAATTTGCACAGTTCCAGGCCTCACAAGCACAGTTTCAGCAGCGAACAGATGCTAGCATTCACAATTTGCAGACACATTTTGGTCAATCTCAGCAGCGAACAGATGCTAGCATTCAAAATTTAGAGACACAGGTTGGACAACTTGCCACATCCATAAATAACATACAGCAAGTTCAAAGATCAAGTCAACTACTTGCACAAACAGTGATAAATCCCAATGCCTCCAATCCTAATGTGAGTGCCATTTCTCTGAGATCTGGAAGAGTTGTTGAGGCAGCCTCTAGAAAAGATGAAGAAACTGTTGAGGTAACTCCTGAGCCTACTGTTATTGTTGAAGCCGAGAAAGTGTACATACCACCAATCCCCTTCCCACACAGAGTGCAGAAAAGTAAGAAGATTGGTGGGGAAGATAAGGAGAGGGAAATTTTAGATGTGTTCAGAAAGGTGGCTGTGAATATTCCCCTTCTAGATGTGATCAAGCAGGTGCCCAAGTATGCAAAATTTCTGAAGGATCTATGCACCAACAAGAGGAGGTTGAAGAGTAATGAGAGAGTTAATTTGGGAAGAAATGTTTCAGCTCTTATTCAGTCTAAGCCTGCACCAGAAAGAGTTACTGTTTCAGCACCCACTCAGGCACTACCACAGAAGTGCAAGGATCCGGGTACTTTTACTATTCCATGCACTATTGGGGACAGAAAATTTGAAAATTGCATGTTGGATTTGGGAGCCTCCATAAATGTCATGCCCACCTCTATTTTCAATAACCTTGATCTTGGTCCCTTGCAGTATACAGGTCTCACTATCCAGTTGGCCAACAGGACCAGTGCCCGCCCCATGGGAATGGTAGAAGATGTGCTGGTACAAGTTGATGAGTTGATTTTCCCTGCTGACTTCTACATCCTAGACATGGCAGGAGAGACAAATTCAAGTAGATCACCAATAATCCTGGGCAGACCATTCATGAAGACAGCTAAGACTAAGATTGATGTTAATGATGGGACCATGTCTATGGAGTTTGGTGATATTGTGGCAAAGTTTAACATCTTTGATGCTATGAAGCATCCCTGGAGGAGCACTCTGTTTTCCAATTAGAGTTGCTTTCGAAATTATTGATGACACCCATGAGGACCTTGTTTCCGATTTTCCATTTATTTCTGGCTATGATGCTATATATTCATGTACTGACTGAACTGACACTAACCCGAGTGTTGTTTGTGCTGAGTTACTTGATTCAAATTTGCAGGTTTATAGTGTGAGTGAAGCTGTCTGTTCGGCCGAAGTTCTTGACATCATGGCTACTCCAAATGTACCATCCATTGAGCAGCCACCCTCCTTAGAGCTCAAGCCACTTCCTGGAAACCTGAAGTATGCTTACTTGGAGACGAATGAACAACTTCCAGTCATTATTTCCTCCAGCCTTGACTCTGACCAGGAAGCAAAACTATTGGAGGTTCTGAAGAAGAACAAGAAGGCTATTGGCCAAAGGCGGCTCAATCCATTGATTCTGGATGTGGTGAAGAAAGAGGTGACTAAACTTCTGCAGGCAGGTATTATATACCCCATCTCTGATAGTACTTGGGTAAGTCCAGTGCAAGTTGTACCCAAGAAGTCCGGACTCACAGTGGTAAGAAATGATAATAATGAGCTTGTACCCACTAGAGTCCAGAATAGTGCAAGTAGTCTCAGTATAGATTATAGGAAGTTGAACCAGGCCACGAGAAAGGATCACTTTCCTTTGTCGTTCATAGATCGGATCTTTGGAGCGGCTGGTGGTAAATCTCATTACTGTTTTCTTGATGGCTTTTCCGGGTACTTCCAGATCCATATTGCCCCAGAGGATCAGGAAAAGACCACTTTCACGTGCCCCTTCGGCACATTTGCCTATAGGAGGATGCCGTTTGGCCTTTGTAATGCTCCTGGCACTTTCCAAATATGCATGCTTAGCATTTTTACTGAATTTATTGAAAATTGCATGGAAGTGTTCATGGATGACTTCACTGTATATGGTACCTCATTTGATGCATGTTTGCATAGTCTGAGTTTGATTCTAGAAAGATGCATTGAGACTGATCTGGTTTTGAACTATGAAAAATGTCACTTTATGGTAGAACGGGGGATTGTTTTGGGTCATGTTATTTCTAAAGAGGGTATTTCAGTAGATCCTACAAAAATTGATGTGATTTCTACATTGCCTTATCCATCTTGCGTTCGCGAGATCCGTTCTTTTCTTGGTCATGCAGGTTTCTACAGGCGCTTCATTAAGGACTTCAGCAAGATAGCTCTGCCATTGTCAAACTTGCTGAAGAATGATGCCATGTTCCATTTTGATGACAACTGCAAGAAGGCATTTGACTACCTGAAAAGAGCATTGACCTCTACCCCCGTCATCCAGCCCCCTGACTGGACCCTCCCTTTTGAACTCATGTGTGATGCTTCTAATTATGTTGTGGGAGCGGTTCTAGCACAAAGGGTGGGCAAGGCTGCCCATGTCATTCATTATGCTTCTAGGACATTAGATGCTGCACAATCAAATTACACCACCACTGAGAAGGAACTGCTAGCTGTTGTTTTTGCACTTGATAAATTTAGGTCATATCTGCTAGGTTCCAAGGTTATTGTTTTTACTGACCATGCAGCTCTGAAGTACCTGTTAAAGAAACCAGAAGCGAAGCCAAGATTGATTCGGTGGATGCTTTTTCTCCAAGAGTTCAATGTGGAGATAAAAGACAAGAGTGGAGCTGAAAATTTGGTAGCCGATCACTTGAGCCGAATAGCAAGGGATGAGGATCATTCTCCCATCCAGGATGATTTTCCAGATGAACAGCTTCTACATCTGCATGGGGTAACGCCGTGGTTTGCTGACATTGTTAACTTTCTTGTTGTTGGTGTTGTTCCTGCAGGTACAAGTAGATCCAAGATCCACAAGCTCAAGAGTGATTCGAAATACTATGTGTGGGATGATCCGTACCTTTGGAAGTTTTGCAGTGATCAGGTGATTCGGAGGTGTGTCCCCGATTACGAGACAGAGTCCATCTTGCACTTTTATCATGCCTCACAAGTAGAGGGACACTTTGGACCACAGAGGACGGCAAGAAAAGTCCTGGATTCTGGGTTCTACTGGCCCACAATTTTTAGAGATGCCTATGTGGTTTACAGGAATTGTAAGGAATGTCAAACAGCAGGCCCTGCCATCACTCGTAGGAGTGAGATGCCTCAGTAGCCCATGCTTTTCTGTGAGGTTTTTGATGTGTGGGGAATCGACTTTATGGGTCCTTTCCCTGCATCTTTTGGTTTTGTATATATTCTTTTGGCTGTTGACTATGTTTCAAAGTGGGTGGAAGCAATCCCCACTAGGACTAACGATGCTAAAGTTGTTTCAAAATTTGTTAGGTCCAATATTTTTTGCAGGTTTGGCAGACCTCGGGCTATTATCAGTGACCAGGGCACTCACTTCTGCAACCGCACCATGGAAGCTCTACTCCGGAAGTATGGAGTTGTGCATAGAGTCTCCACTGCTTACCATCCCCAGACCAATGGCCAGGCTGAGATATCAAACAGGGAGATCAAGCAGATCTTAGAGAAAATGATGCAGCCGAATAGGAAGGACTGGAGTCGCCGTCTAGAATACGCACCGTGGGCTCAGAGGACTGCTTTCAAGACGCCAATAGGGATGTCCCCCTTTAGGATGGTATTTGGTAAGGCATGTCATCTCCCGGTGGAAGTTGAGCACTGTGCATATTGGGCAGTCAAGTGTTGTAACTTGGAAATGAAGAAAGCTGGTCTTGAAAGGAAACTCCAGTTGCAACAGCTTGAGGAGCTTAGGCTAGAAGCCTATGAAAGCTCCAGGATTTATAAAGAGAAAACAAAACATTTTCATGATAGGATGATTGCTAGGAAAGAATTTTCTGTGGGCCAGCAAGTCTTACTGTTTAACTCCCACCTGAAATTGATGGCTGGGAAACTTAGGTCCAAATGGGATGGCCCCTTTGTTGTTACCAACGTTTTTCCTTATGGTGCAGTAGAGATTAAAAGTGCAGGTACCAACAAGTCCTTCAAGGTTAACGGGCAGAGGCTGAAGCCATTCCATGGTGTGGATGCTGGTGTTCCTAACGATGCTACTGTTGAGGAGCTCTCCTTGGAAGCTCCCACCTACACTGCCACTTGATCAGGGAGCACCCTTTCCTTTCCCTCACTCTGATTTTATAGTTATGTTGTTTCATTGGGGACAATGTATGTTTTAAGTGTGGAGGAGGGAACTAATTGTAGCTGTGTTTTGTGTTCTGTCTTGGTTTTCTTTTAGCTCCTGAATAATTTGAGAAGATCAGGAGTATTTGTGTGTTGAGTCTTATGTTGGCAAGTTTTATTGGTTTTGATTAATTTTGCATAGATGATTGCATGATATGTGATTTATATTGTTGATGATTCCCCCTAGGTTGAAATTTTTTTTTGAAAAGTGATCCCCATGTGAATGAAAACTGAACTTTGAGATTTTGTTGTGACGACGTGATTTATGATAAGTTTGGGGTGATAGGAAGCACCCACTAGGGATAGAATCTCTGTCAAACAACTTGCAAAATTGTCCAGGTGAGGATTTGAGCCTCCAGCATGTTTTTAAACTGTGTGAAATCACTTTTAAGTTGCACTTTCCCGAATTTGCTTGAATCTCTTTTTGGTTTGCATGTTTATGTGTTTGCTTCAAATGATTTAGGCAATTTTCTTTGTAAATAACCACTTAGCCTAAATTGAACCAATTCTAATGCATGTTCCCTAGTTAGCCCCTTTGAGCCTTATTAGCTTGTTAATTCTTGTTAACCTTATGTTATAAGCTAAAATCTGGAAAACCTTGTTAACCCGATCTTAGGATTAGGAGAGCATGGAATCTTGACAAGAGAATGGTTGCAAGAAAATAAGTTTGGGGTGGCTACAAGGTGTAATGTGTTGTTTGGGATTGAGAAAAGAAAAAAAATATAATAAAAAGGTTGGAGCCAAAGGCAAGAAGAAAAAAAAAGGAAAAAGAAATAAAAAGTACAAAAAAAAAATTGTCAAAAAGGCTATTTGAATAAAAAGGCTGTAGTCACCCAAGGCAATGAAAAAGGAAAAAGGAACTTGAGTGGAAATTCAAAGTATAAAACTGTTTCATGCTCTCTTAGTTCCTAGGGTCTTCAGCCTAGTACCTTTGTATATCCTACCCTTAGCCAGGACCCATTACAACCATAAAAGACCTTTTGATGTTGCATGCATGTTTTCTGTGGGAACCATTTTGAGATGAAAATCAAATTCATGGGAAGTGCTCTTAAAAGTGAAATTGAGTGAAATGTTGATAACCTAGACAAACTGAGCGATTGAGTGAAACACTAAACTCCCTTGTGAGGAAGGCAGTTGTTTGAATTTGGTGATCTCCCTCCTGTGTGTAACTTGGATCCCTTGCTTAGATTACTGATTGTTTGAATGACTACTTTCTCAATTGTTCAGAATAAATGATTGTGGGGATTGCTTTGTTTGAACGGGGGGAACATTGAAGAAAACTGTTTTGATGTATTGCTTGAAATCTGTGCAAGGTTGATTGAATCCTTTAAGCTTGCCATGACTTGAGTCTTTTTTATTTTTGAGTTGTAGTTTGCTTGGGGACAAGCAAAGTTTAAGTTTGGGGTATTTTGATAAGCCTCTGGCTCATCTAGTTTTATGGCTAGTATGACCAGGGTTTTGTGCTAATTATATCTCATTTTCACCCAAATTAGATTAGATTGTCCTCAAGCAAGGTTTTGAGTCTCTAAAGTAGTTTTAGGTTAATTTAGCCAGTTTTTAGTCAAATAAAGCACTTATGGCTATTTTATTGTTTTCAGGTTAAGTTAGAAGTGAAGGGAATAAAGAAACAGAAATTTCAAGTCTGGAGGTGTTCACCTCGCGAGAGTCTTCTCGCCACGCGAACCTGAAAGCCAGCTGAACAGCAAAAATTTCATCCTCTCTGGTTCACCCCGCGAACAACACCTCGCCTCGCGACCCTGATAGCTGACTGTTCCAGAGAAATGCAACCCATTCCTTGTCGCCTCGCGGATCCATGTCTCGCCTCGCGAGACTGAAGACCAGAAGCCATGACTCTTCCATTCCTCGCCACGCGAGCAGTACTTCGCCCCGCGAGAAGACCAAACGTTGCAGACTCTTCATGATATTCGCCTCGCGAGTGAGGGTTCGCCTCGCGAGTGGGCTCAATTTCTGAATACTATAAATTGCTGTTCTGGGAAGATTGGAAGAACTTTTTGATTCTCCCTTGTTTTTACATATTTTCTGTGTGTTTCGTTTTTCCATGGAGAACTAATTTTCTTAGATTAGTCTACTGTAATCGATTTCCACTACACTTGAGGTTCTTGTAATTCTTGTTTTGTATGCTTTTCCATTTTCAATGCTATGCTATATATTTCTGTTTGCTTAATTCAGGAGGGTATAGTGTTGTGTTGATTTATTTCGGTGATGTTATGTTCCTATATTTAATCGCGTTTGCTTAATTCGTGTGTGTTCAATTTGTGTTCGCTTAGTTCACAAAGGGCTTAACCCCGTTTGCTTAATTCGGGAATAGGAACATATATCTGTAGTAGTGATTTCGCTTGTTAATTGTTGCTACAACCGGGAGGGGATTAGAATCTGCTTAGGACTTGGAATTTACATGAACCGATGATAGTTGGGAAATCGAGAACAGTAGATTAATCGTTTTTATCTATTTGATAATCTTTTAAACTGCTCTGTTTTATTGCTCTGTTTTTGCATTGTTTTCCATTTGAAATTCAAACCAAACCCCCCCCAAAACTGAATTTTGTGGTAAATAACAAGTCAAGAGTCCTTGTGAGACGACATCCGAGTTGTCGCTTCATAAACTATTGTATTATAAACCCGCTCGCTTTTTGGCGCGTGCGCGACAGCGCGACCAAGCACCAAGTTTTATCCACTATAACTGATCAGGTTACAAACTCCAAGTATTGTTTGCACACCTAGCCTCTTCAGGCTCACTCAGGTTTGTTTGAGAAGTTTGTTTGTAATAAATACAATCAGACAAACAATTCTTTCACTAACACTCAGAGAGTGAATTAAATGTAAGCTTAGGAAAGACTGCGTAATAACTTCAAATGATTGAAGAATACAGATTGAAAGAATGAAGGAATAAATGCACAGAATAATGACTCTTTTAATGCTGTGTATTCTCTGTGTATCTTTATCTTCAATGACTTCTGTATTTATAGCTTTCAAACATTTAAGATCCGTTAGAGACATTCTTTCAAGTGTTGGCTTCAAGCAGAACTTCATTAAATGCAATAGAGTCGTTCTGGCCAGCCATTAATACAATATGAACGTTGGTTGTACTCTAACATGAAGGATCATGGCTTTATGCATCGTGTAGTAGCCATATTAGAGTTGTGCATAGAGCTTTTGTACTTTGCAGAGCACATTTCCCTTTTCGTGTAATAACCAAGAGTACTAGGGAATAAGGTATGTTGGAAACATTCTTTAACTCGACTTCATCTCTGATTTCGTAGGTTGCTTGTGAAATTGCCTCTGACTTTTCCTGATAATCGTGAGATTAAGAAAGAGAGAACTTCAGAGTCTTTGTATGAAGAGACATCTTCCAAAAGCTATTGTACTCGAGTTCTTCATCGAGGAACCATAGATAAGTATAGGAACTTATCAGAAGATACATTGAAACATCAATGTATAAAGTCAATAATCCTAGTCAGCAAACAAGTTGACTTTTGCTTCTTTAGACAGGTGATCATTTATGTAAGAAGACAGGTGAGTCTTACTATTTTCATCTGTACACTACATACATAGGTTAGCAACCAATACAAAGGTTAGTGAATTCATTAACCAAATGTTTAGTTTTCATCAAAACTTAGGGAAATGCATATCAGACATTTTAGAGACTTAACAATCTCCCCCTTTTTGATGATGACAAACATTAAGATAATTTAATGATCCTTAGAAAATATCAACACAAGAAATACTAAGATTCGGACAAGTTGAAATTTTCTTAGTCAGAAGGGTTGTGCAGACAAGTGCACTTAAGTTTACTTAGCACATTATCAGAGTTATGCAAGTGAGATCAGAAAAGTACCTAAAGACAAGTATTCCATTTTAACTTGTTTATTCTTTAAAATAAGATGGATTTTTAATCTTTATTACTTTAATCATATTTTTTACTTTCTCTCGGCTCCAGTTTCATATACATCTCAAATCATCTTTACTTACTTTCTCCCCCTTTTGTCAACAACAAAAAGGAATAAATAGAAAAGTAAAGAACAGAAAATAACAATACTGATTTCATTTATCATAAGCTTCTCAAGTACAAGGCAGATTTTATAGAATTATTTAGGCTGACTAAACAATAAAAATAGAGCTTCAACTCTTTATTGTAGTAGCAATCTAGCATGCATTTCTTCATTCGTAGGTCTTCTGACTTCTTCTAGCTGAGCCTGAAGCAGATTGAAATTATGCAAGCCTAAAGTGTCACTCATGTGCAATAATAGTAATGTGTTTTCTACTATAAGGTTTGATACTACGTGGAATATGTCTGTTATATATAATTATGTGATAGTAAAGTTGAATACTATTGTATATTGCATATAAGGTGCACTTTCATATAAACTTGCATTGGGTAGTGAGTTTATTGGGGGCTATTTGTAATTACTTGTGATTCTACTTAGTAATTAATTTGTGGTGGTTATGTCCATAATATTTTCAGTTTCTGATTACTAAATACTTCATCTAAATAAGAAATGTAAAGTACAAAGACATTTTGGCAATAATTACTACCGTTTGCTCTATAACATATATATATGGTTTTATTCCCTTAAAAAAATATGTTTGAATAAAGTATTTATCCCTGTCCCAATCTGGCAAAGCTTCTGTTCAAGCTGTTGGGCAGCTTTGACGTATTTTTGGTTAGTGGCACTGCTTAATCTTCTATTCAACTAGCACCGTAAAGAAAAGAATTGTTACTTTATTTTTATATAAAGGCTAAAAAAAACAAATTCAAGGCGGGACATATTAATCCTGCAAAAAATTAATTATGTGTCCTGCAAAAAATTAATTAATCATATAATCCCTCGAATTTATAAAAGTGGGACATATTAGTCCCTCATTCTACTTTTAACATCCATTTATTTATCTATATGTCCCGTTAACCATCCTGCCCGACTCGTTAGTGATCATTTGTTGTGTATGACAAATTTTCACCATAAAAAATAAACGAAAGTGGGGAAAACGTGTAAAATTTTAGAACCCAAATACTCAAAAATTATGCATTGTTTTTCATTTTCAATGTGGAAATTTGTTATATGATATGTATGACCACTAACGAGTCTAGCAGGATGGTTAACGAGACATATATGCAAGTAAACGAATATTGGAAGTGCAAGGAGGGAGTAATGTGTCCCACTTTATAAATTTGAGGGACTAAGTGATTAATTTATTTTTCTCTATAACCAAAAGAGAGCCCTCTAAATTTTTTAGGGACTTATTTATTCTTATTTAAAAATAGAAATTAAAAGGGGGTTATAAGGTTGGCTTTGTTGTTAGTGTTAGAACCAAAGTGGTTTTGGGTTAAATAATCTCTTAAGTTTTGATGTTAACAAAAACTTAAATTTGTATGACAAAGTATTGTCAAAGATCTAACTTGTTTGTTCTAGATTGTAGGACTGTTGGATGATTCTAAATATAGATATTTGAAAAGAAATATCTTCACTTTGCTAATGGAATCATATCAGATTCTATAATTGATTCTCTAGACGAGTCTACAAAATGTGATAATATTCTTAGTCTGTTAAGATTATGTTAGACGAGATCTTAAATTGGCTAAGGTAGACGAGTATCTAAGTCTAAGAAAAGTCAAGAAGACGAGCCAATAAAATAATCTTCAGAAAAACAACAAGTCCAAAGACTTGATAATAGACGAGTAGTCTCACTAAACGCCACGTCAGTAGACAAGATATTGAGTATAGCGAGTCCAAAAAGTTAAAGTTAGACAAATGCTTATAGACACAGTATCAGTAGACGAGCCCGTCTTTCTGATAAGTTAGTCTTGCACGTCCAAAGACCTGTGCGTCCACTAGCTTTTAAGTGAACCCGTCTAAGCTTAAACGTATTTATTTCAAATGATTGTCTATTCAATTCAAGAGAATATATGTCTCTTTATCATTGCTGCTTCTATCGTTAACTCTTTGATTCTTGAGAATAGAAACATAGTACCATCGAGAACATAAACCTTTGTACTCTATCATCTACATTGCTATAAAGTTCAAATCAAGTACAAAGAAGGAAAGTTAGAAAGCTACATTTGGTACAACAGGGAAGTGACAGCTCTACTTTAAGCATTCCTCTGATAAACAAGAGCACTTCTCCATGAAGCATATCAAGTTATCAGTCTCAACAGATCCAAGCATTTAATGCTATGTCTAAACGGATATATCTTGAAGATAGTTGAAGAAGTTCAAGATAGCAAAGCACTCCTTCTATATATACAAGCTCCGATATCAATAGTGTAAAAACGCTGCTGAAATTGTTAAACAAGTTTACTTGTAAACCTTGCTGATCTTAAACTTTCATATCCTTACACATAGTGCGTTCTTAGATCAAATATGTTAATCTCTTTGTTAGAGTTAGAGCCTGAAGAGGCTTGGTAGAGAAAAAAATACTTGTATCCTGAAGAGGTGTTGAATACTTGTAATATGTTTGGAGAATAGTGGAGAAAACCTTCAGGTAGAAGGGACTGGACGTAACTCTTGGTTGGAAGAGAGTGAGCCAGGATAAAATGCTTGTGTGAATCTTCTAACCCTTATCTTTTACAGTTTTTGATTATACTAACTGTGGGGTTTTTGAATATGAGTTTGTTAACTCTTTAAAAAGGTTTTTCCTGTTTGTGTGTTGCTTTTACTGTTTTGCTTGTAAAAGTTTTGAGAAAATGCTTTTTCAAAAACTCTTAAGAAACATAATTCAAACCCCCTTGTCGTGTTTCCCTGTGTCAACTTCAGTTGGTATCAAAGCTCATCCTCGAAAGGGTTGAGCATCTAACAAGTGCTGAGGGAGTACAATCCAACATGCATGGATACAGAAGGACAAGCAATCAACAGACCTCCTCTCTTTGATGGTAGTGATTATGACTACTGGAAAAAGAGAATGATGGCTTTTCATGATGCACAAAATGTGGATATTTGGGAGCTGATTGAAACTGGTTATACTAAGCCAAGAGGTAATGCTGGAGCTATTATTCCTAGAGCTCAATGAACTCAAGAGCAGAAAACTCAACATCAACTCAATCTGAAAGCTAAGCATTATTTGATGTGTGCTATCACCAGATCTGAGCATGATAAAGTCCATAGTTGTAACACTGCTAAGGAAATATGGGATACTCTTGCCCTAGCTCATGAAGGGTCATCCCAAGTCAAGGAGTCAAAGATAAGCATGCTGGTTCATCAGTATGAACTATTTAAAATGGCTGAACATGAAACTATAGGTCAAATGTTTGGAAGATTTCAAACCATCACCAACAGTCTTAGATCTCTTGGAAAAACCTATGAGAATAGAGATCATGTCAGAAAATTTTTGAGGAGCTTACATAAACAATGGAGACCTAAGGTCGCTGCTATTCAGGAGGCAAAGAACCTCAATACTCTAACTCTGGAGGAACTCCTTGAATCTCTGAAAGTTCATGAGCTTGAGATAAATGAAGAAGAGTGTTCCAGAAAAGGAAAGTCTATTGCCCTAAAGGCAAAGAAGGCTATCTCATCCAAAGTTCTTAAAGCTGAGGAATCCTCAGATGAAGCAGAACCTTCTGACAGTGATGAAGGATCTGATGAGGATGAACTGTCTTTCATCTCCAGAAGGATTCAACATGTGTGGAGAAAGAAAGATGGATTCAGAAGGAAGCAGTTCAAGAAAAAGTTCCTCAAGGAGAAATCAGATTCCAAAGAAAAAGGTCCACCTCTGTGCTTTGAATGCAAGAAGCCTCGTCACTTCAAGGGTGACTACTCAGATCTGAAGGATAAAAAGAAGTTCTACAAAAAGAAGAAGGGTTTGATGGCTACTTGGGAGGATTTGGAACTATCTTCATCGGATGAAGAAAATGAAGCTGATGAAGAGGCAAATTTCTGTCTCATGGCTGATACATCATCAGAAAATGAATACACTGATACCGAGGTAATGGATTCTGACCCATCCACTCTTCAAGATGCATTTGATGAATTATTGCACAACTCATCGATTATGTCTCATGAGTATAGAAATCTCAAAAATCAAAGTGTCTCATGTCTAGTGTCCATTGAAGATGACCTATGGATTTGGCACAAAAGGCTAGGTCATGCAAGCTTGAAATTAATTTCAAAGCTAAATAAGTATAACCTCGTGAGAGGATTACCAAACCTTAAGTTCAAATCTGATGCTCTCTGTGATGCAGGTCAAAAGGGAAAATAAGTCAAAGGTTCCTTTGAATATAAGAATATTGTTAGTACCAATAGACCACTCGAGCTGCTACACCTTGATCTGTTTGGACCAACTAGGACTGCCTCTGTTAGTGGGAAGAAATATGGTCTAGTCATAGTATACGACTACACTAGATGGACATGGGCTATGTTCCTAGCTCACAAGGATGAGTCTTTCAGGGTCTTCTCTGTATTCTGCAAATGTGTACAGAATGAAAAAGGCATATGTATCACTTCAATAAGAAGTGACCATGGGGGAGAGTTTGAAAATGAGCTATTCCAAAAGTTCAGTGAAGAAAGTGGTATACTTCACAACTTCTCAATACCTAGAACACCACAGGAAAATGGTGTGGTAGAGAGAAAGAACAGATCTCTTCAAGAGATGGCTAGACCAATGCTCAATGATAACTCTGTCCCTAGACACTTCTGGGCTGAAACTGTTAATACCGCCTGCTACATTCAGAACAGAATATACATTAGACCAATCTTGAATAAGACTCCTTATGAATTGTGGAAAGGTCGAAAACCCAACATATATTACTTTCATCCTTTTGGTTGTAAATGCTATATATTAAATACTAAAGATCAACTTGGTAGGTTTGATGCTAAAGTAGATAATGGATTTCTGTTAGGGTATTTTGAGTCGTCCAAAGGGTTTAGAGTTTACAATTCTAGAACCTTAGTAGTAGAAGAATGTATACATGTTAAGTTTGATGACAAGCAGCCTGATAAGAAATTATCAAAGCTTGATGAAGCTATTGCATATTTGAATCTCAAAGATTCTAAAAATCAAGCAAATGTCAAACCTGATGATCAAGTGGACGATCCTCAACAACATGAGTCAAAAACTTCAACTTCTCAACAGGAAAATGTTCAAAGATCTTGGCACTTCAAGAATTATCACCCATAAGATCAAATCATTGGGAATCCTAGTGATAGGCTAAGAACCAGATCTACATTCAGAGAGCAAGATGTTTTTGCTTTAGTCTGAGTTAGAACCAAAGACAGTAGACGAGGCTCTACTGGACGAGGGTTGGATTCTAGCAATGCAGGAAGAACTAAACCAGTTTGAGAGAAGTGAAGTATGGACTCTTGTGCCTTTACCAAAAGAAAAATCAGTTATTGGAACCAAATGGGTTTACAGAAACAAGCTTGATGAAAATGCACTACAACAAAAAAGGCTTTAGATAGCATTTCCGGATGCCTTTTAATAGCGTTTTTAAGCGCTATCTATGCCACCGCTATTAAAAGTAGTTAGCAAAGATAGCATTTAAGAAGTGCTATTAAAAGGTGACCTTAGATAGCGTTTTCGCGTACTTACAAAACGCTATCTTTAGTGTGTGTTTTCTGCAGTCATGTGTGACTTTAGATAGCGTTTGTTTTAGCAAATGCTATCTAAAGGCAGACTTTAGATAGCGTTTGTTTTAACAAATGCTATCTAAAGGCAGACTTTAGATAGCATTTGTTAATACAAACGCTATCTAAAGTCTTCCTTTAGATAGCGTTTACTAAAACAAATGCTATCTATTCCCTTTTTTTTTTAGTTTACCTATTTCTTAACTTTACCTCCATCCTGCATGTTTAAAAAAAACAGAAGGTTTATACAAAGAATTGAAGCACAATCCAAATTATGGGTAGCAAATAAAACCCAAACACCTAAGTTACTTGTACCAAACCATATTCATATAACAAGCTACTTTGATAGAAAGTATTCCACCAAAAAACTGTGTAGCACCATCAATATATTGAACCCGTAATAATAAAGGCATATAGCAAATCTTCAAATCATCAAATGCTAAACTCAATAGTCCCTATAGATGAAAGTGACCCAATTGCATACGCTTCAGCTACCAAGTCTGGCCCAATTGCATACATATCAGTTAATATAATTTAACCAAGCCAAGAAGCTTCTCAATCATAAAATACTTCAAGAATTTTTGACAGCAACATACGGCAAAAAACAACTAGGTAACACCCAAGATAGATTGTTCCCAAGTCCTCAGCAAAAGCAGAGAGGACCATTTAAACCATCTTGAATCAAGAATTGTTTCATCCATATACAGTACAATACAAAGTTTAGACCATATATAAAAAGTGTAATCAAATAAACTTTTCGACAATATAGCGACACCAATCTTCCTTGACTTCAGATAGTTGAGCAGTGGAGTATGTGGAGCATTTGAAGTCAGGGAAGTACTGCGACATAAAAATTAAATAAATTAAGTTACAATTACTTTAACATTTGAACAGTCACAGTTAAAAGCTAAGTAAACAACAAGCACTGAAACTATACATACTGCCATTGGTATTTTAACATGGTTCTGTAAGATAATTTCCTTCATGAAACGCATTACATAATACCCACAATCTGTATTGTTGGGTTGTCTTGGGCACTATAAAAAATAAAATAGTAAATCAATATAGTTTTTTTTTAACTAATTGCGCATTAAGTTTTTGCAAATATACCTCTATCCGAATCCATTTAATGTTGGTTGCTTTTAAACGGGGCACCTTAGCTCCGCTACGTGCGCGATAAACTTGCAAAGCACTAATCACAAAATCAAACAGACTTCATTAAGAAACATATTTTCAATCATCACAAACACACGCATGGATTTTCCAACAAAAATTCTCAATGGTAACATCTAAATACAAAATGAAGGTTCCGGTTGCTTTTTCTTTTATTTTGAACCACAACACCCACAACCCAGTATATGCCAATTCAACACAGTTATTCTAATGTCAAAAATCAAAAGCACATTAGGACCATGACAACTTGCAACATGTATCTACTATGGAAGTCATTCGACAGAATAATAGAGAATCCAAGAGTATTGAGGGCCTAAATACAAAACAATATCAGCATTAATTTCAACAAATATGAACTGCAGCCCCTGAACTGAGCTAAACATGCATATAGACCAAAAAAGGCTACAACCTCAAAAACAGGTTCTAGTTGATTCTTAAAAGTCCTTTTAACTGCTTCACGTTGCTGCTTGGCTCCATGTATTCTCATAACATGAGATGGCAGAAACAAATATGCTCCTTTATCATACCTACCAAAACATCAGAATGTTTACAAGAAAATAAGCAAGCAAAACAGCAGACTTAGTTGACTATCAAAGTTCAAGCTGTAGGCCAACATGATCCCATAAAAAACACACACATTAAGCACTGAACCAGTAAAGTAATTAGGTGTTTGATTTCTTCTTATGATTCACATGTTGCTACAAAAGTTGTGACTATATTCATGTCCAAATAACTAAGTAAACATTGCAAAAATTCCAAAGGAGCTTCAGAAAAAATTGAAGAATATAAATTTAAACAAGTATATGCAGTACCCTGTCCAGTTAATAGGTGGCACCAACATTGGCATGTATGGGATGACCATGTGCCTGGCCTGTTAGTGTAATCACAGTTTGGTGTTAGCAACAGGCTCATGAAGGGCATATGTCTGGTGGACCGTCTCCTAATTGATCGACAGGTGGTTGCATGTAGGCTGTTTCTATTAACAGTTGCATCAAGCGGCAGCCAACCTGGAATGTTAAATAACTACACTATAACATGAGAATAGAAAAAGCTTTCATGTCATAGAAACAAACATAACAAACCTTTACTTGAGCTTCCTGTCCCCAAGGCTTCCAGTCATCTAGTCCCCTAACTATTCCCATCGCTTGTTGCATCTTCTGCTTTTTTATTAAACCAGAAACTTTTTTCCTAAGTCTACTCTCTTTAACCCTTTTTGCTTGCTCTACAGTCAGATTGTCTCTTTTTATGGTTGCAAGATTAGATTCAACATCAGGCTTGTCAACGGTTTTGCTCTTCTTCTTATTCGTATTTGTCTTTTCCATATACTTATATATATCCTTGCCTGATCCATATACAAGGGTAGAATTTCAGATAATAAACACTTGAATATTATGAATTCATGATAGTGCCATCCAATAGAACAAAATACTGGAACATACCACACAATTTACAAAACAGAAAATTCAAGTGTCTGTAGCTACATTGACTATCAGCCTATTACCTTTACCAGAGCATTGGCATTCGAGTCATTGAGTTACTCGACAGAGGAAACACTAAGTACCACCATGCTAGATAATTGGAGTCATACATATAAATAAGCTTAAACTAGTAAGTTATTTCAAACAGAAGAAAGGCTTTCAAAGTTCAGCCACCCCACCAGCCATGCAAGTGAAACCAAATGATCTAGGAAAAATATTATTTATTATGTTAGAATATAAAGCATAGAACTCTAACAGCACATATTTTAGTGCAACTAACAAATTTATTCATCTCTGACCAACTTCAATTCCCATGCTCCAAAACTTCAACAACAGAAAAAGAAATAAATTTATAATGCTCAAATTATGATATACCTCATTTTCAATGGCTTCACCTATTTGAATTGCAGCTTGGATTACTCTAGCATTGCCTACCCCATTACTATTGGTCATCAACAACCCCATCAACTTATGCATAGTGATCACTGCCATCATTTCAGCAGGCAAATCATTAAAATAAGGAGCATGTGTCATCCTATGCCTATACTTGTACTCCTTGGAAACATCTTGCTCAGCAACAACTGCATCCCTAAGGGGCTCAAACCAACCAAGGAACAAGGACTTCATGTAAGGCAAATTGGGTGCAAGTTTCTGCTCACACATGTCCTCTAACAATTCTTGATACTCTCTTGCTGCATCTTCCCATGCCTCTGTCTCCATCTTTATCTGCCTCCTTCTAAGCACTTTGTACTCGTAGGTGCTCTCACCAGACCCCACATTTTTCAATTGAGGTTTTCCCTTCTCTTCTTCTTCTTTAAAAATTTGTTCTAACAAGTTCTGAACTTCGGTGGAACCAGAATCATCCTCTTCGGTATCAGTGGACTCAATTTCTTCTGCGACGCTTGAATGAAACCTAGCAAGCTTTGAAATCGAATAAAAACCAAAAGGGTCTTCAGAAATCGAGAAATTGGGTCGACCCAGTTCGTTAATTGAGGGAAAGATACCAACATGAGGATGAAGCTCTCTGGATGCAATGAGAGGATGAATCTGCAATGGAGAGACGAGTGAGTCAGAGTGAAGGGAGGCAATAGCGGCAACCCTAGACTTGAGGCAATAGCGGCAACCCTAGACTTGAGAATCTTAGACAGGTATATATTTATGCCCGGGTATCTCTCTGCGAAGTCAGTCGGAAAGCTCCACTTTGGAATTTCGCCTGGCAGAGAATACCCAATCCAAATTTCGCCTTGCGATGAACGAAGGTCAGTGATGAACTGAGGATGTTAGGGTACACAGAAACTGAGAATCGAAGGATCAAAGGATACGCGCACGCGGGTAGTTCTAAAATCAGCAAAGGTAATCACCTAAGATAGTGTTTCTAACTTTAAACGCTATCTTTTCCTGCAGCTTGACTTTTAATAGTGTTTCCTTAAGGAACCGCTATTAAAAGTCCCCCCATCACTTTTAATAGCATTTCCGCACGAAAATGCTATAAAAGGTGCGTTATTAAAAGTCTAATCTGTTGTAGTGATGGTAAGGTGATAAGAAATAAAGCTAAACTTGTTGCACAAGGTTATTCACAGGAAGAAGGTATAGATTATACTTAAACTTTTGCACCAGTTGCTAGACTAGAAGCTATTCACATCTTATTATCATTTGCTGCACATCATAGTATAATGCTATATCAAATAGATGTAAAAAGTTCTTTTCTAAATGGTGTTATTAGTGAGGAAGTGTATGTTACGCAACCTCCGGGTTTTGAAAATGAAACCAAACCTGAACACGTATATAAGCTAAAGAAAGCTTTATATGGCCTTAAACAAGCTCCTAGAGCTTGGTATGAAAGGTTAAGTTCATTCTTAATGGACAATAGATTTAGTAGAAGAAAGATTGATACAACCTTATTCAGAAAATCCAATAAGTCTAGTTTTATTGTTGTTCAAATATATGTTGATGACATAATCTTTGGTACTACTAATGAGTCTTTATGCAAAGAATTCTCTAAGCTTATGTAGAAAGAGTTTGAAATGAGCATGATAGGAGAACTTAAGTTCTTCCTTGGACTTCAAGTTAAACAAACAGTGGACGAGGTGTACATCCATCAGACTAAGTACACAAAGGAACTGTTAAAGAAATTCAAGATGGATGATTGCAAACCTATGAAAACTCCTATGCATCCCACGTCCTTACTGAACAAAGATGATAAAGATAAAAAGGTAGATCAAAAGGTATATAGAGGTATGATAGGACCTCTCTTGTATCTCACTGCGTCTAGACCTGACATAATGTTCAGTGTATGTTTATGTGCTCGATTTCAATCTGATCCAAGAGAATCTCATTTATCAGCAGTTAAAAGAATATTTAGATATTTAAAAGGTACTACTAATATGGGTCTGTGCTTTAAGAAAAATGATGATTACAGATTAGTTGGCTTTTGTGATGCTGACTATGCTGGAGATAGAATTGAAAAAAAAAAGTACCAGTGGAGGATGTCACTTCATTGAAGCTAATCTAGTCTCGTGGTCAAACAAAAGTCAAAGTACTATTGCCTTATCAACTGCTGAAGCCGTGTATATTTCAGCTGCTAGTTGCTGCTCACAACTTCTATGGATCAAACATCAACTGGAAGACTACAATGTAACTGTAAGTAGTATTCCACTTAGGTGTGATAATACTGCTACAATAAATTTATCTAAGAATCCAATATTGCATTCAAGCGCTAAGCATATAGAGATCAAACATCACTTTATTAGAGATTTTGTGCAAAAATGCATTATTGATATACAATCTGTAGATACTGACCATCAATGGGCATATATATTTACTAAAGCTCTTGTTGAGGACAAGTTTATCTTTATTAGAAATCATCTTAATATGATTTGTGTGGATTGATGAAGTCGTCCAGATGAAAATTCTTTATATGATATATGTAACGCCCTTTGTTACATTAGCAATCCCAAGATAAAATCAATAAAAATAATTTAAAACATTTAATTAAAACATATATCTCATAAATAAAAATTAAAAAAATATTTAAAGTCTGAAAATACCTCATATTAAATAATATAGTAATAAAATATCCATGTAATGAATATAAATATAAATAAAAAAATGAAAAGCCTCAAAATCGGGCGTCTAATTACAATCCAAGAGAAATAATACGTAAAACAAAAAAAAAACGTCAACACCCTCAACCAGACTACATTACTAACCAACTAGCTAATCAAATATAACTCTTCAGATCTCTGGATCCTCAACAACGATGTCCTCGGGCTCTGAAAACAACACTTATAATGAGATATAAAATCTCAGTGCACAACAATACATTTATAAAATGTTTCGAAAAATAGTGTTGTTCTTAGCCGGTGCGGTAACCTGAAAAACTGTCCATGGTACCCGCTATTTTTCCAAAATAATATATAAAAAGAATACTTTTAATAACAACAAAAATCTCATCAACTCAATAGCATATAACATAACAACAACTTATCTCAATGTATCACATTCCACGTACCAAGTAAATTCTAAATTAATCCAAGTGGCTCGAAGGCCTCATAACTAAATTGGTCTCTTGCCGGCATGCCATAAATCTCACACATCACACGACAATGGCATCCCATTGCCCACCCCTACTCATGAGGAATGTTTCAATGTCACCCTCCTGTCGGGGACATTTCTATTTCGATACCTCCCATATGCACATGGCGGTATTTCTCCATTTTCGACACCACAACGTGTGGCGGTGTTACTTTCGATACCCTTTTTAGGCGGTATTGCTCTTTTTCGACATCCCAATTATATGGGGATGTTACTTTCGATACCCCATTACGGTGTTATTACTTTTCGATACCCCTATCATAGGTGGTATTACGGCAAACACCATCCAACATATTATAACTCAAATATGTCATGTCTCATGCATGTAACAAACTATTTTCCACGAATTAAACAAATAAATTTCTCCCAACAACAAGCAATCACGAATATCACAATATGTCATACATGAATAAGCATCTTACAACATCAATTAATCAACTTATTCCCCTTTTAACAAAAACCCCCAATTTTAGAAATTAGGTTACTGGCAATATGCATCAAATCAATTAAAAACTCTCAATTTCATATGGTAATTCATTGTCAACACAAACAATCATATATACCATGGAAAGGGTTCATAAAAAGTATTGTGACTCACCTCTTGAAGACCTCCAAATAGCTCTAAGCGTTTCCTACTGCGAATCCTAACGTTTGCCAAGAGTTATCATCATCTTCCTCTTCCTAGACTCCCTCTTCCACAACTATCTCTTCTTAATCCTTGAATTTCTTCTCTTCTTAGCCGTTTGAGTTTATAGGTGTAATTAGGGTTCAAAAACGCACCCTAAGAGTGTTAAGATTCTATTTATAGAGCCCCCAGTAGCCCAAAACGTGTAAAAACGCGCTAAGCGCGCTTACTCTGCATATGGTGCGGTATTTTGCACATATCTTGAGTTATAGACTTTCAAAAATTATAAATTTTATATCGTTGGAAAGATAAAAAAATTGTCTACAACTGTTATAAATACCACAAAATCTTAAACCGACGTTTAGATAGTCAAAACGTGGATAGAATTTAAAAAAAACGGTTCTGGCGCTGGAACATGAATAATGTGTACGAATTTGGTCATAACTTGAGCTACAAGAATCCAATTTGGACGAATTTGGTGTCTATAGAAAGCTAAGAGACAGGGCTATATTTTTTATGCAGATCTCGAAATCAAACAAGTTCTCTTTTGTTACGAAATATCCATCTGAAGTTAGGTATCATATTATGAGAAATTGAGCTTAAAACACTCAAACTATCTATTTATAATGGGTAACACAGCATGGGCCTTGACATGCTTATGTTTCCTGTCATTATTGCCGCATTAATTTAGTCTAGGGTAGGTTCTTATCCTTATTTTTATTTTATTTTTTTAAATCAATTTTACATTATTGTGGAACCCACTGGATTTTTATTATAAAGAAAACAATTATAATAAACTCTTATACTACCCTTTTTTTTATTAAAATAATTATATTTGAATTTTTAGGATGTTACATTTCTTCCCTCCTTAGAGAATTTCGTCCCGGAAATTCATCACATACTCACACACATATTGTAACATATGCTGCAAACCAAACATAAAGGTTACCTTACCTTAAACAACAAGATCTGGGTATTGACATACAATGTCCTCTTCCATCTTTCAAGTAGTTTCCTTCGGAGTTAATCATTTCCCATAACACTTTCACCAATGGAATTGTCTTGTTCCTTAGAGTCTTTGTGCCCTTGTCCAAGATTTGACTATGCCTAGGCTTATAGATCAAATTATCCTTCAATTGTAAAGACTCAGGAGCTATCACATGAGACTCATCAGGTACATATTTTCTAAGTTGCGACACATGGTAAACATCATGAAGATTTGCCAATTATGGCAGAAGAGCCAATTGGTAAGCAACGGGCACAACTCTTTCGAGAATTAGGTTCGGTCCCATGAAACAAAGAGTCGGTTTTCTGAATGACATTGACCTCCCCATCCAAAACTTAAGAGTGCCTCTCAAGATTACATGTTCCTCTTCCTAAAATTCTAAATGCTTTCTTTCCTTGTCGACATAACACTTTTTATCTATTCTGCGCAATGCGCATCCTTCCCTCAATTATTAATCCTAATTACGATCTCTTTGATTAAATCTGATCTTAACAATATCTTCTCACCTACTTCGCACTATCATAAAAGGGGATCTACATTCCTAATCACATCATTAATATATATATATATATATATATATATATATACATATATATAGTCATTAAATATTCCACCAGATAATAAATGTACAATTCATGGCCCCTTAACTTTAAAAAAAAATATTTAAAGAAAAAAATTAATTTTAAAATGAAGTCAATAATAACATTTATATAATAAAATCATGCACTTAAGCATTTGTTTCTATCCATCCGCCTATAATTAGAACACCTTCACTTGCATTTCATCTTTATAAGCATTCTCACAAATTAAATTTAACAAACAATCCATAAAAGAAATTGATGTTATATTTTATATCATCCACACGTAGACATAATATCTCTTACAAATTCTATACCAAATTTCTTATATTCTACACAGAATTGAGGAATTTTATAAATTTTATAAATAAAGAAATGTGAAACAGTAGCACATTCACATACTAATTTTTAGCTATCCCAAAATGATAATTTCAAAAGAGGAAGAAATAGTTTCACATTATGTTGATAAGAAGATCTTACTAAAAAAAAAATATATGTGATAACAAAATGGAGAATAATGTTTAACAAAATTACAATTAAACTGTGCAGACATTATGCAAAAACAACTGTAAAAATTAACACCACAATATTATAAGAAACCAATTCAATCTCGATCCTTGAGTAGGCACATACAAATAAGAAATAACATTTTTTCACTTTTGTTGAGAAATATAAGTTTGTTAGGATTAGACATGCCATTAATCTATATGGAAAACAAAGTATAGTGGAATATCAATCGCGATTAATACTTTGTCACTTGAGAAGCAATTTGAAATTTCTAGGAAAGTGATCCTCTAAAAATTATATAACAAAATTACAACATTATAATAAAATTCTAACATATATATATAATTATTTAATCTCACTTTCATTTTTATTCCCGTCCACTAATACTTCTTTAAATCTTGATGCTTCTTGGTTATTCCTAGACACATGGTTAACGTTCTTTTATGTGTCTCTTCTAACATTTTTTTTTCCTCTAAGGCTCCCTTCCTTAGGGACAATGATCCTCTTCTTAAACAACACTACACCATTATTATATAACACATAATTCTCTTGATCCAAAAGAGATTTCAAATCTTATTTTAAAAAACTACACTCGCTTAATCTATTTTCTAAGGTCACTACAAATTTTCAACCTATTCAATTCCAAGTTTTCAACCTTAAAAAGATATTCAAATTCATGTCTCTAGACTCTTCTATTAGGTTCATCTCTTGCAACTTCAAGTTAGACTTGGGCGGAAATCTCCTACTCTGAGTATCGACCACTACATAAGCCTTTCCTGAACTATACTTCAACTCAAAATTATAGTTCCTAAGAAAATTCATCCACCTTCTTTGCCTTATATTTAACTCTTTGTCTATGTCTCTGTCTCTATCTCTTAACAACTATTTAAGGCTCTACTGATCATTAAAAACATCAAGTTGTATCCCATACAAGAGATTTTCCCTTCCTAATCAGCTTGGTGAGAGGTAAGGCTAGTCTAGAGAACTCGTTTATAACTTCCTATAATACTTCTCCAATTCTAGGAAACTTCTCACACTTGTCATTGTCTTAGGCTTCTCTCACCCTATCCCCGCATCTACTTTACTAGAATCAACCACTACTCTACTCCATTGATCTAAGCCCATCTATCCTAGGTAAAAGATACCTATCCATAATAGTTACTTTGTTCAATTGCATATTGCCAACATATAACCTCATACTCCCATCATCTTTTCCCACTAAAAGCACTCAAAACTTAATACAAAATCAAACATATTTTTAAAATTTATAAAGTGAATCATAATTTAATATAAATATTAAATATATAATTTGATTCAAACTAACAAAAAATAGAACTCATGCCACAATTAAATCCATGAGTCAGAGGAAGTTAGAAATGTAATTACAATTCAATAAATTGGCCTCGATGCAATGGAGGTGAACTTCACGCATAGAAGGAATTAAAAAAAATTAATAGGACATTTCAATTAGATATGAGAATGGGTCTTGACAGTGTTGGCAGAAGTATAGATGATGAGAATAATGTAAACAAGAAAGGACCAGCATGAACGCACATACAAAACTACCATTAGTAATAATTCCTTATAGATTCAAGGAAAATAAATTTATTAAAATCAATTCATCATCAACATTCAAAAATCTCATATAAAGAATCAAGTACCCTAAATTACAAATTTTTTATTTTATTTTATTTTATAGTAGACTAACCTACATGTAAAAATCCAAAATTAAACGTACCAAGGAAGGGTAAGCAAATTTTATTTTTACTCTCAGACTACAGGTATAGATAACAAATAAGATCGATGGCATAAGGAACATCCCGATGCATAGGAAGACGATTTAAACAAGCACTAGAAGCAATAAGATTATCCCCATAGAAGTAGAAACACATGACTCAAAGGACAAACGAAAGATAGGCAACTCAAATTTCACACTTGAAGGATATATCAAAGAAAGTGCTGCTCCTGAATCAAACAATAAAGTAACTTCTTCCCCTATACGTGTTAAATAAATCAAGTCTCCTTCGGATTCTAAGCTGCCTCGGAATAATAGCGGATCATTCTTCTTGAATTCGAAAAGTCTCACGTGCTAAGGGTCCTAGGTAGCCACCACTCCATCAGTGATTGGCCTCCATTCCCCTACAGTTGACGGAGACTCTCCATCTGCCCTTGCGTAGCTCTGATCATTCAAACCAAAGCTGCTGCAAGTGCAATGTTCGTCCCTCGCCGATTAGTCCTATAAATCTGCTCACTACCTATGAAATATTGGGTTGATCATGTCCAATATCCCAAAGAATAACATGCAGTATTTATAACTCTAACAAGCATCCTATGTTTCGATGTCACCCTCCTGTCGGGGACATTTCTATTTCAATACCTCTCATGTGCACATGGCAGTATTTCTCCCTTGTCGACACCCCAACGTGTGGCGGTGTTACTTTCGATACCCCTTTTTAGGCGGTATTGCTCTTTTTCAACATCCCAATTATATGGGGATGATACTTTCGATACCCCATTACGGTGGTATTACTTTTCGATACCCCTATCATAGGTGGTATTACGGCAAACACCATCCAACATATTATAACTCAAATATGTCATGTCTCATGCATGTAACAAACTATTTTCCACGAATTAAACAAATAAATTTCTCCCAACAACAAGCAATCACGAATATCACAATATATCATACATGAATAAGCATCTTACAACATCAATTAATCAACTTATTCCCCTTTTAACAAAAACCCCCAATTTTAGAAATTAGGTTACTGGCAATATGCATCAAATCAATTAAAAACTCTCAATTTCATATGGTAATTCATTGTCAACACAAACAATCATATATACCATGGAAAGGGTTCGTAAAAAGTATTGTTACTCACCTCTTGAAGACCTCCAAATAGCTCTAAGTGTTTCCTACTGCGAATCCTAACGTTTGCCAAGAGTTATCATCATCTTCCTCTTCCTAGACTCCCTCTTCCACAACTATCTCTTCTTAATCATTGAATTTTTTCTCTTCTTAGCCGTTTGAGTTTCTAGGTGTAATTAGGGTTCAAAAACGCACCCTAAGAGTGTTAAGATTCTATTTATAGAGCCCCCAATAGCCCAAAACGTGTAAAAACGCGCCAAGCCCGCTTACTCTGCATATGGTGCGGTATTTTGCACATATCTTGAGTTATAGACTTTCAAAAATTATAAATTTTATATCGTTGGGAAGATAAAATAATTGTCTACAACTGTTATGAAGACCACAAAATCTGAAACCGACGTTTAGATAGTCAAAACGTGGATAGAATTTTAAAAAAACGGTTTTGGCGCTGGAACATGAATAGTATGTACGAATTTGGTCATAACTTGAGCTACAAGAATCCAATTTGGACTAATTTGGTGTCTATGGAAAGCTAAGAGACAAGGATATATTTCTTATGCAGATCTCGAATTCAAACAAGTTCTCTTTGGTTACGAAATATCCATCTGAAGTTAGGTATCTAGTCATATTATGCGAAATTGGGCTTAAAACACTCAAACTATCTATTTATAATGGGTAACACAGCATGGACCTTGATATGCTTATGTTTCCTATCATTATTGCAGCATTAATTTAGTCCAGGGTAGGTTCTTATCCTTATTTTTATTTTATTTTTTTAAATCAATTTTACATTATTGTGGAACCCACTGGATTTTTATTATAAAGAAAACAATTATAATAAACTCTTATACTACCCTTTTTTTTATTAGAATAATTATATTTGAATTTTTAGGATGTTACAAAATATGTGCGTCTATTGTGTTTCAAGTCTATTACACGTTTTATGCGCATCCAGTACTTGCCACGTCCAGTGCGTATTGCCTGTATGCTTTTTGAATAGACTCGTCCATACTTTTATTAATTAAATACATTTATTTTGTCTCAAAGACATAATTAAATCTATATTCTCTCTCTACTGAGTCAGTTATTTTCATCAATCACATCAATAGCTTTTTACAGTTTCAAAAACCTACGCCGTGTCAGCAATTATCACACGTCTTCTCACACGTCTCATTCAAAATTCTTTTTGTTTTATTTTTTTGGAAAACCTTTCATATTCGAAACCTTTTTAAGAAAAGAATTTTCCTCTGAAAAAACCTTTCACTACCTTCGTCTTTCAAATTCTCCCACGATAGGTCTCTCTACTTTTCTTGCTACCAAACCCTAACTCTCAAACCTCAACAGTGGCTTCCTCTTCTGCTGTTTCAACCTACAATGTGAACAAATTGAACATTGGTGTTGAACATCATTTTGATTTTGGGATTTTGAAAGACTATAATGTGGATGTTAGCAAGAACATCAATGCTGCTGGTCAGGGAGGACTCTTCGTGGAGAAGGTCTCTGTATACCTAAATCTAATCAGGGACTTCTGGAGAAACCCTATGGTGAAAGATACTGAAATTTATGCTAACATACTTGGAAAAAGAGTGGTAGTGTCTGAGGAAACAATCTTTGAAGTTGTTTATAATACCCTTCGTTACATTAGTAATCCAAATTAATTTTCTATAAAAACCTTTAAAACATTTAAATTAAATAATCGAGTCATAAAAATTTTCACAGTAAATTTAAGTCTGAAAGTATCTCGTATATTCAAAATAATTAAATAAAGTAATAATGTTAAATAAACCACTATATCCAAATAAAATAAAGCCTCATAAATATTAATTAATAAAAATCACAATTCTTTTACAGTTGTTTTTGTCTCAAAATACGGGCGTCTAATAAACCCAAAAGAAATAAAAAATAATAATAAACTAGGACTAATATCTTCAAGACTTCTCAAGACGCTGCATCATCTATCTCATCACCTGTAAACTCTGAAATACAACACCACTAATGAGATTTATAATCCCAATAAGTAAACATTGTTCTAAAAGGTTTTCAAAAAGATGTTGATTTCAGTCGGTGCGGTAACCGGAAAAACAACCATGGTAATCCACCATTTTCGAAATAATGTAATCTCAAAGTATTCCAAATAATAACATAAATAAACCACAACAAATACAATAATATCAATACAATAAACATATGAGTGCAATGACATCTCGTTGCTTTCTCTTCGTAGGAGTCCCTTTACCATTGCCTTGCATTAGGCCAATCTGGCATCTGTGACACCCTAACTCGGGTCATCACATGGTTACCCGTTTGCGGAAATAAAACTTAATTTTGCTGGTTGCTTTCGGAAAATAATGTTTTCTCAATGTTCATCCTTTCAAAATATGGTGATAAATTTTTTTCTTTTTAATCTTATAACAACAACAACGTAATCAAATCACACTTAAATACATAATGTATATAAGTCATACAACTATACTGCCTCATATGTCTTCACACCTAGATCATTATCAGTTTTATTCTCCTAAACACAATATATCAAAATAGGACCTAAGCTGGTCGTAACTAATGAGACACTACCGCCAACTCGGAGCAAGACAAACATGCCTCGAACTAGACAGCCTTCTCCTTTTTGTAGAGATCTCATCCCTTGTGCGACTCTGATATGTTTGTAAGGGTGAGATGCCAATATATGGATTTAACAAAATAACTAAATGCTAGCACAAAAGAAGACACATGCACATATACATAAACATCTCAATTATAGCATACAGTTTATCAGTGGGTTTCACACCCCAAACATCAACATTGGAAAACTATGCATGAAAACTTCTATACATCATCTAAACATTCACACCTAATCACATGAGATATCCCAACAAGTAATGAGTTGATCAGACTCCAGGAACAAAACCAGAATACAGGCCCACAGCCAGAATACAGGCCCACAGCAAGAATACAGGCATGCAGCCAGAATACAGGCACGCAACCAGAATACAGGCACGCAGCCAGAATACCAGGCACGCAGCCAGAATACCAGGCACGCAGCCAGAACACAGGCACGTCTGCCAATGCATACAAAACACTTTTGTTTCATTCTTTTCTTTGTGTTCAATCTTTCTTTGACAAAGCTCAAAATGGCTTACGACCCACATAGTTTTAAAACACCCTTAAAACTTTTATTACAACACAGGACCTCACAGTCCGAGTGCTCAATCACGACACCTCTCGACCGATGCACCAGTCTTAGGTTCGTGGTACTACAAAACATCTTCAATGTTTCAATACGGTATACCTCACGTATACGGTATAGGCCCTCAAGTCCAAATGACCTCGAGTCCATCACAACACAGAACCTTAGTACCCCGACGTCTCGGTTACTAAGTCCAACTGTACTTTCAACACGGTTGAATCAACTTTTGACTTTCAGAAATTCTTTTTCCAAGGTAGAAATTCATTATAAAATCCTTAAATTATAAAACTTAGTTTTTCACAAACCAATGAGTCACTTGAGGTTTATTCTCCTCAAAATATGCACCGCCGTTTCAAAAATACTTGCTGTCTACACTTTTCCAAATTTGCCGTCAAATGTTATTTTTAAGGTTTTTTAAGCCAAAACTTAACTTTTTCCATGATTAACTTATTTTCACCAATTAATTTCATAAAAGAATATTTTGTAATATTCCGGAATTTCTTACGTAAAAATTAGCAGTGCAAAAATATTTTCACAGTTTCGCTCTCATTGTGACTCATAAATTACTTTTACACTAACAAATCATTAAAATAATAATATTTCTAAACACTCATTATTTTTCCAAAATAATATTTCCACTATTATTATATTCCAACATTTCCCATAAAACGTTCAATATAATTTTCACAGCTTATTAAAGTTTTTATCTGATTAATCGGTTGTGCACTGACCACTATCAGGCTTCTCAAACAACACTCACAAACAACATTCCAAAACAATTATCATAATTATATCACCAGGCAGATCATGCATCATAGCACTATAATATACAACTGCAGATAATTAAATAAATTAAAAGCAGATCAATCACCGATACACAGATAAACCACACCACGTAAACAACAAAACCAATAACCACAATCACATATAAATCATATAAACCACACCACAAGCAAATAGTTATTGAGAAAACTCCCTCAGGTAAGCTCCCCTTACCTCTCGAAGAACTTAGCTTCCGATTTAAAACTTTGTCATAAATCTGGGAACCGTCAACGCACGTACACGATAATCTAGTTTATCCTTCGTTAAACATAACACTCAATCAACAAACAAACAAATAAATCAAGCCTAAAATCCTACATGTTGGTTTCGTTTCGGCCAAGGGCTGACTTTGGGGTTAGAAATCTCTAAAATTTCTAAACTCTTGGATTAATGATTCCTAGTTACTTAAAACCCTAAATCAATGATCATTGTACAAAGATTGAAATTAAATCTTCCAATCCTCAAACAATTAAATTTCAGCCATGAAAACTAAATTAGCTTAGAGACCTTGATTCATTTCAAACAACATAGATCCAATACCTACATAACTTATAAGATTGGATCATGTAAAGAAAATGAACAAAATCCTTCCCCCACCAAGACATAGGTTCGGCCTCTTTAGGTTAACTAGGCACGAAAATTTATTTTTATGCACACTCTTGGATCTTGAATATATAGAGGATAATAGGATCATAGAAATTGGTTTCACATTTTTAGGATTTTTCTATGATTTACTATGATTTTTCAAAGTTCTAGATCTAGAAACTTAAAAGTGATAAACATAGATGAAATAGACTTTGAATCATGAAACTTATTGAAGAACATAGACATGATTAGGGAAGGAGAATAGGATTCACCTCTTGAAGATCAAAAACAAGTGAAGATCCAAGGACTTGCTTCACAAAATCAAGCTATGTAACTTAGGAGTTTTAATGGAAAATGGCAAAGTTGATGAAGAAGATGAAGTGCTCCTTAAATAGGTGTGAAGTTGGGCCTCTTGGCAGCCTTGAGGACGTGGGTTTCAAGGACAAAAGGGTCAATATGCCAAAAATCCAAGGACAAAGGTGTAATCTTGCTTTAGGTTAATTTGTAATTAAAATCAACCATAAGGGCATAATGGTCATTTCCCCTAAAAAGTAATCATGGCCATGAGGTGTCATCCCATGACTCACCCCTTGTGACTCATCATGATTTGACATCCTATTTATCCGTTAGCGGGTCCCGAAAATCCCGTTTTCAGCTCCGTCGTTTACCCGATTTCGTATAACGCCCGCATAATATATTTTAATTCACTTTTTAAGTGAAAATTTTTTAAAATAGCCAAAGAAGTTGGAAACTTCATAAAAACCTTAAGTGTTTCGTTCACGAGTCCAAATTAGGTCATTTGAGCGGTAAAATCTTACTGTCAACGAAAACGCAGACCGGGTTCCGTTTGAATTTTCAACCAAAAATTTCACCATATACTTATAAAAATAAGTATGATATGAATATGACTTTAATTTTCCCAAAATCAATTTCTAAGTTTTAGATAAAAATATAAACATTTATTTATATTTATATCGATCTTAGAAAGCGGAAAAATCGGGGTGTTACAGCATCGCTACGAGTTAGGCCATTTGTCATCTCTACGAAGGAAGCATCCACAACCTTGCAATGTCAAACGTTGCCTTCTCCATATAGGAGGCCCTTTGCCATCACCTCGCATTAGGCCAATCTGTCATCGCTACGAGTTAGGCCCTTTGCCATCTCTACGAAGGAGGTACCTATACCCTTGCAATAATCATTATTGTCTTCTCCTTAAGGGAGGCCCTTTGTCATTGCCTCGCATTGGGTCAATCTGCCATCGCTACGAGTTAGGCCCTTTGTCATCTCCTCGAAGGAGGTATCTCAAACGATTATCTCTCCCCAAGGGAGATAACCAAACACACGCATATTACCAAACAGTCATTCCAACATAACCTCAATACATAATGTCATGTCACATGTATTATTATTCATCAAGTTTATATCAAAATAACACAAGGCATTACATATCACAAAAGACATATCAAATAATAATAATCATATCACCCTATAAGTAAATATTCAATCTCACAATAATTAATCACCAGTAAAACATCAATATAATTTTAAGAATAAAACCTCAAATAATTTCTCTTTAATTTCATACTCAAACCTTTAAAAATTTATACCATAAAAATTTAAGAAAATGATGTGTACTTACTTCTCGTAGACCTCCAAAGTTCTGTCAAAATTATCTATATCGAAAGTCAGTACTTCAAACTTTTTTTTTCTTTTATGTAATCTTTTTCAATATGTGTGGCTCCCTGTTCAGAACTGAAAACAACAATCAGCGCCAGACCGGTCTTCTTTTCTTTATTTTACTTACTGTACGGCGCCATGCACTATTCTGTTCTATCTTTCTTTTTAATCAAAACCTAACCAAATTAATTATAGTTTGGGCCCTTTTTTTTTCAAAGAAAGCTTTCTAGCCTATAATAAGGCTATTAGCCTTCACGTGACTGACTTGAATTTTGGCAATTGCCAGAATTTGATAAATGGGCGATGTGGGCCAAATCACGTTGATATGCCCTGAACCCCTTTTCTTTAACCAATATTATACCTTTTGTAATCTTTTAACTACTAATCAATTATAATAAATTAATCATTTTATACACTAAATCTTTTATTAAAAGGACTATATTGAAATTTCAGGATGTTATACTGTTCAGTGTCCAAGAAGGGATTTTCATCACTGATAGCTAGGAAAAGGATCTTGGAGGTTCCGAAGTAGTTGCTGCATTTCTGATGAGACAAGATACGGTCATAAACCACTCTTGAAAGGCGGTAGAGATGAAGGATGAAGTGAGAATCCTCTATCAAATCTTGAATAAGGCTGTTCTTTACAAGACTGGATCAAAGGACAACCTCTCTGCTCAACCAAATTCTGTCTTTGTCACTTAGTACAAGAGACCAAGATCAATCTGCCTGGGATTCTCTATGGTAGATTCAGGGAGTACATAATCAACAGGGAGAAGGCAACTGCCATTCCCTTTGTCATCATTTTGTCAAAAATTTTCAATTTATGACATCCTTCCGCCAAGTCACCTAAAGAGCAAGCTGAAATTCTAACTAAGAATGGAATGTCTGCTGTAGTTTTTGGCAAAATGAACTTGACAAAAATGAAACTAAGCACAGTCACTCAAGCTGCTTTAGCCAAGGAGGAAGAGATGCTTAAAGTAAAAGAAGAATAAATTGAACTAAACAATACTGAAGTACTAGGGTCGAAAAGAATGATGAAGAGGGAGAAAATCAACCGAGCTAAGAAGCCTGTTGCAACAAGACCTTCAAATTTCTTTGGAATTGTGATTAAGGAACCATCTTCTACTGCATCACAACCTGCTGATACACAAAAGGACAAGGAATCTAATCTTGTCTCACAATGAAGATGGGGATGATGAGGATAATGTCACTATTGGTGACATTTTGAAGAAGCAGAAGCTGTCTACTTCGTTTGTTGCTACCTCTATTCAGACCAGGAGGCAACCTGCTAGGAAGGCCAAGTCTGCTGTGGCTCCTAAGGTAAGCATCCCTGCTGATGATCCTATTCAATTAGCAGTAGATGCTCTAGTAGAAAGTTTTGAGAATAGGAATGATTCTACACCTGCACTGTCTGTGTTACCACCATCACAATCACTTCACACTGATGTGTACAGACCCACACTGCCAACACAACCTGACACTAAATCACAAACCTCATCACCACAAATAACCTCACCAACTCACTCACCTGTCCAAACCTCACCAAATAGACCACATTTCCAACCCATAATATTGTGGATGATCCCTGGTTTAATCAACCAGGTGATGTAGGGATCAACCCTGGTTCCCCCTTTCCCAAAATTCCAAAAGTCGCCTTTCCCTACACTGACCCTTCAATCTTATATAATGGAAAAACTGAAAGCTAGGCCAAAGTCAAGAGAGATTGGAGAATCCTCTACCATAAACATGAACCTGAACCTGAATCAACCAGACCATTCTACCCCTCACCAGAGTATGAATATAAGCCTGAGCTTACATACACCCCATGACATGGACCTATTCCTTATGTGCAGACTAACCCTCTTCCCTCTCTCTTGTACAATAATATTGGACCTGCCCTTACTCACCTTCCACTACAGAAATTCCCACCTAAAAAATTATTGTTTTGGTTTCAAAGACTCATGAGGGGGGGTGAATTGAGCTTTCAAAAATTCTCTCTTTTCAAAAACTTTACTTTTTAAATCAGAGTTGCCTCAGGATCTTTTACAAAAACAGTGAAGGATTTTTATGAAATCTTGAATAGAAGGTGATGAGGATAAGAAAGATTGATTCAAAAATAATAGATCACAGAATAGTTTCAGGTTCAAAACTCAATAATAACAAAATACATAAACTGATTAAGTCTTTAAAGATTAAGAACAAGTTATACAAGTTTCAGATACAAGCATTGACAATCAAGAACAAACTTGCAGGTTTCAGTTTCAGTGATTAAGAAACATAAATTCAGCTATTCGAATTTAATCACATATGATGCAAGATTCAATTCAAATATTGATCCTTGAGAATAGAATTGAATACATGGTTATTATTACAATTTACTCAAGGTTCAATACTGATTATGCAGATCAAGAACTGATATCAATTGAATACTTAGAACATCAAGATCACAGTTATATGCGCAAGACGGAAATTAAAGAGTTTGAGTTTAGAGATATCACACAACCAGATTTATCCTGGTTCAGTCACCACCACAGTGACCTACATCCAGTCCCCACTCCACTTGTGGGTTTTCGCACACTAACACAACAAGCTTTAGCCAGGTAGCTTGAAAAACCTTTACACCATAGAGCACTCCTTCACCTCGAGATACCACACTCTTGTGAAGAGCCTCAATGTTCTTCCTTAGGGATACCTCACCCTAATCACACAGAGACTCCCTCTCTCTTTACAATCAAATAGAACGAAAAATTGATTCCTAACTCTCAATAGTCAGATATACAAATTAAAGCACTTATGAGAATGAAACACACTTTTCACAATAAGCTCAAGAAAGATGATGAATGATTTTCACAATTGATCTCTCAAATTGATTTTGTAAACTTTCTGATTGTTCGATATATTTATGATATAATAAAAGTGTTCCTTTGATCCCTCTATATATAGGAAACAAGTTATAGCCGTTGGGATCAATCAAAACAGATTTGGGTCTGATAACAGAATCTATTTTCTTGATTCTGGTTCTTGAAATAAGATTCTACATCGGCATCGTCTTCGATCCTCAGGGCTCGTAGTTGATAGTAGACGACCTATGAGACACCCCGTTGTGTCCCTTTATGTCATTTAGTTTAAAACCTCATTATTTAATTACTTATTCGCACGCTTAACGTGAAAATTACGTAAAAATTGAAACTTAATTTCTTAAGCAAATAGATTCATATAGAACAGAATATGAAAACATAAATATATTAAACGTACTTAAAGCATCAGAGTTATCAAAACACTGTTTCAGGGCATCCCATCAATAGGATCCCGAACTGGTGCATAGTTATACAAAACATAAGCGGAAATATAAAGCTTAACGACACAGCCGCACTGGCCATAACTAACTAGACCCTAATCACCATGGGTCACAGCTCGTCCTCCGGCATCTGGTTCGTAGGGAGTTCCATCCAACTCCTCCTGGTTACGTTCATCCACAGGGTCTTCTCGTATGGTTCCACAAGGAGACAAAATACCACATACAGAAATATACAGGGGATAAGAAACAGTTCTATCATCAAAAGCGGAAAAGAGTCATAGTAAACTATACAGTAATTATCACAGACACAACATCAGTCAAGTCATCCATCTTCCATAAAATTCTTATATCCATCCTACCCTCACTCCTGCAACTAAAACTTAATACTGAAATTGGCTATGGTTTTCCTATCATAGTTATGGTTATCGGTCAGTCGTCCAAGCGACACACCCCATTCCCGGTGCACATCCTTGGTCATGGTGAGAATGCTCATGCAAAGCAATGACACTATAGCTGCACATTATACCCGGTGCACACCCCGGATCGTGGGTGCTCATGCAAAGCAATGACACTATAGCTACACGATTATCCCGGTGCACTCCTTCACCATGGTAAGAACGCTCACGCAAAGCGTGACACTACAGCTGCACGATGATCCCGGTGCACACCTCGTCCACTCTCAGAGGTGCTCATGCAAAGCAATGACACTCGTAGCTGCACAAGTTAAGTTTACCCTTTGGACGGTCCCACAAGAACTTCGGGTCATGTATGTGTCCCATATACGGTTATAGAAACAACACAACTTATGAACCTCGCAGACTCCTATGGTCATAACCTAGTGCCTTAACCTCTCCTCAAGACCTCAACACATGCTCTATGTCACAACACCTCTTTAACATATTTCATGTAGGTTAGGCACCTCTAAAAATCATCATGATCCTCACGCCCAAAACAACTTATCTCTTAGACCACATATATATCTTCGCTTAATCCACTAAGCATAAAGTAAATACCACACAGATCATGCATAACATCAAGTCAATCAAAGATATTTCAAAACATCAACATAGCACTAAATCGGTTCAATAAAGGAAATAAAACTCAAATCAACCATCAACAATATAAACATCAACCTAATATTGATCAACCTACAATCCCCGAATCACCATGGATGTTTTATAAAAGCAATTTAAAGCGATTCTGGTCTTGTCGATTATTTGACTTCTAGTAAGGTTGAGGTCGCCCTACATAATTACTACATAATCTACTACTTATCGATTCCGACGATAGGTTGATTCTTTTCCCCACCTGAGTTATCATCGAAAGCTCGAATTCCCAGCTCCTCGTTATCCGACCACGAGGTGTTAACACCACCTTCAACCAAACAACATAAAAACAACTAAATCAAATAAACTCATCTATGTTCTCATTAGGTAGGTTCGGCCATTTAAATCTACTGAGAGTTAGGTTTCATTTCACACTCTAAGATTTTAGACACTTAACTCTTAGGTTCTAGGTGACTTAGATAATTTGTTATAACTTGAAAATATAAAATAAAATCATCCAAACTCTTAGGTTAGGTTTCGACCTTGTATAGTAAAATAGGTTAGAAAACTTTAAACCTTCCAATCTCTTAGATTTTGCATCCCAATGTATTTAGGAGCTCAAATCCATGATCATATTGAAAATTAAAGAAAACAAAATATCCTAGGTCCATAAACCTCATAGGTTCGGCCATCATAAGATAACTAGGTTAGAAATCTCTAAACTTTCCAATCTTTTAGACTTAGCATCCTAATGTCTTAAGGATCTTCAAGTCCATGATCATTTTGGAAAATGAAAACTCAAACATCCTAGCTCCAAAACATTGAGTTTTGGCCTAGCCTAGGAGAATGAGGAAAAGCCTTTTGTTTGATGAAAACTCTTAGGTTTGGCATCACAAAGTATTAAGAGGTCTAAATCCATGATCATAGTTAAAAAGTTGAACTCAAGCATCCTAGGTCCAAAACCATATAGGTTTGGCCATCCTTGGATAAATAAGCTAGAGATTTTCAAACCTTTCAAGACTTTAGATTTAAGACCAAGAGGGATCTAGAAGCTCAAATACATGATCATCTTTCAAAAAGTTGAAACAAAACTTCTTAGGCCACCATGTATAGGTTCCGGCCATCCTTGTAAATAAGAGGTAGAAATTTTTGTTTTATACAAACTCTTAGTATGTGAAAATATAAGTTAATACAAGACTATAGAAAGTGGTTTCAACTCAAAAGGATTTTCTACAATTTTCTAGAGATTTTAGAAGTTGAAAACCCATTAAAAACACTTAAAGAAAAAGTAGAGTAAACCATAAGGTAAAAGAAGAAACTTGCAAAAAGATTGATATAAGAGTATTACCCTTGATACAAGGATCAACTTTTGTGAAGAACTTGAGTTGAAAAGATGAATAAAAATGCAAGCTTTATGAGTATGAAGTTTGAAGAGAAAGGTAGAAGATGAAGAAATGGTGTTTTTGGATAAGAAAAAGTGAGTTGAAGAAAATGAAAGTGTGATATATAGGGAGAGAAATAGGGACACGGTTTTGAGGGAGAGAAATGAGTGCTTGGAGGCCAAGTTTTGAGTTATGTCATGTTTGGTTGGCAAAAGTTGAAAGAAATGGCTTAATTGATTATAAAATAGTAAATTTTGAAAAAAAGTAATTATGGTACTTTTATGGATGTGACATAAAGCTTCTACAACCATGCCTCCTTTCCCTAACAAGTCACCTCATCTCTTTTGTGTCCCCTATTCTGCTCCATTTCGTACCCGGTTACAGTTCCGATCGTATATTCCCGACGTGTTCACCCGAATAAAATATTTTATTTTATTTTTTTTTTTGAACGAAAATTTTTAAAATAACCAAAGTTGAAGGAAACATGATAAAAACACTAACCGTCTCGTTCACGAGTCAAAATTAGGTTTTCTGCTCAGTAAACTTATACTGGCAGTGAAAACGCAAACCGACTTTTGTCTGAATTTTCAACCGAAAATTTTACTGTGACTTCATATGATAAGGTGGATTAGGAATATGATTTTATTTTATTAAAACAAAATATTTTCTACTTTCATACTAAAATATAATTACTTATACTTTAATTGATTAAACAGTATAATGAAAATCAGGCTGTTACATTACTACCCCTCTTAAAAGAAAATTTCGTCCTCGGAATTTACATACCTCAGAAAAGATGTGGATATTGTTGTTGCATATCCGCCTCGCGTTCCCAAGTTGCATCTCCAGTAGTTTCATCCCATGTGACCTTAACCAAAGGAATCTGTCAACCACGAAGCTCCTTAATCCGTCTATCTGCGATCCTCACAGGTAAGGCCTCATGCTCTAGGTTCTCTCGCAGTTGTATCGACTCAGACTCAATCACATGAGATGGATTAGGATAGTACTTTCTCAACTGAGAAACATGAAAGTTGTCATGAATGTTGGAAAGATTTGGTGGCAAGGCAATTTGATAAGCCACTGGACCAATTCATCGAAGAATCTGAAAAGGTCCCATGAAACGATGAGTAAGTTTTCTAGATTTGATACCTCTGTCAATTCCAGTTTTCCGAGTAACTCTCAAGAATACGTGATCACCTTCCTGGAATTCTAATGGTCTCCTCCTCTTGTCACTGTAGTTCCTTTGCCTATCCTGTGCTTCCTTCATCTTTTCCCTTATCTTCCTGACTTGTTCCGTAGTCTGTTGTACCACATCCGGACCCAAAACTTGGTTCTCACCAGTCTCATACCAACATAATGGGGTCCTACACTTTCTGCCGTACAAAGCCTAATACGGTGCCATTCCGATACTACTGTGGAAACTATTGTTATAAGTAAATTCAATCAATGGCAAGAACTCATCCCAACTGCCAGTGTGTTTCAACACACAAGCTCTCAATAGATCCTCCAATGATTGAATTGTCCTCACTGATTTCCCATCGGTTTGGGGATGATAGGCAGAACTCATTCTCAATTTCGTTCCCAAGGCATGTTGCAATTGTTTCCAAAATTGAGAGGTAAATCTAGGATCTCGATCTGAGACAATGCTTGATGGCACACCATGCAATCTAACCACTTCGCTGATGTAAATCTGGGTTAACTTTTCTAATTTATCACCTTCTCTAATAGGTAAGAAGTGAGCACACTTCATCAACCTATCAATGATAACCCAAATCGCATCATACTTCTTAGTAGTTCGTGGTAATCCGACCACGAAATCCATAGCTATACTATCCCATTTCCATTCTGGGATATCTAAAGATTGTAATAATCCTGCTGGTTTCTGATGTTCAATCTTCGACTTTTGACACACCAAGCAAGATAAAACATACTCTGCTACTTCCTTCTTCATTCTGGTCCACCAAAACATTTTCCTCAAATCTTGATACATCTTTGTGGATCCAGGATGAAAACTCAACTTACTCTTGTGTGCTTCTTCCAAAATCATCTTCCTAAGTTCTGCATCCTCTGGCACACATATCCTATCCTTAAACCTTAACACACCATCTGCTCCCCTAGTGAACTCAGAAACTTTACCCCCGTCTATCCCCTTACTGATCTCCTGAAGGTATAGTATATCTTGAACTTGCTTATCTTTAAGATCTTTCAAGAAATCACTACTAATAGTGACCATCCTTAAGAAAACTTTATCTTTCCGTAATTCCATTCCTAAGCTCAGATCTCTGAATTGTTCAAGCAATTCTAACTCCTTAACCATCATTATGGATACATGCAAGGACTTCCTACTTAAGGCATCTGCTACCACATTGGCCTTACCAGGGTGGTACAATAACTCAAAATCGTAATCTTTTATGAACTCCATCCACCTCCGCTGCCTCATATTCAATTCCTTCTGATCGAATAGGTACTTCAGGCTCTTATGGTCACTGAAAACATTAAACCTTACTCCATACAAAAAGTGTCGCTATATCTTTAATGCGAACACTATTGCTGCTAACTCCAAATCATGAGTCGGATAATTCCTCTCATGAATCCTCAACTGTCGGGAAGCATAAGCGACAACTCTTCCCTCTTGCATCAGAACACAACCTAAACCTTGGTATGACGCATCACGGTATACATCAAATTGTCCTAGAGGGTCTGGTAAGATCAACGCAGGTGATGTAGTCAACCTTTCCTTCAACTTTTGAAAACTCTGCTCACACTTGTCCGTCCATACAAAACTTGTATCCTTTCTTGTTAACTGCATCATGGACAACGCAATCTTAGAGAATCCTTCTATAAACCTCCGATAATATCCAGCAAGTCCTAAGAAACTCCGTACTTCACTCACTGACTTAGGTCGTTCCTATTTGAGAACTGCCTCAACCTTAGCTGGATCTACGACTATTCCTTCTTTATTAATCACGTGCCCTAGGAATTGCACTTCTTCCAGCCAAAACTCACACTTGCAAAGTTTGGCATAAAGTTGCCTATCCTTTAAGACTCGCAATACCAAACTCAAATGTTCCTCATGCTCTTCCCACGTATGAGAATAGATAATAATATCGTCAATAAACACAACAACAAACTTATCGAGGAATGGTCTAAAAATTCGGTTCATGTAATCCATGAACACGGCTGGCGCATTAGTTACACCGAAAGGCATGACTAAATACTCATAGTGCCCATACCTCATCTTAAAAGTCGTCTTGGGTATATCTTCCTTCGTTACCCTGATCTGATGATACCCAGATCTTAAATCAATCTTCGAGAATATTGTTGCTCCCTTCAACTGATCCAACAGGTCATCGATCTGAGGCAACGGATACTTGTTCTTAATTGTCACCTTATTCAACTGTATGTAATCTGTGCACAACCTCGCACTTCCATCCTTTTTCTTAACGAACAACACCGGTGTCCCCCAAGGCGAAACACTCGGTCTGATGAACTGTTTCCCCATCATATCGTCCAATTGTTCCTTCAACTCAGCCAACTCAACCGGTGACATCCGATAAGGTGCTATAGATATAGGCCCTGTCCCTGGTACTAGATCTATAGTGAATTCCACTTCTCTTTCCGGTGGCAAACCTGGAACGTCTGGAGGGAAAACTTCAGGAAACTCTCTCACGATAGGTATAGAATCTATGCTGGGGATCTCGTTAGCCTCCATTGCACAAAGCCTCACAACTTCCTGAGAGTTGTTACTCCTCGGAGGTACTCCTTCATTGGCAGACACTATACTAGAAGGTTCAAGAAATGATAAGGTCTTACTAGAACAATCTAGCATTACATGGTTAGCCGAAAGCCAATCCATACCAAGGATAACATCTATCTGTTGCATAGGCAGACAGATAAGGTCTACAACAAAAGTTCGATTTTCAATCACTATAGGACATTTTAAGCAAACAGATATGGTAATCAAAGGATTACTAGTTGGAGTAGATACCGTAAGGGTATAAAGCAATTTGGAGACAGTTAAGTTCAAATGATCCTTACACTCATGCGAGATAAAAGAATGAGTAGCGCCTGAGTCAAACAATACGTTAGAGAGTCTACCAGCTATCAGACACATACCACACATACATTGTATGAGTTCAGCAGATTGAGAGGATTCAGCTCCCTTCACGGTAAACACCCTTCCAGTGGCTTGTGGTCTAGTTGTTGGGACACCTCTTCCATCTCCACCTCTATTATCTCCGGAACCTTTTCCCGTAGCTTCTAGTTGTTGCATAACCTTCTGTCTGCAGTCTCGTGCCATGTGACCTGATTTCCCACAGTTGAAAAAGTTGGGGACCACTTGAACAGTTGTTTGCATAATGTGGCACCCCACATCTGAAGCAAACTACACTTTGCGATTGCTGACCAGTTCTAGTCGCTGGTGCTGGTCCCTATTTCTGCCCAGGTCTAACATATGGTTTCTGTCTCCACTGGGGACCACTTCCCCCGCGCCTCTAGAAACTTGATCGGTTAGGGCCTCCAATCCTCATTTGTTTCTGCTCATTAGCTATCCTCAGATCTATGCTTTCGATGGCACTGCATCTCTCGACTAGCTCTGGGAAGTATTGTATGTCAAGGGACACTACAGCCCTCTGCAGCTCATCTCTGAGCCCTTCCTCGAATCTTCTACATTGCCAGTCTTCATTCGGGAACCTCTGATAGTATTCTGAAAACTTGATCAGTGCCTCAAACCTCGATGCATACTCACCAACAGACATATTGCCTTGCTTGAGGTTTGTGAATTCCTTTTCCTTCTCGCGTCTAACTATATGTGGAAAATACTTCTCGAAGAAGCAATCAGTGAATAATTTCCAGGTAACTACACTACCTTCAGCCTCCAATAACCTTCTCTTGCCCTTCCACCAGAATTATGCCCCCTCAGTCAACATAAAGGCGGCATAAGTCACCTTTCTATCCTCTCGGCAGCGCATAGTATCGAATATCTTCTCAATCTCCTGTATCCACCATTTTGCATTCTCTGGATCGTATTCTCCTCTGAATTTAGGTGGCTTCCCATTCATAAAGGTTGCCAATCCGGCATCCTCAGCTGCTACTGCCCTCATCTGGTTCTTGATCTCTAGCTGCTCTTTGTTCATTTGCAGCATCTTAGCATTCTGCTGGGTTTGCAATAGCATAGCAGCAGCTATTGTCTCAATGGTGTTGGGAGTCGAAGATGATCCTCCTCCAATGTCAGCATTGTCATTGACAGCTCCAATGACCCTTTCTGGAGTCCTTTCTCCACTGTTAGTTGGACGTCCTCTTCCACGTGCCATGATTCTGGTGAAAGAAATCATCCGCTCTAATTAGTATGACATATAATACTACATAAGCAAGTATATAAATACCATATGCCATACTAATATTAACTTTTGTATTAGGTTTGGACAATCTACCCCACTTCTAAACATAGTCTAAATCCGATGTGGATTCAACTAGACACGGCCAGTAACAACACCCTAACTTTTAGCAATCCGATTAGAATCAAACTTCTATGATACCAAATGAGACACCCCATTGTGTCCCTTGTGCCTTCTTCACATATAGGGCATGCTTTATGCCCCTTGACATTGTACCCGGACAAGTTACCTTATGCTGGAAAGTCGTTGATGGTGCAAAATAACATGGCACGAAGCTTGAAAGTCTCGTGAGAATACCCATCAACTACATCAACACCTTCCACCCACAGTGTTTTCAAGTCTTCAATCAAGGGACCTAGATAAACATCTAAGTCATTTCCCGGTTGCTTTGGGCCCGAAATCATCATAGACAACATCATGTATTTGCGCTTCATGCACAACCAAGGGGGCATGTTGTAAATTACCAACAGAACAGACCATGAACTATGAATACTACTCATGTTACCATAAGGATTCATTCCATCCGTAGCAAGTCCAAGCCTTAGGTTTCTTGGCTAATCGGCGAAATCCGGAAACATAGTATCGATATTCTTCCATTGAATAGAATCAGCAGGATGACGAACCTTTCCATCACGTTTCCTCTCATCATTATGCCATCTAAGATTCTTCGCATCTTTCGCATTGGCAAACAATCGCTTGAACCTTGGAATTATTGGAAGATACCACAACACCTTCGCAGGAGGACCATTTTTTCTCACATCATCAAGATCATCATCATCATCACCACCCTTCACTTTGTATCGTGATAACCCACATTTGGTGCAATCGAGATTGTCTTCATGAACACCGGTGTACAATATGCAATCATTGGGGCATGCGTGTATCTTCTTATACTCCATACCCATAGGACACAATACCTTCTTGGCCTCATAGTTACGGTCAGGCAATGTGTTGTCCTCCGGAAGCAAGTCTTTCAACACTTCAAGCAATTCCGTGAAGCTTTTATCGATCCAACCATTTCTCGCCTTCACACAAACCAATTTTAGCACCGCCAACAACCGTGTATGAGTAGTACACCCTGGATATAAAGGCTTATCCGCATCACCGCACAACCTATCATACACATGAGCTCGATGAAAAGATTCTTGTCCAATATCACGGATCATGTCCTCTACTCGATCATCCTCCATATCTACGTCAACGTCCTCACTTTGGGAGACACTTGCCGTACTACTCAACAACACATCACCATGCCATATCCATCTTGTATAACTCAAGCAAATCCCTTCACAAATCAAATGAGTACGTATATCCTTCACCGTACATTTCCTCGTATTCAAACACTTGACACAAGGACAACAGAACAATCCATTACTATTAGGAACATTCCTTTGAGCAAATTCTATAAATTCTCCCACCCTCTTCAAATACTCAGCACTAGTACGCTTACAAACCATCCAACTACGATCCATAACTAGATAGGTCCTGTAGATATACAAAACATATATCCAATATAAGGACAATACGGGAGATTGAAAACTATAGTTTTTGAAGATTACCAAGCACTGGTCACGGCCTGGCAGTGATGTCCATCACGGCCGTAACGTGCCAACTGAACCAGACCATCACAGGCAGAACTGATCACGGCCTAGCCGTGATGAGCATCATGGCCGTGACAGATCAACCAGCAGAGCAACATGCACTCAAAACCAAAAATAGAGACGTACATTCCAAACAAATCAAACTCGCAGTTTCAAGTTTCAACTACTGAGACTACAGTTTCAACATACACTCAAAACCAAAAATAAAAAAATGTGCCCTAAAGACTCACCAGAAATAGGTGCTCGCGTGGTGGTGGGGAGGGGAGATCGAGTGGTGGCCAACGTTCGATGTGGTTACTGAGAGCAGAGGGACAAGGAGAGTTAGTGCGCGGGAAGGGGAAAGAGAGATGTAAAGTTATTGCAAAGAGTGAATGGAAAGCAGAGTTAGGGTTAATAGTATACCTCACGGTGGTGGCGAAGAAGCCCTCGCGGTGGTTGCAGTGGAGATGAGCTCGCGATTAGGGCAGAGTGAGAGTGAGAGTGAGGGTTGAGAGTGAGGGTTGAGCGTGATGAAAAGAGAAAAGAGACGTACAGAGCGAAGTGCAGAAGGCGCGCAGGTGTAAACCAAAATAAAACAACATTTGACGTTAGTTGTTTGTAAAGACTGACGTTAATGGTCATATATTTAACGTCAGTTGCATTAAGAAACTGACGTTAAAACATTAATTCCTTTGAATATTTATTTAATTGAAGTAAAAATAAAACTTTTAACGTCAGTTGTATAAAAACCTGATGTTAAAAATAAATATTTTTTATTTTAAAAGCACTTTTAACGTCAGTTTTTGAAGACAACTGACGTTAAAAGTGTATATCTGCAAAAAAAATCATTCCTTTGACTACTGTGCTAACCCATGCACCTTGAAACTTAATCCTCTTAATGAGCATTAAGTTTATAGATAAGTTTTCAAGAAAATCAGAGAGAGACTATTCTCTATATAAAGTGTCATTCGTCTGTATCAGTATGTAAATACCCCCTCTTCTTTTCCTCTATATTTCATGCGTTTTCGATTCCTGTACAATATGGTTCTATCACATTTGATACTTTTGTTATTTCTTCCTATACCTATACTTAAAGGTTTTTGTCTTAATGGTCAAAAAACTTCTGAGGTTGTGTAAATCACATAATATGACTCCCTCACTTTATTCCATCTCCTCCCCAAGCGACTGTGGATAAAGCACACATGGAGCATCAAGGACTTCAAATGAGCAGGGAGGGGATCGATGCACCATTGGAGTTTCTGAGTACAAAACTGAGAAGAAATTGATGTTGAAGCAGAAACTTTTTAATATTTTAGTGCTATGTTGCAGAAATTTTTTATCTTTGAATCATGTAATTGTAACTTATGAATCGCTTCAATGAGATACGATTTGATTATACATATAACACTTTTATGTTAAGTGTTTATTTATTTTAATTTTCACAAGAATATGTTTACTAATTCAAGCTAATTAATGTAGATTAAAAATAAACTTGTTTAATATTTACACAAGTTCTTTACACAACTGACGTAAATAGTGATTTAATATTTACAAATTGTCACCACCTCATTTTTAACGTCAACATAATTTATGACTGCCAAGTTCCCGTATATTACATTATTTATAATATTCATTCTGCACGTTTATAATTTATAGGATTATTTACGTCAGCTATTTATTATACTGAAGTAAAAAACCACACTTTTAACGTCAGTTGTATAAAAAACTAACGTTAAAAATAAATATGACTGCCAATCAATTGTCACCACCTCATTTTTAACGTCAACTTAATTTATGACTGCCAAGTTCCCGTATATTACATTATTTCCAATATTCATTCTGCACGTTTATAATTTATAGGATTATTTACGTCAGCTATTTATTATACTGAAGTAAAAACCACACTTTTAACGTCAGTTGTATAAAAAACTGATGTTAAAAATAAATATTTTTTATTTTAAAAACACCTTTAACGTCAGTTATTTTAAACAAATGACGTTAAAGATGTATAAGTTTCTGCAAGAATTCATTCCTTTGACTACTGTGCTACTTACCCATGCACCTTGTAACTTAATCCTCTTAATGAGCATTAAAGTTTATAGGTAAGTTTTCAAGAAAATCAGAATAGCTTAGTAACTTCATCCCCTGCTCCTATAAATAGCTTCCTTCCATCCTTTTAATTTTCTGCTTCACAATATGGCTCTGTCGTGGAGATTAACTTCATCACTCTTTCTTCCTATTCCTAAACTCAAAGGTCTTTGTCTTAATGGTCAAACAACTTCTGAGGTTGTGTAAATCACATAACATGGGTGATAAGGTTGTGTAAATCACATAGTGTGAGTTGCTCACCTTATCATCTTTCTGGAGAATCGGCAGCTACCTACAGCACCAGAACGTCAGCGTTGGAAGCAAATGACTGTTCCAAGACTGAAACAGATCGGGTGCACCCTTGTTTAGCCGCTCTGGAAAACTCGGTCGCTCGACTCTCCTCTCTTGCTCACCCGTGAAGGGAACGAAGTCCCTAAACAAAATGTTTAGGATTTTAAACCCTTTCAATGTAACTTTTTATAGGATTTTAAACCCTATCAATGTAACTTTTTATAGGATTTTAAACCCTATCAATGTAACTTTTTTATAGGATTTTAAAGGATTTTAAACCCTTTCAATGAATGAGATCCGGTTTGGGTTATTGAATCAACTTATACTTCGCACATATATTTTAGTTTTCAAAACAGAAACACAAAACATCAAAACAATTGTGAAACTGAAACTTTGAGGAAGGCAATGCGGAAGGGTACGTATAATAGATAAAAAAATTATTAAAATAACCTTTAACGTCTGTTGATGAAAGAACAGAAGTTAAAAGTAAAGTGAGGCACTTTTAACGTCAGTTCAGTGAAGAACTGACGTTAAAAGGTTCACTTTTAACGTAAGTTGTTTATTGAACTAACGTTAAAAGTGAGTCACTTCTCTTTTAACGCCAGTCCTTAAAACAACTGACGTTAAAATTGAATTAATGAAGTCTGATATTTACAAAACTGCCACCGCCTCCTTTTTAACGTCTAGCTTTTGGTTAACTGACGTAAACCTTTACCGTCTAATGTATATTTTCCACTAGTGTCTCCTCGATTATAGTAGGCATGTTTGTTGAAAAAGAAGGAGTCTCAGGAATATCAAGATTTGAATCTTGATTTTCATCACTACCATTACACATGCTTTTTCCTTGGAAAACCACGGACAACCTTTTGTTAGAAGGATCAGTGATGTAGAACACTTGTTTTTCTTGGGAAGCCATTATGAAAGGCTCATTTATATAACCTAACTTGTTGAGGTCTACCAATGTGAACCCCAATTCGTCGGTTTGTACACCACCGTTACTATCAACTCACTTACATTTAAAAACCGGCACCGTAAGCTTAGTGTAATTGAGCACCCAAATATCTTCAATATATCCAAAGTAAGGTGTCGGTGCTTTAACGGGTTTTGTGTCCTTTGCACTAGAGAAGTGCATTGCTTCGGCCACGATCATAACCCCACTATTTTGCATGGTACTCTTGTTATCTTTTTCCTTTGTATAAATGGAAAAGTTATTTATGTCGTATCCGCTCCAACATATGACGTTGAAGCTAGGCCCACGTGCTAGCCATCTTACGTCATCAGAAGCAGTACTACCATCCTTAAGCATTTCTTCCTTGAACCATGGTATGAAAGTCTTGTTATGCTTGTTCAACAACCACCTTTCGCTCATTCGAGGGTTTTCTTGATTGACTTTTCTTTTATGTTCAAATAAGAAAGGCTGAACACATTCGATGTTGTTCAATACATACAAATATGCTTGAAGCACTTCCTCCCGATCCTTGCTATTAATTCTTAAGCCATGTGTACCCTTACCTTGACATCTGATATCATCATGCCGAAGCTTAGGAACCCCTATAGGATCCGTGTTATGAAGGTAGTCCGAACAAAACTCAATAGCTTCTTCTGCAACATACCTTTGAACAATAGATGCTTCCGGACGATGAGGATTCTTCACGTACCCTTTCAAGATCTTCATGTAGAGCTCAACTGGGTACATCCATCTCAGAAAAACCGGCCCACATAATCTAATCTCCCTCACCAAATGAAAAATTAAGTGAACCATTATGTCGAAAAAGGAAGGAGGAAAATACATCTCCAATTGGCACAAGATTTTAGCAGCCTCAACTTCCAAGTCATCCAACATACGGGGGTCAACGACTTTGCTACATATAGAATTGAAGAATGAGCACAACCGAGTAATGGCATGTCTCACATTTTTTGGAGCAATACCACGAATAGTAACGGGCAGAAGTTGTTGCATCAAGATGTGACAATCATGAGACTTTAATCCAACCAATTTAAGATCACTAGAGACAAGCCTCTTCATATTTGAATAGTAACCATGTGGAACTTTGATGCCCTGAAGACACCCGCAGAAACTTTGTCTCTCTTTTTTTGACAAAGTATGACATGCTGACGGCAAATAAGTCCGCTTACCATCCTCAACAACTAGAGCTAACTGCTCTCGTATACCCATAGCAACGAGGTCGAGACGAGCATTCACACCATCCTTTGTCTTGCCCTGAATGTTGAGAAGCGTCCCGATCACACTATCACACACATTTTTCTCCACATGCATCACATCAATGCAGTGTCTAACATCAAGCTTGCGCCAGTATGGAAGATCAAAGAATATTGACCTCTTCTTCCATATGTTTTTCTCAGCAGCTTTACCTTTCTTTTTGGACTTGCCGAATATAACATCGATGCCCTTTACCCTCTGATAAACCTGCTCTCCAATTCAGGCCGCCGGCGCTTCTTCTGTCTCTTGGCATCCATTAAAAGCTTTTATCATCTTACAATATGGGTGATCACGTCTAAGAAATCTCCGATGCCCAAGGTAAACCGTCTTCTTTCCATGATGCAACTGAGTGTAGCATGTGCCTTCTTCACATATAGGGCATGCTTTATGCCCCTTGACACTGTACCCAGACAAGTTACCGTATGCTGGAAAGTCGTTGATGGTGCAAAATAACATGGCACGAAGCTTGAAAGTCTCATGAGAATACCCATCAATTACATCAACACCTTCCACCCACAGCGTTTGCAAGTCTTCAATCAAGGGACGTAGATAAACATGTAAGTCATTTCCCGGTTGCTTTGGGCCCGAAATCATCATAGACAACATCATGTATTTGCGCTCCATGCACAACCAAGGGGGCATGTTATAAATTATCTACAGAACAGGCCATGAACTATGAATACTACTCATGTTACCATAAGGATTCATTCCATCCGTAGCAAGTCCAAGCCTTAGGTTTCTTGGCTCATCGGCGAAATTCGGAAACATAGTATTGATATTCTTCCATTGCATAGAATCAGCAGGATGACGAACCTTTCCATCACGTTTCCTCTCATAATTATGCCATCTAATATTCTTCGCATCTTTTGCATTGGCAAACAATCGCTTGAACCTTGGAATTATTGGAAGATACCACAACACCTTCGCAGGAGGACCCTTTTTTCTCACATCATCAAGATCATCATCATCATCACCACCCTTCACTTTGTATCGTGATAACCCACATTTGGGGCAATCGTGATTGTCTTCATGAACACCAATGTACAATATGGAATCATTGGGGCATGTGTGTATCTTCTTATACTCCATACCCATAGGACACAATACCTTCTTGGCCTCATTGTTACTGATAACTAACACAGTTCCTACTTCACTTATGACAATCGAATCTTTTCTAATATACTCAACCCTAATGTCTTAGGTGGAATGAGCCTAAAATCCCAAATTAAACCCTAATGTCTTAGATGGATTAATCAGAGAAATTACATTAAGAATAAAGATTCATAAGATTGCAAGCAGCCAACACCTATGTCTAGATTCTTGGACTACTTGGCATATGATTCATGAGCATGCTTTAACATCAACCTTTCAATTGTCTATCAAAGCAACTAATCATTCCTAAGATGATCAAGCCTAGGAAAGCATTAAGCATAGAATCATACACTCATAAAGAAGAAGGAAACTGTATTATAATCAAGTCATTTTACAACCAAGTTCAGATAAGCAATAATCTAACCCCAACAAAGGGGAGTTTAGCTACACATAATTGAAGATAAAACAAAAGAAAGAGTTACAAAGATGAACAAAGGAGAGAGCTCCATAGAATGTTGCACAGCAGCCACAGCAGCAGAGGATCTGTTTTTAGGGTTTTCTCCATGTTCCTTCTGTTCTGCTCAGAAGTTCTTTTATAACTCGTGGCCGGTCACGGCCGTGACAGCCATCACGGCCAGGCCGTGACGGGTTCTGTCTCTTGCAGTTCTGGCAAAATTACTCTCTCGCGTGGCGAGCCTTTCTTCGCGACGCGAGCCAACTTTTTCATGCCCGTGATCTCCATCACGGCCAAGCCGTGATGGATTCTGACTTGTGGATGTTTTTGGGTCACGGCCGTGATGTACATCACGGCTAGGCCGTGATCGATTCTGACTTTTGGAGGTCTGGCACAATCAGTCTCTCGCGTGGCGAGCTAACATTCGCGTCGCGAGCCATTTTTTCACGCCCATGATCTCCATCACGGCCAAACCGTGATCGATTCTGACTTTTGGTGGTTTTGGGTCACGGCCGTGATAGCCATCACGGCCAGGCCGTGACAGCTTCTGACTTTTGGCCCCCTTTTTCTTCAATTTTCAGGCCTTCTCTTCATCTCAGCTTCCTCATGGCTAAATCTTGGGCATTTAATCATAAATCCCTGCAAAACAACACACAATACCACCTTATCCGTTCCAAAGGAAAAACTAAACAAAATCCAACTAAAATGGCCTAACTATATGTAAATGCATGCAGAAATGTACATGGAAAATGAGGTGAAATCACACTCATCAGTTACGGTCAGGCAATGTGTTGTCCTCCGGAAGCAAGTCTTTCAACACTTCAAGCAATTCTGTGAAGCTTTTATCGGTCCAACAATTTCTCACCTTCACACAAACCAATTTTAGCACCGCCGACAACCGTGTATGAGTAGTACACCCTGGATATAAAGGCTTATCCGCATCACCGCACAACCTATCATACACATGAGCTCGATGAAAAGATTCTTGTCGAATATCACGGATCATGTCCTCTACTCTATCATCCTCCATATCTACGTCAACGTCCTCACTTTGGGAGACACTTACCGTACTACTCAACAACACATCACCATGCCATATCCATCTTGTATAACTCAAGCAAATCCCTTCACAAATCAAATGAGTACGTATATCCTTCACCGTACATTTCCTCGTATTCAAACACTTGACATAAGGACAACAAAACATTCCATTACTATTAGGAACATTCCTTTGAGCAAATTCTATAAATTCTCCCACCCCCTTCAAATACTCAGCACTAGTGCGCTTACAAACCATCCAACTACGATCCATAACTAGATAGGTCCTGTAGATATACAAAACATATATCCAATATAAGGACAATACGGGATATTGAAAACTATAGTTTTTGTAGATTGCCAAGCACTGGTCACGGCCTGGCAGTGATGTCCATCACGGCCGTAACGTGCCAAATAAACCAGACCATCACAGGCAGAACTGATCACGACCTAGTCGTGATGAGCATCACGGCCGTGACAGATCAACCAGCAGAGCAACATGAACTCAAAACCAAAAATAGAGACATTCCAAACAACTCAAACTCACGGTTTCAAGTTTCAACTACTGAGACTACAGTTTCAACATACACTCAAAACCAAAAATAAAAAAATGTGCCCTAAAGACTCACCAGAAATAGGTGCTCGCGTGGTGGTGGGGAGGGGAGCTCGAGTGGTGGCCAACGTTCGATGTGGTTACTGAGAGCAGAGGGACAAGGAGAGTTAGTGTGCGGGAAGGGGAAAGAGAGATGTCAAGTTATTGCAAAGAATGAATGGAAAGACAGAGTTAGGGTTAAGAGTGTACCTCACGGTGGTGGCGAAGAAGCCCTCGCGGTGGTTGGGTGGAGATGAGCTCGCGATTAGGGCAGAGTGAGAGTGAGGGTTGAGCATGATGAAAAGAGAAAAGAGACGTACCGAGTGAAGTGCAGAAGGCGCGCGGGTGTAAACCAAAATAAAACAACATTTGACGTCAGTTGTTTGTAAAAACTGACGTTAAAGGTCATATATTTAACGTCAGTTGTCTTAAGAAACTGACGTTAAAAGTGTAGATGTTTATCCAAAAACATTAATTCCTGTGATTATTTATTTAATTGAAGTAAAAATCAAACTTTTAACGTCAGTTTTATTAAACAACCGACTTTAAAAAAAAATATTTTTTATTTTAAAAGCACTTTTAACGTCAGTTGTTGAAGACAACTGACGTTAAAAGTGTCTAAGTTTCTGCAAAAAAAATCATTCCTTTGACTATTGTGCTAACTCATGCACCTTGTAACTTAATCCTCTTAATGAGCATTAAGTTTATAGATAAGTTTTCAAGAAAATCAGAGAGACTCCATTCTCTATATAAAGTGCCATTCTTCTGTATCAGTCTGTAAATACACCCTCTTCTTTTCCTCTATATTTTCGTGCGTTTTCTATTCCTTCACAATATGGTTCTATCACATTTGAGACTTTTGTTATTTCTTCCTATACCTAGACTTAAAGGTCTCTGTCTTAATGGTCAAAAAACTTCTGAGGTTGAGTAAATCACATAATATGACTCCCTCACTTTATTCCATCTCCTCCCCAAGTGACTGTGGATAAAGCACAGATGGAGCATCAAGGACTTCAAATGAGGGAGGGGATCGATGCATCCATTGGAGTTTCTGAAGACAAAACTGAGAAGAAATTGATGTTGAAGCAGAAACTTTTTAATATTTTAGTGCTATGTTGCAGAAATTTTTTATCTTTTAGTCATGTAATTGTAACTTATGAATCGCTTCAATGAGATACGATTTGATTATACATATAACACTTTTATGTTAAGTGTTTATTTATTTTAATTTTCACAAGAATATGTTTACTAATTCAAGCTAATTAATGAAGATTAAAAATAAACTTGTTTAATATTTACCGTTATTTTAACTTCATAAAAACTTGTTTAATATTTACACAAGTTCTTTACACAACTGACGCAAATAGTGATTTAATATTTACAAACTGCCACCACCTCATTTTTAACGTCAACTTAATTTATGACTGCCAAGTTCCCGTATATTACATTATTTCCAATATTCATTCTGCATGTTTATAATATATAGGATTATTTACGTCAGCTATTTATTATACTGAAGTAAAAATCACACTTTTAATGTCAGTTGTATAAAAAGCTGACGTTAAAAATAAACATTTTTATTTTAAAAACACTTTTAACGTCAGTTTTATTAAACAACTGACGTTAAAGGTGTATAAGTTTCTGCAACAACATTCATTCCTTTGACTACTGTGCTACTTACCCATGCACCTTGTAACTTAATCCTCTTAATGAGCATTAAGTTTATAGATAAGTTTTCAAGAAAATGAGAATAGCTTAGTAACTTCATCCCCTGCTCCTATAAATAGCTTCCTTCCATCCTTTTAATTTTCTGCTTCACAATATGGCTCTGCCATGGAGATTAACTTCATCACTCTTTCTTCCTATTCCTAGACTCAAAGATCTTTGTCTTAACGGTCAAACAAATTCTGAGGTTGTGTAAATTACGTAACATGGGTGATAAGGTTGTGTCAATCACATAATGTGAGTTGCTCACCTTATCATATTTCCGGAGAATCGGCAGCTTTGGAAGCAAATGACTGTTCCAAGACCATTGCTGAAACAGATCGGGTGCACCCTTGCTCAGCCTCTCTGGAAAACTCATTCGCTCGACTCTCCTCTCTTTCTCACCTGTGAAGGGAACGAAGCCTCAACAAATGTTTAGGATTTTAAACCCTTTCAATGTAACTTTTTATAGGATTTTAAACCCTTTCAATCTTCTGTATCAGTCTGTATTACACTTCATGAATGAGATCCGGTTTGGGTTATTGATTCAACTATACTTCGCACATATATTTTAGTTTTGAAAACAGAACAAAAAACATCAAAGCAATTGTGAAATTGAAACTTTGAGGAATGCAATGCGGAAGGGTACGTATACTAGATAAAAAAAATTATTAAAATAACCTTTAACGTCTGTTGATGAAAGAACATAAGTTAAAAGTGAAGTGACTCACTTTTAACGTAAGTTCAATGAAGAACTGATGTTAAAAGGATCACTTTTAACGTCAGTTGTTTATTGAACTGACGTTAAAAGTGAGTCACTTCACTTTTAATGTCAGTCCTTACAACAACTGACGTTAAAATTGAATTAATGAAGTCTGATATTTACAAAACTATCACCGCCTCTTTTTAACGTCAAACATGTGGTCAACTGACGTAAAACGTTCCCGTATATTACATTATTTCCACTAGTGTATGCACCCGGAGAACAACATGAAATGTAAAATACCAAAATTCAATCCAGTGTAAGATACGAGAATCCAAAGAATAATCGTTAACTTTGTCAAGAAAATATTTTTCCCAAACTGTCCAACTTGGACAATTTAAGATTCAATATAATGAGTGGTACCTTGAAAAGGTACACGTACTCATTGATATTGCATCTCAAACGGGATTCTATGGCTTTTTATATGAAATAAAATATTTAACCATTAGCACTTGAAACTCAAGTGCATAAGGTGAATGAAATTGACAAGCAATACAATACTAACAAATATGAAATAAAATATTTAATCACTCGAACTCGAAACTCAAATGCATAAGGTGAATGAAATCGACAAGCAATACAACACTAACAAGTGAAGGTTTCGATCCACATGCATAACGGAGTAGCGGAGTAGTGTTGCACCGCATAGCATATGTTTGTTGAGTTGATATGTTGTTATAGTTGTTATATAACAATCTTATATGTTGTTTATTGCTATGCCATGTTATGATGTATGTTCATCTTGCTTACTATCTCCATGTCGTTGTGTTTACAAGATTTCTTACTCCCCGTTCTCTGTCTTCTTGTTGGCATGTATGGTTTTATGCAGAGGATGAAGAGCAGCTAGGAGAGGAGTGACTCTGAGGAGCCGCCACTCGTAGTTAGGATTTCCCTGTTTCTAGTCTAGTAGTTTCAGTTATATTCCGAGGGTTTATTCCGGAACGGTTATACCAGCTCTGTATGTGACATCAGGTTTGGGTTATGATATCGCTTCGTTATGTTTTATTTCTTTTAAACCTTTATGTTATCTCCGCATTGAGTTGTTACAATGTGGTACCTTTTATCCAAGTTTTTATTTTAATGAAATAAATGCATGTTTTTATATTACCTCTTTTAAGTAAATATTTTATAAATAATATGCGAGGTAGAAAGTGTCACATTTAGTGGTATCAAAGCAGTTCGGCGCTGTCCGGACGTGGTATGAGTCTGTTGTGATAGTGTTATGTGGTCTTGTTTGAATTGTCTATACTTGTTATAAACAATGATGCTATATGATAGATGTTGTAGCTTTTCCTGCTTTGAGTTCCTGTACTTAACGAGTTGTTTGGGCGTTTACATGAACTTATGGCAGGAAGAGGAGGCAGAAACGACCAAGCAATCGTAGATGCGTTGATACTCCTTGCCAATGCGATCGGTCAAGTTCAAGATAACAACAACGGAGGACTAGCTGAGTTTCAGGGACTCGACAAGTTCCAGCGGAACATTCCGTCATCTTTGCCATTTTTATGCTCACTGAGGAGGCTGAACACTGGTGGGAGAACTGTCATCAGAGGATGGTGGCTGAGGGTACAACAGTCACCCAGGCTATGTTCAGAGATAGGTTTTTGGAGAAGTATTTCCCTACGGATGTACGTGACAAGAAAGAGATGGAATTCTTGGGACTGAAGCAGGGAAATATGTCAGTGGGCGAGTATGCGGCTAAGTTTGAGGAGCTAGCTAGGTATTACACACCTTATCAGGTCATGGTGGATGATCGGTCAAAGTGTGTAAAGTTCGAGGACAATCTTCGTTCGGAGATTAAGCAAGCGATTGAAGTTGTCACTGTCAAACACAAGAAGGGGGGTTGAGTTGTGCTTGTTAATAATTTTCGAAAACAACCTTTAAAACAGTTTTTGCACTCAAATAGATTTGAAACAAACACACACAAAGACAAAGATCCTTTTTAAAAGACTTTAACAAAAGCAATATCAAAACCACAAAGTTAGTAAAAGCAAATAAAACTGAAGAGTTTAGGGATAGAAGATTCACGCAAGAGATTTTATCCCGGTTCACTCTCTTCCAACCAAGAGCTACGTCCAGTCCCTTCGACTTGAAGGATTTATCCAATATTTCTCCAAATAGATTACAACCAAGTATTCAACACCTCTCCAGGTATACAAGTATTCTTTTCTTACCAAGCCTCTTCAGGCTCTTACTCTAACAAAGAGATTTAAGGTTTGATCTTCTTAACTCACTATGTGTGAGAATATGACAGTTTAAGATCAGTTGAATATTACAACAATATTCAAACTAAAGAATACAGACTCTTGCTCTTGAACGAATAATGAAATGAATGATTATCAAATGGCAAAAGTTCAGCTAGCAAGATTGTGCAGGTAAGAGTTCTGTCTTCGGTGTCTGAGGTCTTCAATTTATAGTGACCTTCTTATTCTCTTGTATTTCTTCAACGGTTACTTTGAATTTAGAGATAGCATTTAATGCATAATATCCGTTGTGACTGACAGCTTGATTGTAACAATGCTGAAATGTACTCTTGGTTATCGAGGTAGCATGAATTTGGAGGTTCACTCCTCTGAGTATTGCAGCTTGAGCATTTTTTGTTCCTCTTTTGTGTATAATACAACTTTTTCAGTCATAAAGTTGTCATCGTACAGATCGTTTTGCAGTATCTTAATGTACGATTCTGCTTTTTGTGTTTCTTGATTGTACTAAGTTTCTTTTACAACAATTTGAAATATCAAAGCAGATAAAACAAATGTGAATAACAAATATTCTATTGAAATAAATATCAATCATTTGAAATAAATATAAGAGATTTGGATTGCATTTAATTCATACAAAGATGGAGGTCGTCTGAAAAGAAACTCCGTCTGGTCATTCATATGAGAGTCCAAGTATGTTCTATATTTTACTTAGCTCGTCTAATGACGTGGCAAATCCTCTTATCTATCAAGTCATCGGACTTGCTATTTCTTAATGAGTTATAAAGATCTCCGTCTAGTGACGTGGAGGTTAGAGCTCGTTTACTGGATTACTTTGAGTTTCAGTTCGTTTTCTTCAACTAATTACTTCCGTCTGCTTACGTCGCAATATGGACGCGCTTATTTTCAAGTCTTTGGACTTGTTGTACCTAACAAGTTATTTAGGTATTCATCTAGTAAATATTTATAGCCTTGTCTCCTAAAGAAAGCTAGTCTACTTAATTAAATAACTAAGTAACTTTACCAAAGTGCTTGAGCAGCCCGTCTACCGGGGTGGACGCGTATTTTTCAATGTGAACTTATCCCAAGTTTATTTTACTTATTAAAGTGTTCCTGCATAACTGAAAGAACATGTTAGATCTCAACTAACACTTTGCCAAGTAAATTTAATCCTTTTTTTAGCATCAAAACTTAGTGACTCTGAGGAGCAGCCACTCGCAGTTAGGATTTCCCTTTTTCTAATCAAGATCCCAACAATTCCTCCTCAAATCACAGGGCTGCTAATAATGGTGTTGCAATTGATTCTGGAAAGGCAGTTATGATATCCCCATATATGCATAACGGTGGCCATGCAGATTCGGTGCATTATTTTAAAAATAATGACCAGACTAGACAATTAATGCATGAGGAGCACGTGCATGAAAATGAGGAAACCAACCCCAAACGTCATCGTAGTGAATCTGGTATCCAACTAGGGCTCGCAGGTTACAATTCTTTGTTAGAGAATGGTGGAACAAACCCTAACGCAGTGTCTTTTTTATCGGCTTGCCAGGTCCCCAAGCCCGCTGGGAACAATGATTGTCCTCAGTTGGAACTATCGGGGCCTGTCCGGGAAAATAAACCGGATGTGTTTTTTCTTTTTGAATCTTTGGCACATGTGAATAAAGTCGAGGAGATTAAAGTTAAGTTGGGTTTTGATGCTTGCCTTGTGGTGGATAGAGAGGGTAGAAGTGGTGGAGTTGTTGTGTTATGGAATAATAATGTAAATGTCTCGGTTCTCAATTTCTCTAAGAACTTTATTAATCTAGAAGTGATGGATGCGGCTCATGGTAGATGGAGACTAACAGTTTTTTATGGGATACCTCAGCGGACTCGTCGTCATGAGTCTTAGAACATGCTCGGGGCTCTTTCGCGGATGTCACCTCTGCCTTGGTGTATCAGAGGTGATTTAAACGACATTCTCTCACCTAATGACAAGAGAGGATTAGTTGAACACCCACCTTGGTTGATGAATGGATTTCGGGATGCGGTAAATGACTCGAACCTGATGGATTTGCAGCTGAAAGGATACCCATATACTTGGTGGAAAAGTAGAGGTTCGGTTAGAGCAGTGAAAGAGAGGCTAGATAGAGCAATGGTCACATCTTCTTGGTTCTCACAATAAAAAAAACCTATTTAGCGACCGAAGCTTTCGGTCGCTAAATATGATAATTCGGTTGCTAAAATGTGTAGCGACCGAATTAGCAACCGAATTAAGGGGGTAGCAGAAACCCTGGTGGCTAAATGTTTAGCGACCGAATTTGTATTTCGATCGCAAATTTGCGACCGATATTTCGGTCACAAAATTATATATTTCGGTCGCTTTATACAAATTTTCCTGTAACTTAATCCTACCGACCAAATTTTGTTTTTCAACTATTACCCCATTGATTTTTAATTTCTGATATAAACAAAATACACCAATATTTTTTTTGAATAAATAGAAAACGTAAATATGATGTACTAACGATCCAAAACACCACAGTCAATATGATCAAGAAAACATATACATTAATTAACGCAAGTTTAATAATTATTTATAAAAAAAGTTTAATAATGTACTAATTAACGATCAAAACATAAAAACACACCACAGTCAATAAGTACTAATCAAAATATCAAAACTCATCAATCTTCCAAAAGGATGAACATGTAGAAGCGAGAACCCCCAAGGTTCTTAAACTTTGCCAATGCACCAGTGGACAACAAATACAACTCCCTGATACCATTTGTATCTGTTGCAAAATATGGGCGATCCTCATGGATTACTATATTCCCATTGAACAAATTTCTGGTTTTGTCTACAATAGTCACAACATGCGGTATTTCTTGTCCCCAACGACGGTAGAATGATCGCGGGATTGAAATCAAATCCTGCAAATACACAAGAACAATTTAGTAATGATTAGTTTATGCCTTAACCATCATTACGTGAATCCGATCGTTATTCTTAAGTTGATGAGATACTGTACTTGATCTATATGGATGACTGTCTCAAAACATTTAGTCGGATCCATTTTCTGATAAAACGATAAAGAAAACAAGTCATATGTCTAAACTTCATCAAGTGATAATAAGAAAAGATGGAAAGATCATGTAGCATACTAGCATGTTAAAATAGAACGAAGAAATGCAACTTCACATGCAACTTTACAGATTAGCAAACATAGTAGTTTTCAGGAAAGCAGATGCTTTTACGTCGTTTTGAAGGATGGTCATAGAGAGGACTTTTCCTACTGGAAATGCCTAGATAACCTAGTAAGGATGGTCATCAATAGACACCCCGTTGTGCCCCGGTGTTTTATTAGATTAAAACCTTATTAATTAATTCCTTAATCGCACGTTTAGAGTTAGAGATTTTCATAATTCATTTTCGAAATGTCCCCTTTAAAAAATCGGAGATTTGTATGACGTCGGAAAAACACCTGATAGACAGTTTATAACTTCAAAACTTTATCCAACCATAATTGGTCTCTGGTCTTACATCAACTGCCAGGAGCGGAAAAATAAATACACAAACTCCAGTCGTGATAAAGACTTAGGAACTAAATAGATACAGTAATCCCAAATTGGTTTGTCATGCACATACACAGTTTTCATTAATAACATAAAATATTCGCAAGGTTATAATATATAAATACCCCATGTTTATCTATTACATTACCAAAACATTGTTGAGGGTATCCTCTCGGTAGGAGCCCTCACAGGCATAGACTTAGACAAAAATACTAAACAACTGAAAACATCTAAAACGTCTCGATCACAAGACGCACTGGCCATATACTACCTTGACCCTAATCACCATGGGTTAAAACTCGAGCTCCGGCATCCGGCTCATAGGGAGTCTCGTCCAATACCTCATCATTAAGTTTGTCCATGATCGGATACTCCAACCTCGCATGTTCCCAACACACGATCGCAAACAACAATACCAATACACGAACCTCACCAACCCACATTAATAACCACCTAGTGCCTTAACCTTCCACCAAAACCTCAACACATGTTCTATGTCACCACTCATCTTTAAATAATTAGTTTAGGCTGAGCAACTCTAGGTCAATTCATTCTCACCCAAACAATTTTCTCTAAACAACACATATCCTCACTTAAAGTCAACTAAGCATAGAAATAATCCAGGCAGATCATGCATAACACAGACAATCATAAATATTCAAATATCACAAAGTAATTTATCACCACCAGCACAACATATCAATCCAATAATAATAAAGTCAATCAAACACGAGCACTAACGACAACCGATAGAGTTGATCCAAACATAGAAACAGCCAGACAAATTACCAAATTAATTTCTCAACAATTACACTAAGTATAGCTCAATAGCATATTTAATTTCTTAAAAAATCTCATTGGTTTAAGTCAAAACAGATTTGGGGGTCTATAGGCTCAAGGTGAAAATTGAGAAAAATCAATTAAACAAGGGACTGATAAAATTGATTTAGGGGAACACTTAATCATAATCTCAATTTCATAAAATACCAATTAATTTCAAAATTCAAACTCTGAAATTAAAGTTAGGGTTTGAGTTTGGGGAAAACTTGGGGTTTCTTGAAAATGAACCAAAGAAGTGAGGAAACCACTCACCCAATGAAGAAGATGAGCTTGTGGTGGTGCTAATGGCGGCGGCGCACGGCTGTGACAGTGGCGGCAGGGGCGGTTTTCTGTAAAACAAAGAGAGAAAGAAGACACATCAACACAAGGGAAGAAGAAGAAGCTTGGAAGGAACCCACATGGTGGAAACCACCACGAAAACGGCGGCTCGCGGTGCTTACCGTGGTGGAGGCGTGATTCGCGCGGCGCCACTACTGGCTTGGACCGGTGGTGGTGGCGGTGTCACCGGAGGCCGCGCAGTGGTGGCGGTGTTGGTGGTGGTGCACTGGAGAGACAAAAGGGGAAATCAGTGAAAAGAAAAATAGGAAGGGAGAAAGAGATAGAGAACAGGGTTACAGAGAGAGAATGTGGGTGGTGGCGATGTTGGTGGTGGCGGTGTTGTTTTGGTGGTTGGAGCTTTGTGTTGCGTGGCGGCAGGGAGCGGCAGGGAGGCGCAAGACAGAAGAACAAAGAAGAAATTAGAGAAATGGGGAAGAAAGGGGAAGGGCTCGCGATTTAGGGATTTCAGTTTTAGCGACCGAATTATTCGGTCGCTAAATCAGTCGCTAAATGGGTTAATTTGAAATTTGAATTCATAAATTTAGCGACCTATTTAATATCGGTTGCAACGATAAATAAAATTAATCGTTGCATTTAACTCGATCGCCATTTCGGTCGCTAAAAAGTCATAATTTTTTTTACTTTTATTTTCCTTTATTTTACGACCATAATAGAGACTGATAACTCTGCTACGCTCTATTTCGGTCGTTATTTCGGTCGCAATATCAACTCTCATCAGTGTTTGATTTAGATCCTATAATCGGTCGCCATTTCGATCGCAAACAGCAACCAACAAATTCGGTCACTATTTTCGGTCGCTAAATAACCTTTTTTTTGTAGTGTCTCTTTTTCCCCGGAAGCTAGACTCCACAATTTGATAGCACCCATCTCGGACCATAATCCTATTCTTCTCAACACGGATTCAACAATCAGGTATTCTGTTCCTAAATGCTTTAGGTTTGAGAATTCTTGGTTATTGGAGCCGAAACTTGATGATGTGGTCTTGAGAGGTTGGTTGAAGGGTGTCGGTAGTGATGTGTTGGATAAGCTTGTTGGGTGTGCAGACGAGTTTCATCAGTGGGGCTCTTCTTTTACCGTGGTGGAGGCGTGATTCGAGCGGTGCCACTACTGACTTGGACCGGTGGTGGTGGCGGTGTCACCGGAGGCCGCGCAGTGGTGGCGGTGTTGGTGGTGGTGCACTGGAGAGACAAAGGGGGAAATCAGTGAAAAGAAAAACAGGAAGGGAGAAAGAGATAGAGAACAGGGTTACAGAGAGAGAATGTAGGTGGTGGCGATGTTGGTGGTGGCGGTGTTGTTTTGGTGGTTGGAGCTTTGTGTTGCGTGGCGGTAGGGAGCGGCAGGGAGGCGCGAGATAGAAGAACAAAGAAGAAATGAGAGAAATGGGGAAGAAAGGGGAAGGGCTCGCGATTTAGGGATTTCAGTTTTAGCGACCGAATTATTCGGTCGCTAAATCAGTCGCTAAATGGGTTAATTTGATATTTGAATTCATAAATTTAGCGACCTATTTAATATCGGTCGCAACGATAAATAAATTTAACCGTTGCATTTAACTCGGCCGCCATTTCGGTCGCTAAAAAATCATAATTTTTTTACTTTTATTTCCCTTTATTTTGTGACTGAAATAGAGACCGATAACTCTGCTACGCTCTATTTCGGTCGCAATATCAACTCTCATCAGTGTTTGATTTAGATCCTACAATCGGTTGCCATTTCAGTCGCAAACTGCAACCAACAAATTCGGTCACAATTTTCGGTCGCTAAATAACCTTTTTTTTGTAGTGTCTCTTTGTTCCCGGAAGCTAGACTCCATAATTTGATAGCCCCCATCTCGGACCATAATCCTATTCTTCTCAACACGGATTCAACAATCAGGTATTCTGTTTCGAAACGCTTTAGGTTTGAGAATTCTTGGTTATTGGAGCCTAAACTTGATGATGTGGTCTTGAGAGGTTGGTTGAAGGGTGTCATTAGTGATGTGTTGGATAAGCTTGTTGGGTGTGCAGACGAGTTTCATCAGTGGGGCTCTTCTCTTAGATCAAAATACAAGCAAAAGATCAATAGTTGCAAGAGGAAGCTGGAATTATTGAGTGATAAAGTGTCTCAAGAAGAGGTTCTGGATTTTAACGAGATCAGGGAGAGGATGGCTCTTTTACTGGTGCAAGAGGAGGCCTTTTGGTGTCAAAGAGCTAAGGCTCAATGGTTACGTGAGGGAGACCTCAACACTAAGTTCTTCCACTCGGCAGCTACAGTAAGGCACAAGGCGAACAAAATTTGTAATCTTAAGGGATCCGATGGTTTACTAGTTGATACTCCTAATGGTCTTTTTGAATTGGCTACTTCCTTTTTTCTGATCTCTTTGCGGCCAAGCATGGGGTTTATGATCTTGTGATTGAAGTTGTCCATGCTCGGGTTACTAATGATGATAACAACAAGTTGCTCTTGCCTTTCACGAAAGAAGAGTTCTCTTTTGCTCTTAGCCAAATGCATCCGAATAAGGCTCCTGGCCCGGATGGTTTGAATCCTGCATTTTTTCAGAGATTTTAGGGTCTTAGTGGTGATGCCATTTTTCATGATTGATGTTCTTGGATTGAGAGAGGTTCTTTCCCAGTTTCCCTTAATGATACAAATATTGCACTTATTCTTAAATGTGAAAACCCTACTTCCATGACTGATTATAGGTCTATATCGCTGTGTAATGTGGTGACAAGCTTATGTCTAAAGTTCTAGCTAACTGTCTCAAGAGAGTCATTTCCAATTGCATTTCTGAGGTTCAATATGCTTCCATAGAGGGTAGGTCCATCTTAGATAACGTGATTATAGCTATGGAGTGAAGTTGACACAGGAAAACACAAAATTGGGGGGGGATGAATTGTGTTTGTTAATAATTTTCAAAAACAACCTTTAAAACACTTTTTGCACTCAAGGAGATTAGAAACAGAAGCAAGCACAAAGACAAAGTTCCTTTTTAAAAGACTTTAACAAAAGCAATATCAAAACTCCACAGTTAGTATAAGCAAATAAAACTGAAGAGTTTAGGGATATAAGATTCACGCAAGAGATTTTATCCTGGTTCACTCTCTTCCAACCAAGAGCTACGTCCAGTCCCTTCGACTTGAAGGTTTTATCCACTATTTCTCCAAATGGATTACAACCAAGTATTCAACACTTCTCCAGGCTTACAAGTATTCCTTTCTTACTATGCCTCTCCAGGATCTAACTCTAACTAAGAGATTTAATGTTTGATCTTCTTAACTCACTATGTGTGAGGATATGACAGTTTAAGATCGGATGAATATTTTCACAATATTCAAACTAAGAAATACTGACTCTTGCTCTCTAAATAAATATGAGTATAAGTGATTGTAGTTTTACAAAAGTTGACCTCGTAGGGTTGTGCAATCAAGAGTCCTTCTTCTTTAGTATCTCAGGTCTTCTATTTATAGTGACCTTCTTCTTCACTTGTATTTCTTCAATGGTTACTTTGAATAATCCTGTTTAGAGATAGCATTTAATGCATGATATCCGTTGTGACTGATAGCTTGATTGTGGCAATGCTGAATAGTACTCTTGGTTATCGAGGTAGCATGAAATTGGAGGCTTACTGCTCTAAGCATTGTAGCTTGAGAACTTGGTTGTTCCTCCTTTGTGTATAATCCAGCTTTTTCAGCCATAAAGTTGTCATCGTATAGATTGTTTTGCAGTATCTTATTGTACGATTCTGCTTTTTGAATTTCTTGATGATACTATGTTTCTTTTACAACAAGGTGAAACATTAAAGTAGATAAAACAAATGTGGAGAAAAAATATTCTATTGAAATAAATATCAATCATTTGAAATAAATTCAAGAGATTCAGATTGCATTTAATTCATTCAAAGATGGAGCTCGTCTAAAAAGAAACTCTGTCTACTTAGTTATATGAGAGACTAAGTCTGTTTAATATTTTATTTTGCTCGTCTGATGACGTGGCTTATCCTCTTGTCTATCAAGTCTTTGGACTTTGCTATTCCTCAATGACTTTATAAAGATCTCCGTCTAGTGATGTGGCGGTTAGAGCTCATATACTAGATTACTTTACTTTTCAGTTCATTTACTTCTACTAATTACTCTCGTCTGCTTACGTGGCAAGACGAACTCACTTATCATCAAGTCTTTGGACTTACTGTATCTAACAAGTTATTTTGGTGCATGTATAGCAAACATTTAGAATTTCGTGTACTTAAGTAAATAAAGAAATAACTTTATCAAAGTTTTTGAGTAGCCCGTCTACAAGGGTGGACGTGTATTTTTCAATGAAAACTTATCCCAAGTTTATTTTACTTATATTAAAGTATTCCTGCATAACTGAAAGCGCATGTTAGATCTCAACTAACACTTTGCCAAGCAAATTTAATCCTTTTGTTAGCATCAAAACTTAGAGATTATTAGATCCAAAACCACTTTTGTTCCAACAATCTCCCCCTTTTTGATGATGACAAAACTAATTAAATTTGAAAAGCAAAGTCTAAGAGAGCTTGCAGGGTTCCCCCTAAGACAAAGCATTCAAATAATTAAGCAGAAAAAGTATATGAAAAACAACTGCATATAAGGTAACAGATAGGTGCAGCAGCTTATCATGCTTAGAGTATATATAAGGGAATAAATAAGCATAGTCAGCAGATATCAAAGCAAATAATCAAACATAAGTATAAGAACAGTTAGCAAGTAAAAGAGAATATACAAATGCAGACCAATATGAGATTTTGAAAACTGACTTTTTATAAATATAAACAAATCTCTTTTCTTTCCTTTCTCCCCCTTTTTGTCATCAGCCAAAAAGGTAAAAAGGAGAGGACCATCATTGTTAGTATAAAAGAGAAAAAAAATAAATGGTAAAGGTTAAGCAAGAGAAGGTGGTGGAGGTGGAAGGTTCTGAGCGTGACTTTTCTTGAAGTCCATGAGGAATTCCAGCATTTTATTCACAACCTCTAAGGTTGGATCCATTGAAGTTCGAACTTGCTGTTGGACATCCTCCTTTATCTTCTCAGTCATCTTCTCAACCTTCTCATCAACTATTTTGCCAACACTTTCATCAACTATTTTTCCAAGAACCTCTTCAAGATTAGATGGCAGAGTCTGTTGCCTTGAGCTTTCAGCAGACTCTTGAAATGTGCTTAGTGTTCTTGAATGATCTGAAGGGTGCATCACAACTAGAGCTAATGGTTGAGAACATTGTTTGTCCGATGAGCTCTGATTGTGAGTGGATTCAGCTGTATCTTCTAAGCCAACAACAGTGGTAATTTGTTCAGGTTCTTCAACAATAGGTTCATCTGCAATAGGCTTTGAAGTAGGAGGAGGGATCACTGAGACTTCCTTTGCCCATCTGATGGGGTAGATGAATTCTACATTTTTACTGTTAATAGGAAATCCCCAGAGGTCTTTATAGATCATATATCTAAAATTTGAAAGACCACACTTCCCTCTGACCTTGGGAATATCCTTCTTCTCTTCTTCAGACAGACCAGAGGAAGATGCCTCTCTGATGCAGTGGATAATATGAGATTTCCAGAAATCAACAGCTCGATGTTCATTGATCAACTCAATGTATTCAGTATGCAAAAAGAAATCCAACATTGAGTAGTCGAACGTTTCTTGGTTCAAATCAAGCATTGCTGATTCAGATTCAGGCATGACTCCTTTGAATCTTCTGTTTTTCTTGTCCTTGTCCTTATTTAGATCTAACATTAGCAGTCTTGGACATATTCTGTAAGGCATGATTACAACTATGGTTGCTTCATTATGTCTCAGCCATGATGGAGGGACAAAATGCGCGGCTCTATCAACTCTGAAATGACTGAATTCTCACTTCAGTATTTCATAGATGAGCTGTTCCAGGAAGAAATCAGAGGCCCTTCCATAGACTCTGGGATGCTCAAAAGACACCCATTTTGTGTCTCTTGGCATGATCATGGGAACATGCTTTGAGGATCTTGCTCTTCGCTTAGGGATGGTAGGAAGATTTTTCCTATTGGGGTCAGTCTCCCAGACAGGTATGATATCTCTCTCAACTCCATCACTGAGGGGTATGAAAGGAGGAGTTTTGACAAGGTTAGGGTAAATTTTTTCGGGGAGGGGGGGGGGGGGATTTGTTTAGGGGTAGGTGAGCGATTCACGGTCCTAAGTTGTTGTGCATTTGAGAAGGCACATTTTTTATTAATTTACAATCAAGATGAGGTAGGTAAAGGGGTTCGACAGGTGGGCTGATTTCTTCCTCATACTCAAGTAGAGGATACCATCTGGTTGGAATGTGTTCGGGTTCAGGTTGGTGAGGGTGAAACAGAACTTTCCATTCTCTTTTTACCTTGGCCCAATCCTCGGATTTGTCATTATAAAGAACAGAAGTTAGGGTGAGGGGAAATAAGGTTCTCATAGGTTTTGGGAAAGGAGAACCAGGGGAAATGCCATCATCTGGTTGATTGAACCAAGGATCATCAGCATGGATAATAGGTTGAAATTGTGGAGTGGCTATTTGTGTTGGTTGGGGTGAAAGGGGTGTGGGAATGTACACATCATCTGGAGTGGAGACATGCACATCATCAATCCTAGTTTCTAAACTAGACACTAAGGTATCTACTGCTATTTGAACAGGATCACTAGCATAGATGGTTACCTTAGAAGTCTTAGTTGATCTGGATTTTATTGCTGGTTGCCTTGTAGGTTTTGTTGGAACATGCACAACGGCCTCAGCAGCAGCAACAGAGGTCTTCTGCTTCTTTAGAATTGCACTGATAGGAATGCTGTCCTCATCAGTTTCCTCATCTTCATTATGTGAGAAGATAATTCTTCTTTGCTTCTTTGCAGTAGGAGCATCAGAAGGTTCCCAGATAACAATGCCACTAGCTGGTCTCTTGGGGGCAGGCTTCCTTGTTGCAATGGTCTTTTGCCTAGTTACTCTTTTTACTCCTAGTACTTCAGCATTGTTTTGTTCCACCATTTCTTCTTTAGTTTTCATCAACTCCTCAGTCTTGGCCATTGTAGCAGCAGCATAGGTACTGGGGTTCATGTTGGCTATATTCATTTTACCAAAGTCTGCAGCCGACATTGGTTTTTCAATTAATATCCTAGCTTACTCCTCAGGAGTCTTTGCAGCAAGAATCTCATGAATTCCTTGAGCCTTGAAAATCTTGGAAAGAAGATGGCAAAAAGGAAATGCTGAGAGTCTTTTCTTATTCATCACGGCGTCTCTAAATCTTTCGTACAGAATTCTTCGAAGATTGATCTTTGTTTCAGTGAGAAGATGGCAGAGGCAAAATTTGTGAAGATAGGAGAGGTTGTCTTTGGATCCAACCTTTTGAAGAACCACCTTGTTAAGAAGCTGATGAAGGATGCGAACAATGTCCTTCATTTCAACAGCCTTCCAAGTGTGAGTTCTAACCGTGTCTTCTTTCATAAGACAGACTTCAATGGTCTCAGAGCCACCCAAATCCTCTTCCCATGACTCAGTAAAAAATAAACCCTCATGAGCACAGAAAATTGCATCAGCAATAGTCTTCTCCAACACTACAATCTTCTTTCTTAACACCGTTGAGAAAAATTCAGTATCAGTCACTTGGACGTTTCTCCAGAAATAATCCCTGATCAGGTTGGGAAAGACAGACCTTCTCTGTGAAGAGTCCTCCCCACCCGGCTACATTAATATATTTGCTTATGTCTAAGTTGTAGTCTTGCAGCACTCCAAGGTTGAAATGATGCTCTATTGCCAAGTTGAGCTTGTCCACGTTGAACGTTGAAGAAGAAGCCATTTTAGGTGATCAAAGAGCTTAGGGTTTGAAAACAGAGAGAGAGAGTGAGTGAGATAGCTCGAGAGGTTAGGGAAGTGTAAAGTTTTTCTCAGAGGGAAAAATATTACTTATAAAGGAATTTTGAATCTCAAAGATTAAAAAAAACTTTTGACATGACATGTCATTATGATAGAACGGCGTTGGTAACTTGGAACTATAAAAAGGTCATGATGGGATTGATGGAAGTACTGACTCAGCAAATAGAATAAAGGATAAATTTATCTTGAGACAAAATAAATGCATTTATTAACACAAAAATAAAATATGCTTAAACACGGGAAGATGTGAACTCGTATGAAACTATACAATGGACGCGATAACCAGCATCAGTGTACGAGTCAAATGGACGTGCAATACAATATGCAATAGACCCACAACTTTTAATAGGTATCAGACGAGCATAGGTAATGGACGCAAAACAAATGTATCTCAAGGCTGGATGCCTAAATTAATCCATACATATCATATTAAGATGCTTCCTAATAAAGATAAATCTGTCATCTGCAAGAGGTTTAGTAAAGATATCTGCCCATTGATGGTCAGTATCAACAAATTGTATATCAAATACACCTTTTGACAAATAATCCCTAATAAAATGATGTTTAATCTCTATATGCTTAGCTCTAGAATGCAAAATTGGATTCTTAGATAGATTTATTGCAGCAGTATTATCATACATAAGCGGAATACTACTTACAAATACATTGTAGTCCTCCAATTGATGTTTGATCTAGAGAAGTTGTGAGCAGCAACTTGCAGCTGATATATACTCAGCTTCAGTAGTTGATAAAGCAATGGTACTTTGTCTTTTAATTGACCATGAGACAAGATTAGCTCCAATAAAGTGACATCCTCCACTAGTGCTTTTTCTTTCAATTCTATCTCCAATATAGTCAGCATCACAGAAACCAATTAATCTGTAATCTTCATTTTTCTTAAAGCACAAACCAAGATTAGTAGTACCTTTTAAATATCTAAAAATTCTCTTAACTGCTGATAAGTGAGATTTTCTAGGATTAGATTGAAATCGAGCACATAAACATACACTGAACATAATATCAAGCCTAGACGCACTAAGATATAAGAGAGATCCTATCATACCTCTGTATACCTTATGGTCTACCTTTTTCTCTTTATCATCTTTGTTCAGTATGGAAGTGGGGTACATAGGAGTATTCATTGGCTTACAATTATCCATATTAAACTTCTTCAGAAGTTCTTTTGTATATTTAGTTTGGTGGATGAGCACCTCGTCCATGGTTTGTTTTACTTGACATCCAAGGAAGAATTTGAGTTCTCCCATCATGCTCATTTCAAACTCTTTCTGCATTAACTTAGAGAATTCTTTGCATAGAGACTCATTAGTACCACCAAAAATAATATCATCAACATATATCTGTACGACTATGAAATTAGACTTAATGGATTTTATAAATAAGGTTGTGTCAACCTTTCCGCTGTTGAATCCATTTTCCATAAGAAAAGAACTTAGTCTGTTATACCAAGCTCTAGGAGCTTGTTTAAGACCGTACAAAGCTTTCTTAAGCTTATATACATGTTCAGGATGAGTTTCACACTCAAAACCCGGAGGTTGCATAACATAGACTTCTTCATTAATAAATCCATTTAGAAAAACACTTTTAACATCCATCTCAAAAACCATAATACTATGATGTGTAGCGAATGAAAGTAGAATTCTAATAGCTTCTAATCTAGCAACAGGTGAAAAAGTTTCAGTATAATCTATACCTTCTTCTTGAGAGAAACCTTGAGCAACAAGTCTTGCTTTGTTTCTTATTACCTTACCGTTTTCATCAAGTTTGTTTCTATAAACCCACTTTGTTCCAATCACTGATTTGTCTTCGGGCAGGGGAACCATAGTCCAAACATCGCTTCTTTCAAACTGATTGAGTTCTTCTAGCATGGCTAGAATCCAACCATCATTTAGTAGAGCCTCGTCTACTGTCTTTGGTTCCAACTCAGAGACTAGTGCAGAATTGTCTTGTTCTCTGAAGGTTGATCTAGTTCTTAGCTTGTCATTGGGGTTTCCAATGATCTGATCTTGTGAATGATAATTCTTGAAGTACCAAGATTTTTGAACTGTACCATGTTGAGAAGTGGAAGTTTCTGGTTGTTGGGTGGGGTCATCTTCTTGATCATCAACGTTTATCTCAGGTGAGTCTCCTGGAATGCTTAGATCAAGATCTGTAAAGGTTTCATCTAGCTCTGATAATTTTTTATCAGGCTGTTTGTCATCAAACTTGACATGAATACTTTCCTCTACTATCAGAGTCCTAGAATTATAAACTCTAAAGCCTTTAGATGTTTTAGGGTATCCTAATAGTATTCCAATATCTGTTTTAGCATCAAACTTACCAAGTTGATCTTTAGTATTCAGTATATAGCATTTACAACCAAAAGGGTGAAAATAAGATATGTTGGGTTTTCGTCCTTTCCACAGTTCATAAGGAGTCTTATTCAGGATAGGTCTAATGTATATTCTGTTCTGAATGTAGCAGGCAGTATTAACAGCTTCAGTCCATAAGTGTCCAGGGACAGAGTTGTCATTGAGCATAGTTCTAGCCATCTCTTGAAGAGATATGTTCTTTCTCTATACCACACCATTTTGCTATGGTGTTCTAGGTATTGAGAAGTTGTGAAGGATACCACTTTCTTCACATAACTTATGAAATAGCTCATTTTCAAACTCTCCCCCATGGTCACTTCTGATTGAAGTGATACACATGCCTTTTTCATTCTGTACATGTTTGCAGAATACAGAAAAGACCTTAAAAGACTCATCCTTGTGATTTAGGAACATAATCCATGTCCATCTAGTGTAATCGTCTACCATGACAAGACCATATTTCTTACCACTGACAGGGGCAGTCCTTGTTGGACCAAAAAGATCAAGATGTATCAGCTCTAGTGGTCTATTGGTACTAACAACATTCTTAGATTCAAAAGAACCTTTAACTTGTTTTCCCTTTTGACATGCATCACAGATAGCATCAGATTTGAACTTAAGGTTTGGTAGTCCTCTCACGAGGTTATGCTTGTTTATCTTTGAAATTAATTTCAATCTTGCATGACCTAGCCTTTTGTGCCAAATCCATCGCTCATCTTCAATGGACACTAGACACGAGACACTTTGATTTGAGAGGTCCTCCAAGTCAATCTTATAGAGATTGTTTTGCCTTTATGCAGTGAATAAAAGTGATCCATCATCTTTCTTGACAGTACACATGTTCTTATCAAACGCAACTGCATATCCACTGTCACATAATTGACTTATGCTCATTAGATTGTGCTTCAAGCCATTTACTAAAAGAACACTATCAATGGAAGGAAAATGATATTTACCAATTTTACCTATACCAATGATTTTCCCTTTCTGATTTCCTCCAAATGTGACCCAACCACCATCTTTGGGCTTAAGGTTTTGGAACATAGACCTTTCTCCCGTCATGTGTCGTGAGCAGCCACTGTCCAAGTACCAAGACACCTGTTTTCTTCCTGTTGTTAAGCAGATCTGCAACAGGTATTATCTTATCTTTAGGTACCCAAACGTACTTGGGTTCTTTCTTGTTAGTTGTCACTGGACGAGTATGCTTAGCATGTTTATTGTGTATGCATCTAGATGTAATATGCCCACTTTTTCCACACACTTTGCAAAAGGTATTGGACGAGCTAGACTGAGCTTTGGTATATTTATTTGGAACTTTTGAAGCTCTATGCTGTTTAAGTGGTTTTGACTTTTTGTGAGATGCGTCTTGCTTCTCTTTGTCATAACCAAGACCAGATTTATCATAAGGTGACCTAGAGTAACTTAAAATGAGACCAAGCTTATCTGAGCCACCTACAAGCTTTGATAGAGAATCAGTTAGATATGTTACATCTTGTTTCAGTTTTGCAACTTCACAAGAAACATCAGGTTCACACAACATTTTGTCAGCTAGACTGACATTTCCTGATTTTAGTATATCGTTTTCATTTTTGATATTTTGTTTCTCAGTACAGACCCTATCATATCTCTAGATAGTTTAGAAAAACTTCTTTTTGAGACTCTTATATTCTCGTGATAGTATCGACGAATCATATAATAGTTCATCAAAAGCATTTTGAAGAGTGGACGGGTCAGAGTCCATTACCTCAGCATCAGTGTATTCTCTTTGTGATGCAGTGTCAGCCATGAGACAGATATTTGCCTCTTCCTCAGCTTCATTTTCTTCATCTGATGAAGACAGATCAAGATCCTCCCATGTAGCCATTAAGCCTTTCTTCTTTTTGAAGAATTTCTTTTTATCCTTTAGCTCATGGCAGTCAGCCTTGAAATGACCAGGTTTCTTGCATTCAAAGCACAAGGGTGGACCTTTTTCCTTGGAGTCTGACTTCTCCTTGGAAAACTTTTTGTTGAGTTGCTTCCTTCTGAAACCACCTTTCTTTCTCCACATATGTTGAATCTTCCTGGAGAACAAGGATAATTCATCCTCATCTGATCCTTCATCATTATCAGAAGATTCAGACTCATCAAATGACTCAGCAGCTTTGAGAACTTTTGATGAACTTTCTTTCTTTGCCTTTAGGGCAATAGATTTTCCTTTTTTGGAATTTTCTTCTTCATTAAGTTCAAGTTCATGAACCTTGAGAGATCCAAGAAGCTCTTCCAGACAGAGTGTATTCAGGTTTTTGGCTTCCTAAATAGAATTTACTTTGGGTCTCCATTGTTTGGATAGACTTCTCAGGATTTTTATGACATGATCTCTATTTTCATAAACTTTTCCAAGAGATTTGAGACTGTTGGTGATGGTTTGGAATCTTCACTAGTGGAAAATATACATTAGACGGTAAAGGTTTACGTCAGTTAACCAAAAGCTAGACGTTAAAAAGGAGGCGGTGGCAGTTTTGTAAATATCAGACTTCATTAATTCAATTTTAACGTCAGTTGTTTTAAGGACTGACGTTAAAAGTGAAGTGACTCACTTTTAACGTCAGTTCAATAAACAACTGACGTTAAAAGTTAACCTTTTAACGTCAATTCTTCATTGAACTGACGTTAAAAGTGAGTCACTTCACTTTTAACTTCTGTTCTTTCATCAACAGACGTTAAAGGTTATTTTAATAATTTTTTTTATCTAGTATACGTACCCTTCCGCATTGCCTTCCTCAAAGTTTCAGTTTCACAATTGCTTTGATGTTTTGTGTTTCTGTTTTGAAAACTAAAATATATGTGCGAAGTATAAGTTGAATCAATAACCCAAACCGGATCTCATTCATTGAAAGGGTTTAAAATCCTTTAAAATCCTATAAAAAGTTACATTGATAGGGTTTAAAATCCTATAAAAAGTTACATTGAAAGGGTTTAAAATCCTAAACATTTGTTGAGGCTTCGTTCCCTTCACGGGTGAGCAAGAGAGGAGAGTCGAGCGACCTAGTTTTCCAGAGTGGCTGAGCAAGGGTTCACCCGATCTGTTTCAGCAATGGCCTTGGAACAGTCATTTGCTTCCAAAGCTGATGTTATGGTGTTGTAGCTGCCGATTCTCCGGAAAGATGATAAGGTGAGCAACTCACACTATGTGATTTACACAACCTTATCACCCATGTTATGTGATTTACACAACCTCAGAAGTTGTTTGACCATTAAGACAATGAACTTTGAGTCTAGGAATAGGAAGAAAAAGTGATGAAGTTAATCTCCACGGCAGAGCCATATTGTGAAGCGGAAAATTAAAAGGATGGAAGGAAGCTATTTATAGGAGCAGGGGATGAAGTTACTAAGTTATTCTCATTTTCTTGAAAACTTATCTATAAACTTAATGCTCATTAAGAGGATTAAGTTACAAGGTGCATGGGTAAGTAGCACAGTAGTCAAAGGAATGAATGTTGCAGAAACTTATACACCTTTAACGTCAGTTGTTTAATACAACTGACGTTAAAAGTGTTTTTAAAATAAAAAATATTTATTTTTAACGTCAGTTTTTTATACAACTGGCGTTAAAAGTGTGGTTTTTTACTTCAGTATAATAAATAGCTGACGTAAATAATCCTATAAATTATAAACGTGCAGAAAGAATATTGGAAATAATGTAATATACGGGAACTTGGCAGTCATAAATTAAGTTGACGTTAAAAATGAGGTGGTGGCAATTTGTAAATATTAAATCACTATTTGTGTCAGTTGTGTAAAGAACTTGTGTAAATATTAAACAAGTTTATTTTTAATCTTCATTAATTAGCTTGAATTAGTATACATATTCTTGTGAAAATTAAAATAAATAAACACTTAACATAAAAGTGTTATATGTATAATCAAATCGTATCTCATTGAAGCGATTCATAAGTTACAATTACATGATTAAAAGATAAAAAATTTCTGCAACATAGCACTAAAATATTAAAAAGTTTCTGCTTCAAAATCAATTTCTTCTCAGTTATGTCGTCAGAAACTCCAATGGATGCATCGATCCCCTCCCTGCTCATTTGAAGTCCTTGATGCTCCATCTGTGCTTTATCCACAGTCACTTGGGGAGGAGATGGAATAAAGTGAGGGAGTCATATTATGTGATTTACTCAACCTCAGAAGTTTTTTGACCATTAAGACAGAGACCTTTAAGTATAGGTATAGGAAGAAATAACGACAGTCTCAAATGTGATAGAACCATATTGTGAAGGAATAGAAAACGCACGAAATATAGAGGAAAAGAAGAGGGTGTATTTACATACTGATACAGAAGAATGGCACTTTATATAGAGAATAGAGTCTCTATGATTTTCTTGAAAACTTATCTATAAACTTAATGCTCATTAAGAGGATTAAGTTTCAAGGTGCATGGGTTAGCACAGTAGTCAAATGAATGAATTTTTTTGCAGATATACACTTTTAACGTCAGTTGTCTTCAAAAACTGACGTTAAAAATGCTTTTAAAATAAAAAATATTTATTTTTAACGTCGGTTGTTTAATACAACTAACGTTAAAAGTTTCATTTTTACTTCAATTAAATAAATAGTCAAAGAAATTAATGTTTTTGGATAAAGGTACACACTTTTAACGTCAGTTTCTTAAGACAACTGACGTTAAATATACGACCTTTAACGTCAGTCTTTACAAACAACTGACGTCAAATGTTGTTTTATTTTGGTTTACACCCGCGCGCCTTCTGCATTTCCCTCTGTACGTCTCTTTTCTCTTTTCATCATGCTCAACCCTCACTCTCAACCCTCACTCTCACTCTGCCCTAAACGCGAGCTCATCTCCACCGCAACCACCGCGAGGGCTTCTTCGCCACCACCGTGAGTTACACTATTAACCCTAACTCTGTCTTTCCATTCATTCTTTGCAATAATTTTACATCTCTGTTCTTCTCTTTTCGTCATGCTCACTGTCACTCTCAACTCTCACTCTCACTCTCACTCTCACTCTCACTCTCATTCTGCCCTAATCGCGCGCTCATCTCCACCGCAACCACCGCTAGGGCTTCTTCGCCACCACCGTCAGGTACACTATTAACCCCTAACTCTGTCTTTCTCGCTCATTCTTTGCATGCAATAACTTGACATCTCTCTTTTACCCCTTCTCGCGCACTAACTCTCCTTGTCCCTCTACTCTCAATAACCACATCGAACGTTGGCCACCACTCGAGCTCCCCTCCCCACCACCACGCGAGCACCTATTTATGGTGAGTCTTTAGGGCACATTTTTGTATTTTTGGTTTTGAGTGTATGTTGAAACTGTAGTCTCAGTAGTTGAAACTTGAAACTGTGAGTTTGAGTTGTTTGGAATGTACGTCTCTATTTTTGCTTTTGAGTGCATGTTGCTCTGCTCGTTGATCTGTCACGGCCATGATTCTCAACACGGCTAGGCCGTGATCAGTTCTGCCTGTGATGGTCTGGTTCAGTTGGCACGTTACGGCCATGATGGACATCACTGTCAGGCCGTGACCAGTGCTTGGCAATCTTCAAAAACTATAGTTTTCAATCTCCCGTATTGTCCTTATATTGGATATGTTTTGTATATCTACAGGACCTATCTAGTTATGGATCGTAGTTGGATGGTTTGTAATCGTACTAGTGCTGAGTATTTGAAGGGGGTGGGAGAATTTATAGAATTTGCTCAAAGGAATGTTCCTAATAGTAATGGAATGTTCTGTTGTCCTTGTGTCAAGTGTTTGAATACGAGGAAATGTACGGTGAAGGATATACGTACTCATTTGATTTGTGAAGGGATTTACTTGAGTTATACAAGATGGATATGGCATGGTGATGTGTTGTTGAGTAGTACGGCAAGTGTCTCCCAAAGTGAGGACGTTGACGTAGATATGGAGGATGATCGAGTAGAGGACATGATCCGTGATATTGGACAAGAATCTTTTCATCGAGCTCATGTGTATGATAGGTTGTGCGGTGATGCGGATAAGCCTTTATATCCAGGGTGTACTACTCATACACGGTTGTCGGCGGTGCTAAAATTGGTTTGTGTGAAGGCGAGAAATGGTTGGACCGATAAAAGCTTCACGGAATTGCTTGAAGTGTTGAAAGACTTGCTTTTGGAGGACAACACATTGCCTGACCGTAACTATGAGGCCAAGAAGGTATTGTGTCCTATGGGTATGGAGTATAAGAAGATACACACATGCCCCAATGATTGCATATTGTACACCGGTGTTCATGAAGACAATCACGATTGCCCCAAATGTGGGTTATCACGATACAAAGTGAAGGGTGGTGATGATGATGATGATCTTGATGATGTGAGAAAAAAGGGTCCTCCTGCGAAGGTGTTGTGGTATCTTCCAATAATTCCAAGGTTCAAGCGATTGTTTGCCAATGCGAAAGATGCGAAGAATCTTAGATGGCATAATGATGAGAGGAAACGTGATGGAAAGGTTCGTCATCCTGCTGATTCTATTCAATGGAAGAACATCGATACTATGTTTCTGGATTTCGCCGATGAGCCAAGAAACCTAAGGCTTGGACTTGCTACGGATGGAATGAATCCTTATGGTAACATGAGTAGTATTCATAGTTCATGGCCTGTTCTGTTGGTAATTTACAACATACCCCCTTGGTTGTTCATGAAGCGCAAATACATGATGTTGTCTATGATGATTTCGGGCCCAAAGCAACCGGGAAATGACTTAGATGTTTTTCTAGGTCCCTTGATTGAAGACTTGAAAACACTGTGGGTGGAAGGTGTTGATGTAGTTGATGGGTATTCTCATGAGACTTTCAAGCTTCGTGCCATGTTATTTTGCACCATCAACGACTTTCCAGCATACGGTAACTTGTCCGGGTACATTGTCAAGGGGTTTAAAGCATGCCCTATATGTGAAGAAGGCACATGCTACACTCAGTTGCATCATGGAAAGAAGACGGTTTACCTTGGGCATCAGAGATTTCTTAGACGTGATCACCCATATTGTAAGATGAAAAAAGCTTTTAATGGATGCCAAGAGACAGAAGAAGCGCCGACGGCCTTAATTGGAGAGCAGGTTTATCAGAGGGTAAAGGGCATCGATGTTATATTCGGCAAGTCCAAAAAGAAAGGTAAAGCTGCTGAGAAAAACATATGGAAGAAGAGGTCCATATTCTTTGATCTTCCATACTAGCGCAAGCTTGATGTCAGACACTGCATTGATGTGATGCATGTGGAGAAAAATGTGTGTGATAGTGTGATCGGGTCGCTTCTCAACATTCAGGACAAGACAAAGGATGGTGTGAATGCTCGTCTCGACCTCGTTGCTATGGGTATACGAGAGAAGTTAGCTCCAGTTGTTGAGGATGGTAAGTGGACTTATTTGCCGCCAGCATGTCATACTTTGTCAAAAAAAGAGAGACAAAGTTTCTGCGGGTGTCTTCAGGGCATCAAAGTTCCACATGGTTACTCTTCAAATATGAAGAGGCTTGTCTCTAGTGATCTTAAATTGGTTGGCTTAAAGTCTCATGATTGTCACATCTTGATGCAACAACTTTTGCCCGTTGCTATTCGTGGTATTGCTCCAAAAAATGTGAGACATGCCATTACTCGGTTGTGCTCATTCTTCAATTCTATATGTAGCAAAGTCGTTGACCCCCGTATGTTGGATGACTTGGAAGTTGAGGCTGCTACAATCTTGTGCCAATTGGAGATGTATTTTCCTCCTTCCTTTTTCGACATAATGGTTCACTTAATTGTTCATTTGGTGAGGGAGATTAGATTATGTGGGCCGGTTTTTCTGAGATGGATGTACCCGGTTGAGCGCTACATGAAGATCTTGAAAGGGTACGTGAAGAATCCTCATCGTCCGGAAGCATCTATTGTTCAAAGGTATGTTGCAGAAGAAACTATTGAGTTTTGTTCGGACTACCTTCATAACACGGATCCTATAGGGGTTCCTAAGCCTCGGCATGATGAGATCAGATGTCAAGGTAAGGGTACACATGGCTTAAGAATTAATAGGAAGGATCGGGAGGAAGTGCTTCAAGCACATTTGTATGTATTGAACAACATCGAATGTGTTCAGCCTTTCTTATTTGAACATAAAAGAAAAGTCAATCAAGAAAACCCTCGAATGAGCGAAAGGTGGTTGTTGAACAAGCATAACAAGACTTTCTTACCATGGTTCAAGGAAGAAATGCTTAAGGATGGTAGCACTGCTTCTGATGACGTAAGATGGCTAGCACGTGGGCCTAGCTTCAACGTCATATGTTGGAGCGGATACGACATAAATAACTTTTCCTTTTATACAAAGGAACAAGATAACAAGAGTACCATGCAAAATAGTGGAGTTATGATCGTAGCCGAAGCAATGCACTTCTCTAGTCCAAAGGACACAAAACCCGTTAAAGCACTGAGACCTTACTTTGGATATATTGAAGATATTTGGGTGCTCGATTACACTAAGCTTACGGTGCCGGTATTTAAATGTAAGTGGGTTGATAGTAACGGTGGTGTACAAACCGACGAATTGGGGTTCACATTGGTAGACCTCAACAAGTTAGGTCATATAAATGAGCCTTTCATAATGGCTTCCCAAGCAAAACAAGTGTTCTACATCACTGATCCTTCTAACAAAAGGTTGTCCGTGGTTCTCCAAGGAAAAAGCATGTATAATGGTAGTGATGAAAATGAAGATTCAAATCTTGATATTCCTGAGACTCCTTCTTTTTCAACAAACATGCCTACTATAATCGAGGAGACAGAGGTGGACGATGTACATGCCACTCGTGATGATCATCACGAAGGGATATTAATATAGGTAGTTTAAACTTAGTATACATTTATTTTTATTTATATTTCTGTATTTATTTTGAGTTATAACCTATGTTAATAAATATATATTGTTTTTGAACAGGTACATATGGATCATTGTTCCATTTTTCCTTTGCAATTCTGTAATGTGTGTGATATTGTGTTACTGGGATATTTACCGAATGCAGGGATAGCTGAGGGGAGTGATATTTTAAAACTGAATTTAAAAAAAAAATACTATTAACGTCTGTTGTATCAAACAACTGACGTTAATAGTATTTTATAAAATATACATTACACTATTAACGTCAGCTTTTTATTACAACTGGCGTTAAACTTAAGACCTTTAACGTCAGTTCTTTATAACAACTGACGTTAGTTTTAACAAAATTAACGTCCGTTCTTAAAGAACTGACGTTAATTTTTACAAAATTAACGTCAGTTGTGTTAAAGAACCGACGTTAATTTTGACAAAATTAACGTCAGTTGTGTTAAAGAACCGACGTTAATAGTTTTATATTTAACGTCAGTTCTCAACTGACGTTAAAATTTTAACTTTTAACGTCAGCTGTATTTACGTCAGTCAGTATTCTGACGTAAAAAATCAATTTTAACTGACGTTAAAAGCACTTATTGCACTAGTGCTTCCAACCATTTGGTCTATTGTTTCATGTTCACCCATCTTGAACAGCTCATACCGATGAACCAGCATGCTGATCTTTGATTCCTTAACTTGTGAGGAACCCTCATGAGCTAGGGCAAGAGTATCCCAGATTTTTTTCACAGTATTGCAGTTTGAACTTTGTCATGTTCAGATCTGGTTATAGCACACATGAGATAGTGCTTAGCCTTCAAATTTAGCTGATGTTGGTTTTTTTGCTCTTTAGTCCATTGGGCTCTAGGAACAGCGGCACTAGCTTCATCTCTTGGTTCAGTGTGACCGGCTTCAATCAGCTCCCAAATATCTACATTTTGTGCATCCAAGAAGGCCATCATTCTCTTCTTCCAGTAGTCATAATCTGTTCCATCAAAGAGATGAGGTTTGTTGATAGCTTGTCCTTCTGCATCCATGGTTGTTGGATCGTACTCCCCCAGCACTTGTTAGATGCTCAACCCTTTCGAGGCTGAGCTCTGATACCAACTGAAGTTGACACAGGCAAATACAAGAGGGGGGGTTGAATTGTGTTTGTTAATAATTTTCGAAAACAACCTTTAAAACAATTTTTGCACCCAAGGAGATTAGAAACAGAAGCAAGCACAAAGACAAAGATCCTTTTTAAAGACTTTATCAAAAGCAATATCAAAACCCCACAGTTAGTATAAGCAAATAAAACTGAAGAGTTTAGGGATAGAAGATTCACGCAAGAGATTTTATCCTGGTTCACTCTCTTTCAACCAAGAGCTACGTCCAGTCCCTTGGACTTGAAGGTTTTATCTACTATTTCTCCAAATAGATTACAACCAAGTATTCAACACCTCTCTGGGCCTACAAGTATTCCTTTCTTACCAAGCCTCTCTAGGCTCTAACTCTAACAAAGAGATTTAATGTTTGATCTTCTTGACTCACTATGTGTGAGGATATGACAGTTTAAGTTCAGATGAATATTTTCACAATATTCAAACTAAGAAATACTGACTCTTGCTCTCTAAAGAAATATGAGTATAAGTGATTGTAGTTTTACAAAAGTTGAGCTCGTAGGGTTGTGCAATCAAGAGTCCTTCTTCTTTAGTATCTCAGGTCTTCTATTTATAGTGACCTTCTTCTTCACTTGTATTTCTTCAACAGTTACTTTGAATAATCCCGTTTAGATATAGCATTTAATGCATGATATCCGTTGTGACTGATAGCTTGATTGTGGCAATGCTGAATAGTACTCTAGGTTATCGAGGTAGCATGAAATTGGAGGCTTACTGCTCTAAGCATTGTAGCTTGAGAACTTTGTTGTTCCTCCTTTGTGTATAATCCATCTTTTTCAACCATAAAGTTGTCATCGTACAGATTGTTTTGCAGTATCTTATTGTACGATTCTGCTTTTTGTATTTCTTGACGGCACTATGTTTCTTTTACAACAAGGTGAAACATTAAAGCAGATAAAACAAATGTGGAGAACTAATATTCTATTGAAATAAATATCAATCATTTGAAATAAATTCAAAAGATTCGGATTGCATTTAATTCATTCAAAGATGGAGCTCGTCTAAAAAGAAACTCCGTCTACTTAGTTATATGAGAGACTAAGTCTGTTCAATATTTTATTTTGTTCGTCTGATGACGTGGCATATCCTCTTGTCTATCAAGTCTTTGGACTTGATATTCCTCAACGAGTTTATAAAGATCTTCGTCTAGTGACGTGGCGGTTAGAGCTCATCTACTAGATTACTTTATTTTTCAGTTCATTTACTTCTACTAATTACTTCCGTCTGCTTACGTGGCAAGACGGACTCGCTTATCATCAAGTCTTTGGACTTGTTGTATCTAACAAGTTATTTTGGGACACGTATAGCAAACATTTAGAACTTCGTCTACTTAAGTAAATAAAGAAGTAACTTTACCAAAGTTTTTGAGCAGCCCGTCTACAAGGGTGGATGCATATTTTTCAATGAAAACTTATACCAAGTTTATTTTACTTATATTAAAGTATTCTTGCATAACTGAAAGCACATGTTAGATCTCAACTAACACTTTGCCAAGCAAATTTAATCCTTTTGTTAGCATCAAAACTTAGAGAATATTAAATCCAAAACCACTTTGGTTCCAACTTGGAGGTCTGACACTACATGAAGAATAAGAAGAGTGGGAGAATTGGTGATATGGCTCTAAAAATTGATATCAGTAAGGCATATGATAGAGTTGACTGGGGTTTTTATGAGATGTATGATGCTCCGTTTGGGTTTTGATGTCCGCTAGGTTAACTGGATTATGCTATGTTACTTCTGTCAACTATTCAGTTTTGGTTAATCATGATATAGCTGGTCCCATTCAGCCTGGTCGTGGTCTTAGACAAGGTGGCCCACTTTCACCTTATCTTTTTCTCATTGTTGCTGAGGGCCTTTCTACCCTTATCCATAGATCTGAGGCCATGGGTGATATTCATGGAGTTAAAATTTGTAGGCGTGCTCCTATACTCTCCCATCTTCTGTTTGTAGATGATTGTTTCTTATTCTTCCGGGCTAGTGTTAGAAAGGTGGAGGTTATGAAGCAGATTCTGAGGAAGTATGAAGCAACTTCGGGCCAAGCCATAAATTTGACTAAATCAGAGGCATTTTTTAGTAACAATGTGAGCCTTGCCAATATGGAGAGTCTAGCTGAGTCTCTTAGTGATCGTTTGGTTTTGGGCATAGGCAAGTATCTTGGCCTTCCTTCAATGATAGGCAGAAACAAAAAGAATACTTTTGCTTTCATAAAGGATCGAGTTTGAAAGCCAATTAATTCTTGGGGAGGCCGAAGCCTTTCTAGGGCGGGTAAGGAAGTGTTAATTAAATATGTTCTTCAAGCTATTCCTTCTTATGTTATGAGTGTCTATTTGATTCCAATTTTCATTTATGAGGAAATAGATAGAATGATTAACTCCTACTGGTGGGGGACTAATGGAAGTGATTCAAAAGCCATTAAGTGGCTGTCCTATGAGAAGCTTACGGCGCCTAGCAAATCTCAAGGTGGCCTAGGTTTCCGAAGTTTGCATTCTTTTAATATGGCTATGCTTGGTAAACAAGCTTGGAAACTAGTTAGCAACCCGGATGCTCTACTTTCAAAAGTTCTTAAAGCAAGGTATTTCCCAAATAATTCATTCCTCAAAGCTGACATTGGTCACCATCCTAGTTAGGAGTCTTTGGCAAACTAGAGACTTAATTGCTTTAGGTTGCAGATGGAGGGTGGCGGATGGTAGAAACATTCCAGTTTGGGACAATCCTAGGATCCGTGTGGGTGATTCCTCAATTTATATTCCTTTCCCCCGGGTGCCATTGAGAGAACCTACAGGTTAGTAGACTTTTAATTCTAGGTCGTAAAGCATGGAATGTTCCCTTGATTAGAATGCTTTTCAATGCTGAAACTGCGGACCAAATTCTTCAGGTTCCTCTTATTTCTTCTGTTAAGGAAGATAAGCTCATTTGGTCTTATAACAAAGATGGAAACTTCATAGTTAAATCCGCATACCAACTCTGTTCGCAGGTCATGCAATCTTCTAATCAAGTTGTGGTGGGTGGCGACTGGAATCTAATTTGGAGTTTGGAGATTCCTCCAAAGGTGAAAAACTTCTTGTGGAGATGTTGTAGACAAGTTCTTCCGGTTCGATCCAGGTTGAGTGATAAAGGTATAAATTGTTCCTACACCCGTGTTGTTTGCGAAGAGAACATAGAAACCATGTGTCACTTATTTTTTACTTGTTACAAGAGTAGATCTTGCTGGAATCGTGATGGCTTGTGGAATATCATTGAGGTTGAACTTGATAGAGCAGCGGATTTCCCTGATCTTTTCTTTGCTGTCTGTGCCAAGTTGTCCCACCAGAAGCTTATCTACTTTACTATGGTTCTTTGGAGCTTGTGGTCCTCTAGGAATACCAAACTCTGGGAGAATGAAAGTGAGCCTGCCTCACCCATTTCGTACAGAGCTTCTCAGGTTTGGTGCGACTAGAACCTTGCCAAGCAGCATAACAAACCGGTTGCTGCTCCTTCTGCTAGGCTTGATATCGTGAAATGTAACGTGGATGTATCGTTTCCTCTCAATGAAAATACTACTGGTATAGGCATCTGTCTCAGAGGTGAGGAGGGAATCTTTGTGGCTGCTTAAACAAGCTGGTTCTCCCCCAAGGTGCTACTAGTTCGTGAAGGTGAAGCCTTAGGGCTTTTGCATGCATTACGCTGGCTCGTTTCTCTCAACGTCCTGCATGTCTTGGTTTAGTTAGATTCTCAATTTGTTGTTTCTAGTTTAAAGTCTCAGAATAATGATATTTCAGAATTTGGAACAATAGTCTAGGGGTGCAGGGACATTTTATCGGTTAATCCAAACTTTGTGGTGAGTTTTATCATGAGACAAGCTAATGTAGCTATTTATTCTCTTGTTAGGGTGGCTACTTCTTGGCCTAGTCCTCATGTTTTTCACGATGTTCCCCTTTGTATTTCGGATGTTATTATGAATGAAATGTTTTGAGTTTGCTGTTGTCAAAAAAAAAATTGTACATATTGCTGGTGTAAAGATTTTAACATTGAAAAAAAATCAGAAATCATGGAATTGGTGATTTTTAATACGGTTATGATAATCAAACATTTGTAATGATGTATCAACTTCTGATTAATTGATGGTATAAAAAAACCTTACACTATCAATGCATACCAATTAAATCTTTTTTGTAATAAATTCCCTAGTCAAATCACATCTCACACTATATTTAAAGTATGATTTAAAAATAAAATAGAGTGTGTGATATACTCTAATACAAATTATATTAAAATATTCTTTAAACATTTTTTAACACTTTTTTGAAAAATGGAAATCTAGTTAAAAAAAAGTAATTATAAGAATCATTTAAAAATTCAATAGAAGTGTTAAAATTAAAAAAGAATTTCTTCATTTTTCTAAAAAAAAAGAGAAAAAAGTTTTCAACCATAAAAAGAAAAAGAAGAGTGAATCACCATTTTGAGTCATAAAATTATAGGACGAAGGTAAATTGATCCATCACATCGAGAAATACGCAACAATATCTTCCAAATTGAAAAATATTTATTACATAATAGTCTATAAATTGGATTAATTTGATTGAAATTTTTAATTTTGTGACATTTTTGTCTATTTTTTTAAATGTAAAAAACCCACTTATTACTGTTCTATAATTGCAGGGATCGAAATAATATTTACTCAAAGAAAGATAAATTACTTTAATTTCTATCATTGAGTTTATATCAAATAAGAGAAATGAGATCTTTTCTTTTCTTTCCACCGTAGAAGACTGTACCAAACAAAGGCTTCTGTATGGGAACGTGATACCTGGAATACAGAGGCCCGAAAAAGGATTGCTTTTCTGTGCTACGTGACACTGCATCCTCTGACTCAAGCTGCTCCACCTGCGTGCTCTTTCATTTGAATAATGATGACACAAAAAATGTACAACATACGGCGATAACTGTATTGTCTACTCGATATTGTAGCAGTTTTTTTTTTCTTCTCTTTTTTTTTAAATATAGTTTTTTTTATAATTAAGTTTTTTGGTTAAGTATATATAAATATCGGGTTAATAACGTATAAATATCTGGTTAATTCAGTTTATTATCTGATTAATGGTCATCCTGAAGCTCACAATCAATTTTCACAACCATATAAATATTTGGTTAATTATGTGTAAATATCTGGTTAATTCAGTTAATGGGTCATCCTGAAGTTTACATGGTTGTGAAAAATGATTGTATGTTTCAGGATGACCCATTAATCATATATTGAACTGAATTAACTAAATATTTGCACGTGATTAACCAAATATTTACATGGCTGTGGAAAATGATTATATGCTTCAGGATGACTCATTAATCATATAATGAACTGAATTAACCAAATATTTACACGTGATTAACGAAATATTTACATGGCTGTGAAAAATGATTGTAAGTTTTAGGATGACCCATTAACCATATAATGAATTGAATTAACCAGATATTTACACATAATTAATAAAAAATGTTAGTATTCAAAAAAATTAAATTTTTATTTTTTAAAAAAAAAGTCAAAATTTGTATATAAAAAAAGTAGCGCTATACTGATTGTTGTCGCGTATGTTGTCTATATTGTGTGTCACAGTCACACTACTCCATTTCATTTTACTTATCTAAATTTCTTTACAAAAAATATTTAAGAACAATATGAGGAGGGCAGAAAAAGCTGAAATATAGTAAGATTAATATCGTTGCGATAAAGAGCTTGTAACATCTTATAATCACAGAATTATTAGAAAGTAAAAGATTATTTTAAACTGTAATTTAATCCAAACATTCCTTAATTTAAATTCTTTAAGAAAATTGAATGCTGGTTCTAATGGGGAAGTAGAGTAACGTACACTACAATGCAAAGCCTAGCTAGTAGCTAGGGGCTCTAGGTGGGGCTCTTATTTGTCAGGCGACACAACTCGTTACTGCGTTAAAATAGAAACTTCCGTAGAAATGGCAATTGGAAACATTTTATTTTTCTCATTTCTTCAATTGAAATAACAAATTTAATTTTCTCATTTCTTCCATTTTGTTTGTTCCCGAGTGGGCTGAGTTTCGATTAACCATTTTTAAATAACTTTTTTTTTTTTGACAAACATTTTTAAATAACTTGACAGTTCGATATATTGTATTTTTACTTAGTTGGACAGGATGAACTATATGTCCTTTGTTTTAGAAAAGACTCATCAACCATCGAAGAATATAATCACAGATAGCTAATGTGGGGTGCATATGAAAGCGATGGAGGATAAATTATGAAGAAAATAAACAAAGTAGTCATCAAATTTTACTTGGTTTTATCATGTGCTATGTCAAATTAAAAAATATATACCTCTTTAGAGTTATTATTATTATTATTATTATTATTATTATTATTATTATTATTATTATTATTATTATTATTATTATTATTATTGACAAGATACCACTTTAGAGTTAGAGGGGTTTAAATTACAGTAAGTTTAATCAATGGAAACTTATGGTGCCATGTCCACCTTGCTGCTTGAATTTTGCCTATCAAGTGATTTTTTTTTTTATGCCAAGCCAATTATGTAGAGTTTTTTAAATTCCTTGACTATCAATCATTTATCCTATGATAATAGCTATACCCCCGTCCCTTTTTATTTCAAATCTCAATTTTTCTCCCGTTTGGTTTGTGGTGTTGGTCCCCCTTTGCTGGAGCACTTGTATTCTTATGTTGTTATATTTTTCTGAGAAACAGAATATGTCATTTTCAATCGACTGGTTGAGCATAAGAATTAGAATTATTAATTTATGTTTATGGAACTTGAGTAGTCTACATCACATGCATGTCTTGAATTGGGGCTATGATCATAGACTGGATCACTTCTTTTGAAGCTATATATGGACCACGGAAATTATTAACTTACAAAAGAAGTACGTGATATTTTTTTATGAACGTAGAGGGTATCATAGAAATATCTTATATATACATTCTCATCCAGCTCAGATAATGTACATGGATATGGGATATCATTTTTAAATCTAGCTATAGAAATTAGGGTGTCCACTGTTCTAATAACATTGATTAAGAAATTAAAAAATGTAAACTTTTTATTTGAAGATGTAACTTTTAAATTTTCAATATATCAATACATCACTTTTTTTTATCAGTCAAAAAAAAAACATCACTTTTTTTTCGACACACAATACATCTCTTTTTAATTAATACAAATTTCACTTTAACATAATAGACATTATACAACACATCTTTAATAAGGGTTTCACACCGAAACACTATTAAAAAAGACATGAAGACTTTTAACAGCATTTACTAGTAACTTGTATTTGGGTTAGTTAGAGATTAATTTAGTTTGTTTATTTAACATGTAGTTACTAATTAGTTACCCGTCTCGCTCTCTCTCTATCTATCTATAAGTTAAAATGTTGATTTGTCGTACACACATTCACTCATTTAATAAAATTAACTTTATAAGTCTCTAATTTATCTCCTCTCTACAATATTAACCGACAAATTGAAACTTAGGTCAATTAGTTACTATTTCATAGTATATGTAAGTTAAACTATTGATTTGTTGTATTCTCACTCATAATAAAATTAACTTTATAAGTCTCTAATGTATCTCCTCTATACCATATTAACCAACAAATTAAAACTTAGGTCAAACCCTTTATTTAGTCCTTTGGATAATTGGATTGCAAAAGTGGGTCTGATGGTCCAGCCATCCTAGACTATCAGATCCAGTGACCAAAACTTGAACCGAAGACTTTAAAAGTGGCTTATCATTAACAAGAGACCAGGAAAATAGGGAACTCGGCCCATAATCAGTAGGCTGGCAAGGCCTCAAGGGCAATAGAGTGCAGCTCACATGATAAATAAAATATATGGGCTATGTTCTTCTTTTTCTTTTTTTTTTCAAAAAAAAAATAAAACTATTTTAAGAAGAAAAGAAGAAAAATAATTGCTAGATAACATTGTCCTGAAAACTAATAAGCCCCTCTTCCCTAAATTTTGTAGCATGGTGTGGTTGGGAGGGGACAAAAAATCAATTTATTTATGAAATTGCAATTAATGAAGTTGTACTATTATAATGGAATGCTAACGACATTTTGTATACTACAGTAAAATTTGGTTTTAGCGATAATTATTTAATGGCTATAGATCAACAGCTACTAATTCATTTCCCAAACTAAAGCTTTTCTGATTATTGAGCGTTTAGCCATAATAAATCACTTTATGCCGGCAATTATGATGGGTCCGTTTGTTTTAGATTTTGATAGAATTGATTTTGGTAGAATTGATCTTGGAAGAATTGATTTTGAAAAAATCAAAGTTAAAAAAATTGATTTGTGTTTGGTAACAATATTTTAAAAGTAGGTTTAGAATAATTGATTTTGTTTGGATGATAAAGTAAAATCACTTTTGAAGTGTAAATATGCAGAATTTTGTGGATCCTACATCTAGAATCAATTATTTTCAACGGAAAAGCTAAATTTTTTTACTTCCACAAGGCTCAGTTTTGCCTACCAGAAATCAATCATTTCCAACTGAATTTTGCACCCAAACACTCCAATTACTGTAGCAACTGGGGTTTGGGGGTGCTCAAACGGCGTTTCAACAGCTAACCAAACAGGCACGATAAATGGCTGTAAAAGCTGGCTTTTTAACCAAAGTAACCTACTTTTAGAAACTATATACCAAAATAACATACTTTTGAAACAATTTACCAAACTAACTCACCTTTTGACACGGTGGAATAAAATAATATTTTTTTTGCTCACTGGGTGGCGCCAGTTTGACTGGCGCCATTGACCTGTTGACCTGCCACGTGGCAGGTCGTCACTGGTCAAGGTAATCTGCCAAAAATTTTTTTTTACAGAAAAATAATATATTAATTCAAAAAAAAATATTTTTTTCAAAAAAAATAAAAATAAAAATAAAAGCAGCATCATGTGTCACCACCCGATGAGTAGCGCCACTACAACAGGCACCACCGGTGGAGCTAGTTGCAATGGCGCCACTCACTGGGTGGTGACACGTGGTGTTGCCCCCCACCAACCCAACCCCCTCCCCTGTATAAATTCATGCATAACTAGCTCCCCCTCCCCCAACACACATTTCCTCCATTTTATAACACACTATTTTCTACATTCTCCAACATTTTATTACACTCTTTTAATTTTTTCTACATTCTATTATAATCAATTTGAAATTTAGGTAAATATTAATTTTTTTCTGATATCATGTTTTAATTATTATATATTCACTTACCAACATTATGCTATTTTTTTTTTTACACTCTTCTTTATCAACTATTTTTCTAGAAGTGTTTAATTTAATTTTTATAATACCATTTTATTATTTTTTATATTATTTATTTATATTTTTATTATATCTTTTTTTTTTGCATTCAGAATGTACCATTATTTTTATTATTGTTAGTTTTTTTTTTATTATTTTTTTTTTTTGATGAAGTTATTATTATTATTATTAAATCTATTATTAATGTGGTTTATGATCATACAGTAATATCCTATTAATGTTATAATGAGGTTTGGTATTTGTGAATATTTTTTAATTTTTAAATATTATTTGTTGATATATAGGATATTAGTAGTGGCCCATATTACCATTATCTATTTATTTTTTATTTTTTATTATATTATGGTCATGTTAATGTTACTATTGTTTGTATAGATCTTAGTGTTATATTTGTTGTTTGTTTAGTTGGTATTCTTGTTAATTATTAGGGTTACTTGTTAATTTATGATTATTATATCTTTTTTGTGTGCATTCAAAAGGTACCAATACATGTGAGAAGCGGGTAGATGTCGGCATAATATTTTTATTCTTATAATAACCACATGAATATATATATATATATATATATATATATATATATATATATATATATATATATATATATATTCGGTGGTTAGTATAAGAATCACAAACAACCTTAATCACGTACATCACAACAAATTGAGAATTGTAACCATCTGATGCAGTGACGCCACTCACCGGGTGGTGACACGTGGTGCTGCTTTTAATTATTATTATTTATTTTTTTTGGAAAAAATAATTTTTTTCGTATTATATATTATTTTTTCTGTAAAAATTATTTTTGGCAGATTACCCGGACCAATGATGACCTGTCACGTGGCAGGTCAACAGGTCAATGGTGCTAGTCAAATTGGCGTCACCCAGTCAGCAAAAAAAATTTATTATTTTATTCCATTTTATCAAAAAATAGATTAGTTTGGTAAATTGTTTTAAAAGTAGTTATTTTAATATATAGTATCTAAAAGTAGGTTACTTTTGATTAAAAAGCCCGTAAAAGCTATCTAATGACAGGCAAAATATCACTTCCCTCCATTTTTTTCATCCAAAATTTCGGAAAGAAGAAAATTCACATCCCCTCTCTTCTGTCGCCGTTTACCACCCATCCTCCCACTCAGCATTATCTTCATTCTCAGCTTCCATTCCATCACACTCTAATATCTGTCTCGCTCTCACTTCAATCGAAAATGCCATTACTGTGTTTTTTTTTCCATCTTTGAATCACATTGTGAAGGAGCGTTCGACGTCGACAGCGGAGACATCGCCACAATAGTTGCACTAGATGAAGGTGCGTTCTCAGATATGGATCCCAAATTAGATTCGATTTCGCTCTTCGTCGTTTGATTCGCCTCATAGCTTGCTCCCAAAGTTTCATACTCTGTTCTTCACTGATTTCACCTCCCGAAATGCAACGAATCAAGCTCAAAACCGCTCAATTAGGTAACAACATTCATCTTGATATTTTGATCGAAATTGAGAGTGTGTATTGATTGAAGTTTATAATTCACATTGAGGTCACTACAAAGATTTATCAATATCTAATTTTGCCATCTTCCATTCCATAAACTTGATTCTGTTATGATCTTTTGTTGAGAAACCTTTTTTGCATTTCATTTTGTGGGATAATTTCATTGTAGAATCACTCTCTTGCATGTTGAGATACAACACTTGATAATAATGCAGACTTTTGTTGAGCATTTTGTTTCTTGTGTATTGAACAAGTTTTTATGATGTTGTTGAAGCTTTACAAATCTCATATAATTAAGAAGATGAATCCTTTTTGCATACCTTTTGCAAAGAATCGTTGGTTATGCCATGCTTGCAATGGATCTGGTATGTTTAAATAGATTTTGGGTTTGTCAATTATCCACGGACATTCTTGTAGCATAGAGTGATTTCTTTATGAAAACTAACCTGATTAGGTGATGGTTACTTTGTTAATTGATGCAGGGTCCTTGAAATGGTACATTGACGAGGATTCAACAAGGGTCTTGAGGATTAACATCTGGTACTTATAAATGGTTCTTGTAAATTGGTTCCAGTCTCTGTTTTGCTATACTGTGTTCTCTGCTTCTAATTTTAGTCTCGTTTTGGAAGTAGTTGTTTTTGGTAGAATGAACATGATCTAACACCAGGTGCTCTTTGAATTATAAATTTGGCTATACAACTCGAAATCAAGCACCATTTTTTTTCTTGGAAGGTGACACTACAAGAAATTATTTATTTAGCGACCAACAAATTCGGTCGCTAAACGTTGAAATTCGGTCACTAAAACAGTCAGTGACCGAATTAACGACGAGCATAACCGGTTACTAAAACCATGGTAGCTAACTGTTTAGCGACCGAAATATTAGTTGGTCGCTAAATAGCGACCGAAATATGATGGTCTCTAAATTAAAAAGATCGGTCGCTAATATTTGGTACAAAAATATTTATTTGGTACCATTTGCGACCGATATAGTTCGGTCGCTATTTTTTTTTTTTTTTGATTCTTTTTTATTTGTTGAAACAATTATTTGGTACCATAAGGTAGCGACCGATATAGTTCGATCGCTATATATAATTTTTTTTTGTTAATTTGCTAATTTTTTTAAAAACCTGTAAATAAAAATAAATAAAAATACAAAAAAGAAATTAAATAAAAAATAATAGTAAATGGTGTCAAAATTTAAATAATTACAAACTATGTCAATGTAACTAAAGAGTACATGTCAGCTGGGTGGGGGTGGGGGTCAATGGGAGTGGTCGGGGGATCGGTGGGGGTGGGGGTGGGGTGGGGTGGGGGCGGGGGGACCAATCAATAGTCTCATGATCATCCGCATCATGCTGTTGGCCAGATGGTCAAACAGATGGGTCATCGGGAGCAGTAGGTCCATAAGTATGGGTACCCGAAGCAGCAGCGTCCTCAGGGGCGGAACCAGATCCATCGGGTCTAAAGCCCAAGTGCTGGTACAGTAGATGATTCTCCCTCTCCAGTGCAGCCACCCTTTCCGCAAGCTGACTAACGAGCCCAACGTTGAGGTCGACGACGACCTCTCTAACGTCAGGTGTAGGGCAATGGCATGATTGAGAATATGGTGTGGCAGAGGCCACATACTCATCTCCCAAGGCTCCCAAACCATATACATGGCCCTTCTTGTTCCTGCCACCAACCACCTCCAAGAAAAGGGCATTGTCAGAGGCAGCAGAAGGCTCCTTGGCATAACCAACAGTTGCTGCAAAAGGTATACAAAAAGGATTCATCTTCTTATATGAGATTTGTAAAGCTTCAACAACATCATAAAAACTTGTTCAATACACAAGAAACAAAATGCTCAACAAAAGTCTGCATTATTATCAAGTGTTTTATCTCAACATGCAAGAGAGTGATTCTACAATGAAATCATCCCACAAAATGAAATGCAAAAAGGTTTCTCAAAAAAATATCATAACAGAATCAAGTTTATGGAATGGAAGATGGCAAAATTAGATATTGATAAATCTTTGTAATGACCTCAATGTGAATTATAAACTTCAATCAATACACACTCTCAATTTCGATCAAAATATCAAGATGAATGTTGTTACCTAATTGAGCGGTTTTGAGCTTGATTCGTTGCATTTCGGGAGGTGAAATCAGTGAAGAACAGATTATGAAACCTTGGGAGCAAGCTCTGAGGTGAATCGAACGACGAAGAGAGGAATGAAATCTAATTTGGGATCCAAATCTGAGAACGCACCTTCATCTAGTGCAACTATTGTGGCGATGTCTCCGCCGTCGACGTCGAACGCTCCTTCACAATGTGATTCAAAGATGGAAAAAAAAACACAGTAATGGCATTTTCGATTGAAGTGAGAGCGAGACAGATATTAGAGTGTGATGGAATGGAAGCTGAGAATGAAGATAATACTGAGTGGGAGGATGGGTGGTAAACGGTGACAGAAGAGAGGGGATGTGAATTTTCTTCTTTCCGAAATTTTGGATGAAAAAAATGGAGGGAAGTGATATTTTGCCTGTCATTAGATAGCTTTTATGGGCTTTTTAACAAAAGTAAACTACTTTTAGAAACTATATATCAAAATAATTACTTTTGAAACAATTTATCAAACTAATCCACTTTTTGACACAATGGAATAAAATAATATTTTTTTTTGCTGATTAGGTGACGCCAGTTTGATTAGCACCATTGACCTGCCATGTGGCAGGTCATCATTGGTCCGGGAAATCTGCCAAAAATAATTTTTACAGAAAAAATAATATATTAATATGAAAAAAAAATTAAAAATAAATAAATAATAATAATTAAAAGCAGCGCCACGTGTCACCATCCGGTGAGTAGCGCCACTGCAACATATGGTTATAATTCTCAACTTGTTGTGATGTATGTGATTAGGCTGTTTTATATATATATTCAGGTGGTTAGTATAAGAATCAAAATATTATTGCCGACACCTACCCGCTTCTCACGTGTATTGGTACCTTCTGAATTCACAGAAAAAAGATATAATAATCATAAATTAACAAGTAACCCTAATAATTAACAAGAATACCAACTAAACAAACAACAAATATAACACTAAGATCTTTACAAACAATAGTAACATTAACATAACCATAATATAATAAATAAATAGATAATGGTAATATGGGCCACTACTAATATCCTATATATCAACAAATAATATTTAAAAATTAAAAAACATTCACAAATACCAAACCTCATTATAACATTAATAGGATATTACTATATGATCATAAACCACATTAATAATAGATTTAATAATAATAATAATAACTTCATCAATAATAATAATAATAATAATAATAATAATAATAATAACAACAAAAAAACTAACAATAATAAAAATAATGGTACATTCTGAATGCAAAAAAAAAAGATATAATAAAAATATTAAAAAAATAATATAAAAAATAATAAAACGGTATTATAAAAATTAAATTAAACACTTCCAGAAAAATAGTTGATAAAGAAGAGTGTAAAAAAAAAGTAGCATAATGTTGATAAGTGAATATATAATAATTAAACACCTCCACCGGTGATGCCTGTTGCACTGGCGCCACTCACCGGGTGGTGACACATGGTGCTGTTTTTATTTTTATATTTTTTGAAAAAAATAATTTTTTTTGTATTAATATATTATTTTTTCTGTTAAAAAATTTTTTTTGGCAGATTACCTGGACCAATGATGACCTGCCACGTGGCAGGTCAACAGGTCAATGGCACCAGTTAAACTGGCGCCACCCAGTCTGCAAAAAAAATATTATTTTATTCCACTGTGTCAAAAGGTGAGTTAGTTTGTTAAATTGTTTTAAAAGTATGTTATTTTGGTATATAGTTTCTAAAAGTAGGTTACTTTGGTTAAAAAGCCAGCTTTTACAGCCATTTATCGTGCCTGTTTGGTTAGTTGTTGAAACGTCGTTTGAGCACCCAAACCCCAATTGCTACAGTAATTGGAGTGTTTGGGTGCAAAATTCAGTTGGAAATGATTGATTTATGGTGGGCAAAACTGAGTTTTGTGGAAGTAAAAAATTTTAGCTTTTCCGTTGAAAATAATTGATTTTAGATGTAGGACCCATTTACACTTCAAAAGTGATTTTACTTTATCATCCAAACAAAATCAATTATTCTAAACCTACTTTTAAAATATTGTTACCAAACACAAATCAATTTTTTTAACTTTGATTTTTTCAAAATCAATTCTTCCAAAATCAATTCTACCAAAATCAATTCTATCAAAATCTAAAACAAACGGACCCATCATAATTGCCGCCATAAAGTGATTTATTATGGCTAAACACTCAATAATCAGAAAAGCTTTAGTTTGGGAAATGAATTAGTAGCTATTGATCTATAGCCATTAAATAATTATCGCTAAAACTAAATTTTACTGCAGTATAAAAAATGTCCTAAGGACACTCGTTTGCATTCCATTATAACAGTACAACTTCATTAATTGCAATTTCATAAGTAAATTGAATTTTTGTCCCCTCCCAACCACACCATGCTACAAAATTTAGGGAAAAGGGGCTTATTAGTTTTCAGGACAATGTTATCTAGCAATTATTTTTCTTCTTTTTTTCTTAAAATAGTTTAAATTTTTTTTTGAAAAAAGAAAAGAAAACGCAGAACATAGCCCATATATTTTATTTATCCTGTGAGCTGCACTCTATTGCCCTTGAGGCCTTGCCAGCCTACTGATTATGGGCCGAGTTCCCTATTTTCCTGGTCTCTTGTTAATGATAAGCCACTTTTAAAGTCTTTAGTTCAAGTTTTGGTCACTGGATCTGATAGTCCAGGGTGGCTGGACCATCAGACCCACTTTTGCAATCCAATTATCCAAAGGACTAAATAAAGGGTTTGACCTAAGTTTTAATTTGTTGGTTAATATGGTATAGAGGAGATACATTAGAGACTTATAAAGTTAATTTTATTATGAGTGGGAATACAACAAATCAATAGTTTAACTTACATATACTGTGAAATAGTAACTAATTGACCTAAGTTTCAATTTGTCGGTTAATATTGTAGAGAGGAGATAAATTAGAGACTTATAAAGTTAATTTTATTAAATGAGTGAATGTGTGTACGACAAATCAACATTTTAACTTATATATAGGGGGGGAACTAATTAGTAACTACATGTTAAATAAACAATCTAAATTAATCTCTAACTAACCCAAATACAAGTTACTAGTAAATGCTGTTAAAAGTCTTCATGTCTTTTTTAATAGTGTTTCGGTGTGGAACCCTTGTTAAAGATGTGTTGTATAATGTCTATTATGTTAAAGTGAAATTTGTATTAATTAAAAAGAGATGTATTGTGTGTCGAAAAAAAAGTGATGTTTTTTTTTTTTACTGATAAAAAAAAGTGATGTATTGATATATTGAAAATTTAAAAGTTACATCTTCAAATAAAAAGTTTATATTTTTTAATTTCTTAATCAATATTATTAGAACAGTGGACACCCTAATTTCTATAGCTAGATTTAAAAATGATATCCCATATCCATGTACATTATCTGAGCTGGATGAGAATGTATATATAAGATATTTCTATGATACCCTTTACGTTCATAAAAAAATATCACGTACTTCTTTTGTAAGTTAATAATTTCCGTGGTCCATATATAGCTTCAAAAGAAGTGATCCAGTCTATGATCATAGCCCCAATTCAAGACATGCATGTGATGTAGACTACTCAAGTTCCATAAACATAAATTAATAATTCTAATTCTTATGCTCAACCAGTCGATTGAAAATGACATATTCTGTTTCTCAGAAAAATATAACAACATAAGAATACAAGTGCTCCAGCAAAGGGGGACCAACACCACAAACCAAACGGGAGAAAAATTGAGATTTGAAATAAAAAGGGAGGGGGGTATAGCTATTATCATAGGATAAATGATTGATAGTCAAGGAATTTAAAAAACTCTACATAATTGGCTTGGCATAAAAAAAAAATCACTTGATAGGCAAAATTCAAGCAGCAAGGTGGACATGGCACCATAAGTTTCCATTGATTAAACTTACTGTAATTTAAACCCCTCTAACTCTAAAGTGGTATCTTGTCAAAAATAATAATAATAATAATAATAATAATAATAACTCTAAAGAGGTATATATTTTGTAATTTGACATAGCACATGATAAAACCAAGTAAAATTTGATGACTACTTTGTTTATTTTCTTCATAATTTATCCTCCATCGCTTTCATATGCACCCCACATTAGCTATCTGTGATTATATTCTTCGATGGTTGATGAGTCTTTTCTAAAACAAAGGACATATAGTTCATCCTGTCCAACTAAGTAAAAATACAATATATCGAACTGTCAAGTTATTTAAAAATGTTTGTCAAAAAAAAAAAAGTTATTTAAAAATGGTTAATCGAAACTCAGCCCACTCGGGAACAAACAAAATGGAAGAAATGAGAAAATTAAATTTGTTATTTCAATTGAAGAAATGAGAAAAATAAAATGTTTCCAATTGCCATTTCTACGGAAGTTTCTATTTTAACGCAGTAACGAGTTGTGTCGCCTGACAAATAAGAGCCCCACCTAGAGCCCCTAGCTACTAGCTAGGCTTTGCATTGTAGTGTACGTTACTCTACTTCCCCATTAGAACCAGCATTCAATTTTCTTAAAGAATTTAAATTAAGGAATGTTTGGATTAAATTACAGTTTAAAATAATCTTTTACTTTCTAATAATTCTGTGATTATAAGATGTTACAAGCTCTTTATCGCAACGATATTAATCTTACTATATTTCAGCTTTTTCTGCCCTCCTCATATTGTTCTTAAATATTTTTTGTAAAGAAAATTAGATAAGTAAAATGAAATGGAGTAGTGTGACTGTGACACACAATATAGAGAACATACGCGACAACAATCAGTATAGCGCTACTTTTTTTATATACAAATTTTGACTTTTTTTTTAAAAGAATAAAATTTTAATTTTTTTGAATACTAACATTTTTTATTAATTACGTGTAAATATCCTGGTTAATTCAATTCATTATATGGTTAATGAGTCATCCTAAAACTTACAATCATTTTTCACAGCCATGTAAATATTTCGTTAATCACGTGTAAATATTTGGTTAATTCGATTCATTATATGATTAATGAGTCATCCCAAGCATATAATCATTTTCCACAGACCATGTAAATATTTGGTTAATCACGTGCAAATATTTAGTTAATTCAGTTCAATATATGATTAATGGGTCATCCTGAAACATACAATCATTTTTCACAACCATGTAAACTTCAGGATGACCCATTAACTGAATTAATCAGATATTTGCACATAATTAACCAAATATTTACATGGTTCTGGAAATTGATTGTGAACTTAAGGATGACCCATTAACAGGATAATGAACCCAATTAACCGAGATATTTATACGTCATTAATCCGATATTTATACATACTTAATCAAAAAATTTATTTCTAAAAAAACTATATTTAAAAAAAAAGAGGAAAAAAAAAAAGAACTGCTGCAATATCGAGTAGACAATACAGTTATCGCCGTATGTTGTACATTTTTTGTGTCATCATTATTCAAATGAAAGAGCACGAAGGTGGAGCAGCTTGAGTCAGAGGATGCAGTGTCACGTAGCACAGAAAAGCAACCCTTTTTCGGGCCTCTGTATTCCAGGTATCACGTTCCCATACAGAAGCCTTTATTTGGTACAGTCTTCTACGGTGGAAAGAAAAGAAAATATCTCATTTCTCTTATTTGATATAAACTCAATGATAGAAATTAAAGTAATTTATCTTTCTTTGAGTAAATCATTATTTCGATCGCTGCAATTATAGAACAGTAATAAGTGGGTTTTTTACATTTAAAAAAATAGACAAAAATGTCACAAAATTAAAAATTTCAATCAAATTAATCCAATTTATAGACTATTATGTAATAAATATTTTTCAATTTGGATGATATTGTTGCGTATTTCTCGATGTGATGGATCAATTTACCTTCATCCTATAATTTTATGACTCAAAATGGTGATTCACTCTTCTTTTTCTTTTTATGGTTGAAAACTTTTTTCTCTTTTTTTTTAGAAAAATGAAGAAATTCTTTTTTAATTTTAACACTTCTATTGAATTTTTAAATGATTCTTATAATTACTTTTTTTTAACTAGATTTCCATTTTTCAAAAAAGTGTTAAAAAATGTTTAAAGAATATTTTAATATAATTTGTATTAGAGTATATCACACACTCTATTTTATTTTTAAATCATACTTTAAATATAGTGTGAGATGTGATTTGACTAGGGAATTTATTACAAAAAAGATTTAATTGGTATGCATTGATAGTGTAAGGTTTTTTTATACCATCAATTAATCAGAAGTTGATACATCATTACAAATGTTTGATTATCATAACCGTATTAAAAATCACCAATTCCATGATTTCTGATTTTTTTTCAATGTTAAAATCTTTACACCAGCAATATGTACAATTTTTTTTTTGACAACAGCAAACTCAAAACATTTCATTCATAATAACATCCGAAATACAAAGGGGAACATCGTGAAAAACATGAGGACTAGACCAAGAAGTAGCCACCCTAACAAGAGAATAAATAGCTACATTAGCTTGTCTCATGATAAAACTCACCACAAAGTTTGGATTAACCGATAAAATGTCCCTGCACCCCTAGACTATTGTTCCAAATTCTGAAATATCATTATTCTGAGACTTTAAACTAGAAACAACAAATTGAGAATCTAACTAAACCAAGACATGCAGGACGTTGAGAGAAACGAGCCAGCGTAATGCATGCAAAAGCCCTAAGGCTTCACCTTCACGAACTAGTAGCACCTTGGGGGAGAACCAGCTTGTTTAAGCAGCCACAAAGATTCCCTCCTCACCTCTGAGACAGATGCCTATACCAGTAGTATTTTCATTGAGAGGAAACGATACATCCACGTTACATTTCACGATATCAAGCCTAGCAGAAGGAGCAGCAACCGGTTTGTTATGCTGCTTGGCAAGGTTCTAGTCGCACCAAACCTGAGAAGCTCTGTACGAAATGGGTGAGGCAGGCTCACTTTCATTCTCCCAGAGTTTGGTATTCCTAGAGGACCACAAGCTCCAAAGAACCATAGTAAAGTAGATAAGCTTCTGGTGGGACAACTTGCACAGACAGCAAAGAAAAGATCAGGGAAATCCGCTGCTCTATCAAGTTCAACCTCAATGATATTCCACAAGCCATCACGATTCCAGCAAGATCTACTCTTGTAACAAGTAAAAAATAAGTGACACATGGTTTCTATGTTCTCTTCGCCAACAACACGGGTGTAGGAACAATTTATACCTTTATCACTCAACCTGGATCGAACCGGAAGAACTTGTCTACAACATCTCCACAAGAAGTTTTTCACCTTTGGAGGAATCTCCAAACTCCAAATTAGATTCCAGTCGCCACCCACCACAACTTGATTAGAAGATTGCATGACCTGCGAACAGAGTTGGTATGCGGATTTAACTATGAAGTTTCCATCTTTGTTATAAGACCAAATGAGCTTATCTTCCTTAACAGAAGAAATAAGAGGAACCTGAAGAATTTGGTCCGCAGTTTCAGCATTGAAAAGCATTCTAATCAAGGGAACATTCCATGCTTTACGACCTAGAATTAAAAGTCTACTAACCTGTAGGTTCTCTCAATGGCACCCGGGGAAAGGAATATAAATTGAGGAATCACCCACACGGATCCTAGGATTGTCCCAAACTGGAATGTTTCTACCATCCGCCACCCTCCATCTGCAACCTAAAGCAATTAAGTCTCTAGTTTGCCAAAGACTCCTAACTAGGATGGTGACCAATGTCAGCTTTGAGGAATGAATTATTTGGGAAATACCTTGCTTTAAGAACTTTTGAAAGTAGAGCATCCGGGTTGCTAACTAGTTTCCAAGCTTGTTTACCAAGCATAGCCATATTAAAAGAATGCAAACTTCGGAAACCTAGGCCACCTTGAGATTTGCTAGGCGCCGTAAGCTTCTCATAGGACAGCCACTTAATGGCTTTTGAATCACTTCCATTAGTCCCCCACCAATAGGAGTTAATCATTCTATCTAGCTATTTCCTCATAAATGAAAATTGGAATCAAATAGACACTCATAACATAAGAAGGAATAGCTTGAAGAACATATTTAATTAGCACTTCCTTACCCGCCCTAGAAAGGCTTCGGCCTCCCCAAGAATTAATTGGCTTCCAAACTCGATCATTTATGAAAGAAAAAGTATTCTTTTTGTTTCTGCCTATCATTGAAGGAAGGCCAAGATACTTGCCTATGCCCAAAACCAAACGATCACTAAGAGACTCAGCTAGACTCTCCATATTGGCAAGGCTCACATTGTTACTAAAAAATGCCTCTGATTTAATCAAATTTATGGCTTGGCCTGAAGTTGCTTCATACTTCCCCAGAATCTGCTTCATAACCTCCACCTTTCTAACACTAGCCCGGAAGAATAAGAAACAATCATCTGCAAACAGAAGATGGGAGAGGATAGGAGCACGCCTACAAATTTTAACTCCATGAAGATCACCCATGACCTCAGATCTATGGATAAGGGTAGAAAGGCCCTCAGCAACAATGAGAAAAAGATAAGGTGAAAGTGGGTCACCTTGTCTAAGACCACGACCAGGCTGAATGGGACCAGCTCTATCATGATTAACCAAAACTGAATAGTTGACAGAGGTAACACAGAGCATAATCCAGTTAACCTAGCGAACATCAAAACCCAAATGGAGCATCATACATCTCAAAAAACCCCAGTCAACTCTATCATATGCCTTACTGATATCAATTTTTAGAGCCATATCACCAATTCTCCCACTCTTCTTATTCTTCATGTAGTGTAAGACCTCCATGTTGGAACCAAAGTGGTTTTGGATTTAATATTCTCTAAGTTTTGATGCTAACAAAAGGATTAAATTTGTTTGGCAAAGTATTAGTTGAGATCTAACATGTGCTTTCAGTTATGCAAGAATACTTTAATATAAGTAAAATAAACTTGGTATAAGTTTTCAATGAAAAATACGCGTCCACCCTTATAGACGGGCTACTCAAAAACTTTGGTAAAGTTACTTCTTTATTTGCTTAAGTAGACGAAGTTCTAAATGTTTGCTATACATGTCCCAAAATAACTTGTTAGATACAACAAGTCCAAAGACTTGATGATAAGCGAGTCCGTCTTGCCACGTAAGCAAACGGAAGTAATTAGTAGAAGTAAATGAACTGAAAAATAAAGTAATCTAGTAGATGAGCTCTAACCGCCACGTCACTAGACGAAGATCTTTATAAACTCGTTGAGGAATAGCAAGTCCAAAGACTTGATAGACAAGAGGATATGCCACGTCATCAGACGAACAAAATAAAATATTGAACAGACTTAGTCTCTCATATAACTAAGTAGACGGAGTTTCTTTTTAGACGAGCTCCATCTTTGAATGAATTAAATGCAATCCGAATATTTTGAATTTATTTCAAATGATTGATATTTATTTCAATAGAATATTAGTTCTCCACATTTGTTTTATCTGCTTTAATGTTTCACCTTGTTGTAAAAGAAACATAGTACCGTCAAGAAATGCAAAAAGCAGAATCGTACAATAAGATACTGCAAAACAATCTGTACGATGACAACTTTATGGCTGAAAAAGATGGATTATACACAAAGGAGGAACAACAAAGTTCTCAAGCTACAATGCTTAGAGCAGTAAGCCTCCAATTTCATGCTACCTCGATAACCTAGAGTACTATTCAGCATTGTGACAATCAAGCTATCAGTCACAACGGATATCATGCATTAAATGCTATATCTAAACGGGATTATTCAAAGTAACTGTTGAAGAAATACAAGTGAAGAAGAATGTCACTATAAATAGAAGACCTGAGATACTAAAGAAGAAGGACTCTTGATTGCACAACCTTACGAGCTCAACTTTTGTAAAACTACAATCACTTATACTCATATTTCTTTAGAGAGCAAGAGTCGGTATTTCTTAGTTTGAATATTGTAAAAATATTCATCTGAACTTAAACTGTCATATCCTCACACATAGTGAGTCAAGAAGATCAAACATTAAATCTCTTTGTTAGAGTTAGAGCCTGGAGAGGCTTGGTAAGAAAGGAATACTTGTAGGCCCAGAGAGGTGTTGAATACTTGGTTTTAATCTATTTGGAGAAATAGTGGATAAAACCTTCAAGTCCAATGGACTGGACGTAGCTCTTGGTTGGAAGAGAGTGAACCAGGATAAAATCTCTTGCGTGAATCTTCTATCCCTAAACTCTTCAGTTTTATTTGCTTATACTAACTGTGGGGTTTTGATATTGCTTTTGATAAAGTCTTTGAAAAAGGATCTTTGTCTTTGTGCTTGCTTCTGTTTCTAATCTCCTTGAGAGCAAAAATTGTTTTAAAGGTTGTTTTCGAAAATTATTAACAAACACAATTCAACCCACCCCCCTCCCCCTCTTGTGTTTGCCTGTGTCAACTTCAGTTGGTATTAGAGCTCAGCCTCGAAAGGGTTGAGCATCTAACAAGTGTTGGGGGAGTACGATCCAACAACCATGGATGCAGAAGGACAAGCTATCAACATACCTCCTCTCTTTGATGGAACAGATTATGACTACTGCACGAAGACAATGATGGCCTTCTTGGATGCAACGGAATGTAGATATTTGGGAGCCGATTGAAGCCTGGTCACACTGAACCAAGAGATGAAGCTAGTGTCATTGTTCCTAGAGCCCAATGGACTAAAGAGCAAAAAAACCAACATCGCCTAAATTTGAAGGCTAAGCACTATCTCATGTGTGCTATAAACCAGATCTCGAACATGACATAGTTCAAACTGCAACATCGTGAAAGAAATGCAGGATACCCTTCCCTAGCTCATGAGGGTTCCTCACAAGTTAAGGAATCAAAGATCGCACATCTTTGGTTCATCGGTATGAGTTTGTTCAAGATGGGTGAACATGAAACAATAGACCAAATGGTTGGAAGCACTAGTGCAATAAGTGCTTTTTACGTCAGTTAAAATTGATTTTTTACGTCAGAATACTGACTGACGTAAATACAGCTGACGTTAAAAGTTAAAATTTTAACGTCAGTTGAGAACTGACGTTAAATATAAACCTATTAACGTCAGTTCTTTAACACAACCGACGTTAATTTTGTCAAAATTAACGTCAATTCTAAAAATTAACATCAGTTCTTTAAGAACGGAAGTTAATTTTGTTAAAACTAACGTCAGTTGTTATAAAGAACTGACGTTAAAGATCTTAAGTTTAACGTCAGTTGTCATAAAAAAATGACGTTAATAGTGTAATGTATATTTTATAAAATACTATTAACGTCAGTTGTTTGATACAACTGACGTTAATAGTATTTTTTTTTAAAATTCAGTTTTAAAATATCACTCCCCTCAGCTATCTCTCGCATTCGATAAATATCCCCCAAGAACACAGAATATCACACACATTACAGAATTGCAAAGGAAAAATGGAACAATGATCCATATGTACCTGTTCAAAAACAATATATATTTATTAACATAGGCTATAACTCAAAATAAATACAGAAATATAAATAAAAATAAATGTATACTAAGTTTAAACTACCTATGTCAATATCCCTTCGTGATGATCATCACGAGTGGCATCTACATCGTCCACCTCTGTCTCCTCGATTATAGTAGGCATGTTTGATGAAAAAGAAGGAGTCTCGGGAATATCAAGATTTGAATCTTCATTTTCATCACTACCATTATACATGCTTTTTCCTTGGAGAACCACGGACAACCTTTTGTTAGAAGGATCAGTGATGTAGAACACTTGTTTTGCTTGGGAAGCCATTATGAAAGGCTCATTTATATGACCTAACTTGTTGAGGTCTACCAATGTGAACCCCAATTCGTCGGTTTGTACACCACCGTTACTATCAACCCACTTACATTTAAATACCGGCATCGTAAGCTTAGTGTAATCGAGCACCCAAATATCTTCAATATATCCAAAGTAAGGTCTCGGTGCTTTAACGGGTTTTGTGTCCTTTGCACTAGAGAAGTGCATTGCTTCGGCCACGATCATAACCCCACTATTTTGCATGGTACTCTTGTTATCTTGTTCCTTTGTATAAAAGGAAAAGTTATTTATGTCGTATCCGCTCCAACATATGACGTTGAAGCTAGGCCCACGTGCTAGCCATCTTACATCATAATAAGCACTACTACCATCCTTAAGCATTTCTTCCTTGAACCATGGTAAGAAAGTCTTGTTATGCTTGTTCAACAACCACCTTTCGCTCATTCGAGTGTTTTCTTGATTGTCTTTTCTTTTATGTTCAAATAAGAAAGGCTGAACACATTCGATGTTATTCAATACATACAAATGTGCTTGAAGCACTTCCTCCCGATCCTTCCTATTAATTCTTAAGCCATGTGTACCCTTACCTTGACATATGATCTTATCATGCCGAGGCTTATGAACCCCTATAGGATCCGTGTTATGAAGGTAGTCCGAACAAAACTCAATAGCTTCTTCTGCAACATACCTTCGAACAATAGATGCTTCCGGACGATGAGGATTCTTCACGTACCCTTTCAAGATCTTCATGTAGCGCTCAACCGGGTACATCCATTTCAGAAAAACCGGCCCACATAATCTAATCTCCCTCACCAAATAAACAATTAAGTGAACCATTATGTCGAAAAAGGAAGGAGGAAAATACATCTCCAATTGGCACAAGATTGTAGCAGCCTCAACTTCCAAGTAATCCAACATACGGGGGTCAATGACTTTGCTACATATAGAATTGAAGAATGAGCAAAACCGAGTAATGGCATGTCTCACATTTTTTGGAGCAATACCACGAATAGCAACGAGCAAAAGTTGTTGCATCAAGATGTGACAATCATGAGACTTTAAGCCATCCAATTTAAGATCACTAGAGACAAGCCTCTTCGTATTTGAAGAGTAACCATGTGGAACTTTGATGCCCTGAAGACACCCGCAGAAACTTTGTCTCTCTTTTTTTGACAAAGTATGACATGCTGGTGGCAAATAAGTCCGCTTACCATCCTCAACAACTAGAGCTAACTGCTCTCGTATACCCATAGCAACGAGGTCGAGACGAGTATTCACACCATCCTTTGTCTTGCCCTGAATGTTGAGAAGCGTCCCGATCACACTATCACACACATTTTTCTCCACATGCATCACATCAATACAGTGTCTGACATCAAGCTTGCGCCAGTATGGAAGATCAAAGAATATCGACCCCTCCTTCCATATGTTTTTCTCAGCAGCTTTACCTTTCTTTTTGGACTTGCCGAATATAACATCGATGCCCTTTACCCTCTGACAAACCTGCTCTCCAATTAAGGCCGCCGGCGCTTCTTCTGTCTCTTGGCATCCATTTAAAGCTTTTTTCATCTTACGATATGGGTGATCACGTCTAAGAAATCTCCGATGCCCAAGGTAAACCGTCTTCTTTCCATGATGCAACTGAGTGTAGCATGTGCCTTCTTCACATTTAGGGCATGCTTTATGCCCCTTGACAATGTACCCGGACAAGTTACCGTATGCTGGAAAGTCGTTGATGGTGCAAAATAACATGGCACGAAGCTTGAAAGTCTCATGAGAATACCCATCAACTACATCAACACCTTCCACCCACAGTGTTTTCAAGTCTTCAATCAAGGGACCTAGATAAACATCTAAGTCATTTCCCGGTTGCTTTGGGCCCGAAATCATCATAGACAACATCATGTATTTGCGCTTCATGCACAACCAAGGGGGCATGTTGTAAATTACCAACAGAACAGGATATGAACTATGAATACTACTCATGTTACCATAAGGATTCATTCCATCCGTAGCAAGTCCAAGCCTTAGGATTCTTGGCTCATCGGCGAAATCCGGAAACATAGTATCGATATTCTTCCATTGAATAGAATCAGCAGGATGACGAACCTTTCCATCACGTTTCCTCTCATCATTATGCCATATAAGATTCTTCGCATCTTTTGCATTGGCAAACAATCGCTTGAACCTTGGAATTATTGGAAGATACCACAACACCTTCGCAGGAGGACCCTTTTTTCTCACATCATCAAGATCATCATCATCATCACCACCCTTCACTTTGTATCGTGATAACCCACATTTGGGGCAATCGTGATTGTCTTCATGAACACCGGTGTACAATATGCAATCATTGGGGCATGTGTGTATATTCTTATACTCCATACCCATAGGACACAATACCTTCTTGGCCTCATAGTTACGGTCAGGCAATGTGTTGTCCTTCGGAAGCAAGTCTTTCAACACTTCAAGCAATTCCGTGAAGCTTTTATCGGTCCAACCATTTCTCGCCTTCACACAAACCAATTTTAGCACCGCCGACAACCGTGTATGAGTGGTACACCCTGGATATAAAGGCTTATCCGCATCACCGCACAACCTATCATACACATGAGCTCGATGAAAAGATTCTTGTCCAATATCACGGATCATGTCCTCTACTCGATCATCCTCATTATCTACGTCAACGTCCTCACTTTGGGAGACACTTGTCGTACTACTCAACAACACATCACCATGCCATATCCATCTTGTATAACTCAAGCAAATCCCTTCACAAATCAAATGAGTACGTATATCCTTCACCGTACATTTCCTCGTATTCAAACACTTGACACAAGGATAACAAAACATTCCATTACTATTAGGAACATTCCTTTGAGCAAATTCTATAAATTCTCCCGCCCCTTTCAAATACTCAGCACTAGTACGCTTACAAACCATCCAACTGCGATCCATAACTAGATAGGTCCTGTAGATATACAAAACATATATCCAATATAAGGACAATACGGGAGATTGAAAACTATAGTTTTTGAAGATTGCCAAGCACTGGTCACGGCCTGGAAGTGATGTCCATCACTACCGTAACGTACAATCGAACCCAGCACCATCACAGTAATCGATCACGGCCTAGCCGTGATGAGAATCACAGCCGTGACAGATCAAATAGCAGAGCAACATGCACTCAAAACCAAAAATAGAGACTTACATTCCAAACAACTCAAACTCACGGTTTCAAGTTTCAACTGCTGAGACTACAGTTTCAACATACACTCAAAACCAAAAATAAAAAAATGTGCCCTAAAGACTCACCATAAATAGGTGCTCGCGTGTTGGAGGGGAGGGGAGCTCGAGTGGTGGCCAACGTTCGATGTGGTTACTGAGAGCAGAGGGACAAGGAGAGTTAGTGCGCGGGAAGGGGTAAAAGAGAGATGTCAAGTTATTGCATGCAAAGAATGAGCGGGAAAGACAGAGTTAGGGGTTAATAGTGTACCTGACGGTGGTGGCGAAGAAGCCCTAGCGATGGTTGCGGTGGAGATGAGCGCGCGATTAGGGCAGAATGAGAGTGAGAGTGAGAGTTGAGAGTGACAGTGAGCGTGATGAAAAGAGAAGAACAGAAATGTAAAATTATTGCAAAGAATGAATGGAAAGACAGAGTTATGGTTAATAGTGTAAATCACGGTGGTGGCGAAGAAGCCCTCGCGGTGGTTGCGGTGGAGATGAGCTCGTGATTAGGGCATAGTGAGAGTGAGGGTTGAGAGTGAGGGTTGAGCGTGATGAAAAGAGAAAAGAGACGTACAGAGCGAAATGCAGAAGGCGCGCGGGTGTAAACCAAAATAAAACAACATTTGACGTCAGTTGTTTATAAAGACTGACGTTAAAGGTCGTATATTTAACGTCAGTTGTCTTAAGAAACTGACGTTAAAAGTGTATACCTTTATCCAAAAACATTAATTTCTTTGACTATTTATTTAATTGAAACAACCGACGTTAAAAATAAATATTTTTTATTTTAAATGCACTTTTAACGTCAGTTTTTGAAGACAACTGACGTTAAAAGTGTATATCTGAAAAAAAATTCATTCCTTTGACTACTGTGCTAACCCATGCACCTTGAAACTTAATCCTCTTAATGAGCATTAAGTTTATAGATAAGTTTTCAAGAAAATCATAGAGACTCTATTCTCTATATAAAGTGTCATTCTTCTGTATCAGTATGTAAATACACCCTCTTCTTTTCCTCTATATTTCGTGCGTTTTCTATTCCTTCACAATATGGTTCTATCACATTTGAGACTGTCGTTATTTCTTCCTATACCTATACTTAAAGGTCTCTGTCTTAATGGTCAAAAAACTTCTAAGGTTGAGTAAATTACATAATATGACTCCCTCACTTTATTCCATCTCCTCCCCAAGCGACTGTGGATAAAGCACAGATGGAGCATCAAGGACTTCAAATGAGCAGGGTGGGGATCGATGCATCCATTGGAGTTTTACGAGGACAGAACTGAGAAGAAATTGATTTTGAAGCAGAAACTTTTTAATATTTTAGTGCTATGTTGCAGAAATTTTTTATCTTTTAATCATGTAATTGTAACTTATGAATCGCTTCAATGAGATACGATTTGATTATACATATAACACTTTTTTGTTAAGTGTTTATTTATTTTAATTTTCACAAGAATATGTTTACTAATTCAAGCTAATTAATGAAGATTAAAAATAAACTTGTTTAATATTTACACAAGTTCTTTACACAACTGACGCAAATAGTGATTTAATATTTACAAATTGCCACCACCTCATTTTTAACGTCAACTTAATTTATGACTGCCAAGTTCCCGTATATTACATTATTTCCAATATTCTTTCTGCACGTTTATAATTTATAAGATTATTTACGTTAGCTATTTATTATGCTGAAGTAAAAAACCACACTTTTAACGTCAGTTGTATAAAAAACTGACGTTAAAAATAAATATTTTTAATTTTAAAAACACTTTTAACGTCAGTTGTATTAAACAACTGACGTTAAAGGTGTATAAGTTTCTGCAACATTCATTCCTTTGACTACTGTGCTACTTACCCATGCACCTTGTAACTTAATCCTCATAATGAGCATTAAGTTTATAGATAAGTTTTCAAGAAAATCAGAATAGCTTAGTAACTTCATCCCCTGCTCCTATGAATAGCTTTCTTCCATCCTTTTAATTTTCTGCTTCACAATATGGCTCTGCCGTGGAGATTAACTTCATCACTCTTTCTTCCTATTCCTAGACTCAAAGGTCTTTGTCTTAATGGTCAAACAACTTCTGAGGTTGTGTAAATCACATAACATGGGTGATAAGGTTGTGTAAATCACATAGTGTGAGTTGCTCACCTTATCATCTTTCCGGAGAATCGGCAGCTACAGCACCATAATGCCAGCTTTGGAAGCAAATGACTGTTCCAAGGCCATTGCTGAAACAGATCGGGTGAACCCTTGCTCAGCCGCTCTGGAAAACTCGGTCGCTCGACTCTCCTCTCTTGCTCACCCGTGAAGGGAACGAAGCCTCAACAAATGTTTATGATTTTAAACCCTTTCAATGTAACTTTTTATAGGATTTTAAACCCTATCAATGTAACTTTTTATAGGATTTTAAAGGATTTTAAACCCTTTCAATGAATGAGATCCGGTTTGGGTTATTGATTCAACTTATACTTCGCACATATATTTTAGTTTTCAAAACAGAAACACAAAACATCAAAGCAATTGTGAAACTGAAACTTTGAGGAAGGCAATGCGGAGGGGTACGTATACTAGATAAAAAAATAATTAAAATAACCTTTAACGTCTGTTGATGAAAGAACAGAAGTTAAAAGTGAACTGACTCACTTTTAACGTCAGTTCAATGAAGAACTGACGTAAAAGGTTAACTTTTAACGTCAGTTGTTTATTGAACTGACGTTAAAAGTGAGTCACTTCACTTTTAACTGACTCACTTTTAACGTCAGTCCTTAAAACAACTGACGTTAAAATTGAATTAATGAATTCTGATATTTACAAAACTGCCACCGTCACCTTTTTAACGTCTAGCTTTTGGTTAACTGACGTAAACCTTTACCGTCTAATGTATATTTTCCACTAATGAAGATTCCAAACCATCACAAACAGTCTCAGATCTCTTGGAAAAGTTTATGAAAATAGAGATTATGTCAGAAAAATCCTGAGAAGTCTATCCAAACAATGGAGACCCAAAGTAAATTCTATTTAGGAAGCCAAAAACCTGAATACACTCTGTATGGAAGTGCTTCTTGGATCTCTCAAGGTTCATGAACTTGAACTTAATGAAGAAGAAAATTCCAGAAAAGGAAAATCTATTGCCTTAAAGGCAAAGAAAGCAAGTTCATCAAAAGTTCTCAGAGCTGCTGAGTCATCTGATGAGTCTGAATCTTCTGATAATGATGAAGGATCAGATGAGGATGAATTATCCTTTATCTCCAGGAAGATTCAACATATGTGGAGAAATAAAGGTGGTTTCAGAAGGAAGCAACTCAACAAAAAGTTTTCCAAGGAGAAGTCAGACTCCAAGGAAAAAGTTCCACCCTTGTGCTTTGAATGCAAGAAACCTGGTCATTTCAAGGCTGACTGCCATGAGCTAAAGGATAAAAAGAAATTCTTCAAAAAGAAGAAAGGCTTAAAGGCTACATGGGAGGATCTTGATCTGTCTTCATCAGATGAAGAAAATGAAGCTGAGGAAGAGGCAAATATCTGTCTCATGGCTGACACTGCATCCCAAAGCGAATACACTGATGCTGAGGTAATTGACTCTGACCCGTCCACTCTTCAAAAAGCTTTTGATGAACTATTATATGATTCGTCGATACTATCACGAGAATATAAGAGTCTCAAAAAGAAGTTTTTCTAAACTATCTAGAGAATATGATTGGGTCTGCAATGAGAAACAAAATCTCAAAAATGAAAACGATATACTAAAATCAGGAAATGTCAGTCTAGCTGACAAAATGGTGTGTGAACCTGATGTTTCTTGTGAAGTTGCAAAAATGAAACAAGATGTAACATATCTAACTGATTCTCTATCAAAGCTTGTAGGTGGCTCAGATAAGCTTGGTCTCATTTTAAGATACTCTAGGTCACCTTATGATAAATTTGGTCTTGGTTATGACAAAGAGAAGCAAGACGCATCTCACAAAAAGTCAAAACCACTTAAACATCATAGAGCTTCAAAAGTTCCAAATAAATATACCAAAGCTCAGTCTAGCTCGTCCAATACCTTTTGCAAAGTGTGTGGAAAAAGTGGGCATATTACATCTAGATGCATACACAATAAACATGCTAAGCATACTCATCCAGTGACAACTAACAAGAAAGAACCCAAGTACGTTTAGGTACCTAAAGATAAGATAATACCTGTTGCAGATCTGCTTAACAACAGGAAGAAAACAGATGTCTTGGTACTTGGACAGTGGCTGCTCACGACACATGACGGGAGAAAGGTCTATGTTCCAAAACCTTAAGCCCAAAGATGGTGGTTGGGTCACATTTGGAGGAAATCAGAAAGGTAAAATCATTGGTATAGGTAAAATTGGTAAATATCATTTTCCTTCCATTGATAATGTTCTTTTAGTAAATGGCTTGAAGCACAATCTAATGAGCATAAGTCAATTATGTGATAGTGGATATGCAGTTGCGTTTGATAAGAACATATGTACTGTCAAGAAAGATGATGGATCACTTTTATTCACTGCATAAAGGCAAAACAATCTCTATAAGATTGACTTGGAGTACCTCTCAAATCAAAGTGTCTCGTGTCTAGTGTCCATTGAAGATGAGCGATGGATTTGGCACAAAAGGCTAGGTCATGCAAGCTTGAAATTAATTTCAAAGATAAACAAGCATAACCTCGTGAGAGGACTACCAAACCTTAAGTTCAAATCTGATGCTATCTGTGATGCATGTCCAAAGGGAAAACAAGTTAAAGGTTTTTTTGAATCTAAGAATGTTGTTAGTACCAATAGACCACTAGAGCTGATACATCTTGATCTTTTTGGTCCAACAAGGACTGCCCCTGTCAGTGGTAAGAAATATGGTCTTGTCATGGTAGACGATTACACTAGATGGACATGGATTATGTTCCTAACTCACAAGGATGAGTCTTTTAAGGTATTTTCTGTATTCTGCAAACATGTACAGAATGAAAAAGGCATGTGTATCACTTCAATCAGAAGTGACCATGGGGGAGAGTTTGAAAATGAGCTATTTCATAAGTTATGTGAAGAAAGTGGTATCCTTCACAACTTCTCAATACCTAGAACACCATAGCAAAATGGTGTGGTATAGAGAAAGAACATATCTCTTCAAGAGATGGCTAGAACTATGCTCAATGACAACTTTGTCCCTGGACACTTATGGGCTGAAGCTATTAATACTGCCTGCTACATTCAGAACAGAATATACATTATACCTATCATGAATAAGACTCCTTATGAACTGTGGAAAGGACGAAAACCCAACATATCTTATTGTCACCCTTTTGGTTGTAAATGCTATATACTGAATACTAAACATCAACTTGGTAAGTTTGATGCTAAAACAGATATTGGAATACTATTAGGATACCCTGAAACATCTAAAGGCTTTAGAGTTTATAATTCTAGGACTCTGATAGTAGAGGAAAGTATTCATGTCAAGTTTGATGACAAACAGCCTGCTAAAAAATTATCAGAGCTAGATGAAACCTTTACAGATCTTGATCTAAGCATTCCAGGAGACTCACCTGAGATAAACGTTGATGATCAAGAAGATGACCCCACTCAACAACCAGAAACTTCCACTTCTCAACATGGTACAGTTCAAAAATCTTGGTACTTCAAGAATTATCATTCACAAGATCAGATCATTGGAAACCCCAATGACAAGCTAAGAACCAGATCAACCTTCAGAGAACAAGACAATTCTGAACTAGTCTCTGAGTTGGAACCAAAGATAGTAGACGAGGCTCTACTAAATGATGGTTGGATTCTAGCCATGCAAGAAGAACTCAATCAGTTTGAAAGAAGTGATGTTTGGACTATGGTTCCCCTTCCCGAAGACAAATCAGTGATTGGAACAAAGTGGGTTTATAGAAACAAACTTGATGAAAATGGTAAGGTAATAAGAAACAAAGCAAGACTTGTTGCTCAAGGTTTCTCTCAAGAAGAAGGTATAGATTATACTGAAAATTTTTCACCCGTCGCTAGATTAGAAGCTATTAGAATTCTACTTTCATTCGCTACACATCATAGTATTATGGTTTTTGAGATGGATGTTAAAAGTGTTTTTCTAAATGGATTTATTAATGAAGAAGTCTATGTTATGCAACCTCCGGGTTTTGAGTGTGAAACTCATCCTGAACATGTATATAAGCTTAAGAAAGCTTTGCACGGTCTTAAGCAAGCTCCTAGAGCTTGGTATGCCAGACTAAGTTCTTTTCTTATGGAAAATGGATTCAACAGAGGAAAGGTTGACACAACCTTATTTATAAAATCCATTAAGTCTAATTTCATGGTCGTACAGATATATGTTGATGATATTATTTTTGGTGGTACTAATGAGTCTCTATGCAAAGAATTCTCTAAGTTAATGCAGAAAGAGTTTGAAATGAGCATGATGGGAGAACTCAAATTCTTCCTTGGACGTCAAGTAAAACAAACCATGGACGAGGTGCTCATCCACCAAACTAAATATACAAAAGAACTTCTAAAGAAGTTTAATATGGATAATTGTACGCCAATGAATACTCCTATGCACCCCACTTCCATACTGAACAAAGATGATAAAGAGAAAAAGGTAGACCATAAGGTATACAGAGGTATGATAGGATCTCTCTTATATCTTAGTGCGTCTAGGCCTGATATTATGTTCAGTGTATGTTTATGTGCTCGATTTCAATCTAATCCTAGAAAATCTCACTTATCAGCAGTTAAGAGAATTTTTAGATATTTAAAAGGTACTACTAATCTTGGTTTGTGCTTTAAGAAAAATGAAGATTACAGATTAATTGGTTTCTGTGATGCTGACTATACTGGAGATAGAATTGAAAGAAAAAACACTAGTGGAGGATGTCACTTTATTGGAGCTAATCTTGTCTAATGGTCAAGTAAAAGACAAAGTACCATTGCTTTATCAACTGCTGAAGCTGAGTATATATCAGCTGCAAGTTGCTGCTCACAACTTCTCTAGATCAAACATCAACTGGAGGACTACAATGTATTTGTAAGTAGTATTCTGCTTATGTGTGATAATACAGATGCAATAAATCTATCTAAGAATCCAATTTTGCATTCTAGAGCTAAGCATATAGAGATTAAACATCATTTTATTAGGGATTATTTGTAAAAAGGTGTATTTGATATACAATTTGTTGATACTGACCATCAATGGGCAGATATCTTTACTAAACCTCTTGCAGATGACAGATTTATCTTTATTAGGAAGAATCTTAATATGATATGTATGGATTAATTTAGGCGTCCAGCCTTGAGATACATTTATTTTGCGTCCATTACCTATGCTCGTCTAATACCTATTAAAAGTTGTGGGTCTATTGCATATTGTATTGCACGTCCATTTGACTTGTACACTGATGCTGTTTATCGCGTCCATTGTATAGTTTCATACGAGTTCACATCTGCCCGTGTTTAAGCATATTTTATTTTTGTGTTAATAAATGCATTTATTTTGTCTTAAGATAAATTTATCCTTTATTCTCTTTCTTTGTGTCAGTACTTCCATCAATCCCATCAAGACTTTTTTATAGTTCAAAGTTACCAACGCCGTTTTATCATAATGACATGTCATGTCAAAAGTTTTTTTAATCTTTGAGATTCAAAATTCCTTTATAAGTAATATTTTTCCCTCTCGAGAAAAACTTTACACTTCCCTAACCTCTCGAGCTATCTCTCTCTCTGTTTTCAAACCCTAAGCTCTTTGATCACCTAAAATGGCTTCTTCTTCAACGTTCAACATGGACAAGCTCAACTTGGAAATAGAGCATCATTTCAACCTTGGAGTGCTGCAAGACTACAACTTAGACATAAGCAAATATATTAATGTAGCCGGGTGGGGAGGACTCTTCACGAGAGAAGGTCTCCGTCTTTCCCAACCTGATCGGGGATTATTTATGGAGAAACGTCCAAGTGATCGATATGAATTTTTCTCAACGGTGTTAAGAAAGAAGATTGTAGTGTCGGAGAAGACTATTGCTGATGCAATTTTTTCTGTGCTCATGAGGGTTTATTTTTCTTGAGTCATGGGAAGAGGATTTGGGTGGCTCCGAGACCATTGAAGTCTGTCTTATGAAAGAAGACACGGTCAGAACTCACACTTGGAAGGCTGTTGAAATGAAGGACATTGTTCGCATCCTTCATCAGCTTCTTAACAAGGTGGTTCTTCAAAAGGTTGGATCCAAAGACAACCTCTCCTATCTTCACAAATTTAGCCTCTGCCATCTTCTCACTGAAACAAAGATCAATCTTCCAAGAATTATGTACGGAAGATTTAGAGACGCCGTGATGAATAAGAAAAGACTCTCAGCATTTCCTTTTTGCCATCTTCTTTCCAAGATTTTCAAGGCTCAAGGAATTCATGAGGTTCTTGCTGCAAAGACTCCTGAGGAGTAAGCTAGGATATTAATTGAAAAACCAATGTCGGCTGCAGACTTTGGTAAAATGAATATAGCCAACATGAACCCCAGTACCTATGCTGCTGCTACAATGGCCAAGACTGAGGAGTTGATGAAAACTAAAGAAGAAATGGTGGAACAAAACAATGCTGAAGTACTAGGAGTAAAAAGAGTAACTAGGCAAAAGACCACTGCAACAAGGAAGCCTGCCCCCGAGAGACCAGCTAGTGGCATTGTTATCAGGGAACCTTCTGATGCTCCTACTGCAAAGAAGCAAAGAAGAGTTATCTTCTCACATAATGAAGATGAGGAAGCTGATGAGGACAACATTCCTATCAGTGCAATTCTAAAGAAGCAGAAGACCTCTGTTGCTGCTGCTGAGGCCGTTGTGCATGTTCCAACAAAACCTACAAGGCAACCAGCAATAAAATCCAGATCAACTAAGACTTCTAAGGTAACCATCTATGCTAGTGATCCTGTTCAAATAGCAGTAGATACCTTAGTGTCTAGTTTAGAAACTAGGATTGATGATGTGCATGTCTCCACTCCAGATGATGTGTACATTCCCACACCCCTTTCACCCCAACCAACACAAATAGCCACTCTACAATTTCAACCTATTATCCATGCTGATGATCCCTGGTTCAATCAACCAGATGATGGCATTTCCCCTGGTTCTCCTTTCCCAAAACCTATGAGAACCTTATTTCCCCTCACCCCAACTTCTGTTCTTTATAATGGCAAATCCGAGGATTGGGCCAAGGTAAAAAGAGAATGGAAAGTTCTGTTTCACCCTCACCAACCTGAACCCGAACACATTCCAACCAAATGATATCCTCTACCTGAGTATGAGGAAGAAATCAGCCCACCTGTCGAACCCCTTTACCTACCTCATCTTGATTGTAAATTAATAAAAAATGTGCCTTCTCAAATGCACAACAACTTAGGACCGTTAATCGCTCACCTACCCCTAAACAAATTCCCCCCCCCCCCCCCCCCCCACCCCCCCGATAAAATTTACCCTAACCTTGTCACAACTCCTCCTTTCATACCCCTCAGTGATGGAGTTGAGAGAGATATCATACCTGTCTGGGAGACTGACCCCAATAGGAAAAATCTTCCTACCATCCCTAAGCGAAGAGCAAGATCCTCAAAGCATGTTCCCATGATCATGCCAAGAGACACAAAATGGGTGTCTTTTGAGCATCCCAGAGTCTATGGAAGGGCCTCTGATTTCTTCCTGGAACAGCTCATCTATGAAATACTGAAGTGAGAATTCAGTCATTTCAGAGTTGATAGAGCCGCGCATTTTGTCCCTCCATCATGGCTGAGACATAATGAAGCAACCATAGTTGTAATCATGCCTTACAGAATCTGTCCAAGACTGCCAATGTTAGATCTAAATAAAGACAAGGACAAGGACAAGAAAAACAGAAGATTCAAAGGAGTCATGCCTGAATCTGAATCAGCAATGCTTGATTTGAACCAAGAAACGTTCGACTACTCAGTGTTGGATTTCTTTTTGCATACTGAATACATTGAGTTGATCAATGAACATCGAGCTGTTGATTTCTGGAAATCTCATATTATCCACTGCATCAGAGAGGCATCTTCCTCTGGTCTGTCTGAAGAAGAGAAGAAGGATATTCCCAAGGTCAGAGGGAAGTGTGGTCTTTCAAATTTTAGATATATGATCTATAAAGACCTCTGGGGACTTCCTATTAACAATAAAAATGTAGAATTCATCTACCCCATCAGATGGGCAAAGGAAGTCTCAGTGATCCCTCCACCTACTTCAAAGCCTATTGCAGATGAACCTATTGTTGAAGAACCTGAACAAATTACCACTGTTGTTGGCTTAGAAGATACAGCTGAATCCAGTCACAATCAGAGCTCATCGGACAAACAATGTTCTCAACCATTAGCTCTAGTTGTGAGGTACCCTTCAGATCATTCAAGAACACTAAGCACATTTCAAGAGTCTACTGAAAGCTCAAGGCAACAGACTCTGCCATCTAATCTTGAAGAGGTTCTTGGAAAATTAGTTGATGAAAGTGTTGGCAAAATAGTTGATGAGAAGGTTGAGAAGATGACTGAGAAGATAAAGGAGGATGTCCAACAGCAAGTTCAAACTTCAATGGATCCAACCTTAGAGGTTTGAATAAAATGCTGGAATTCCTCATGGACTTCAAGAAAAGTCAGGCTCAGAACCTTCCACCTCCACCACCTTCTCTTGCTTAACCTTTACCTTTTATTTTTTTTCTCTTTTATACTAACAATGATGGTCCTCTCCTTTTTACCTTTTTGGCTGATGACAAAATAGGGGAGAAAGGAAAGAAAAGAGATTTGTTTATATTTATAAAAGTCAGTTTTGAAAAGCTCATATTGGTCTGCATTTGTATATTCTCTTCTACTTGCTAACTGTTCTGATACTTATGTTTGCTTATTTGCTTTGATATCTGCTAACTATGCTTATTTATTCCCTTATATATACTCTAAGCATGATAAGCTGTTGCACCTATCTGTTACCTTATATGCAGTTGTTTTTCATATACTTTTTCTGCTTAATTATTTGAATGCTTTGTCTTAGGGGGAGCCCTGCAAGCTCTCTTAGACTTTGCTTTTCAAATTTAATTAGTTTTGTCATCATAAAAAAGGGGGAGATTGTTGGAACAAAAGTGGTTTTGGATCTAATAATCTCTAAGTTTTGATGCTAACAAAAGGATTAAATTTGCTTGGCAAAGTGTTAGTTGAGATCTAACATGCGCTTTCAGTTATGCAGGAATACTTTAATATAAGTAAAATAAACTTGGCATAAGTTTTCATTGAAAAATACACGTCCACCCTTGTAGACGGGATGCTAAAAAACATTGATAAAGTTACTTCTTTATTTACTTAAGTACACGAAGTTCTAAATGTTTGCTATACATGTACCAAAATAACTTGTTAGATACAGTAAGTCCAAAGACTTGATGATAAGCGAGTCCGTCTTGCCACGTAAGCAGACGAGAGTAATTAGTAGAAGTAAATGAACTGAAAAGTAAAGTAATCTAGTATATGAGCTCTAACCGCCACATCACTAGACGGAGATCTTTATAAACTCATTGAGGAATAGCAAGTCCAAAGACTTGATAGACAAGAGGATAAGCCACGTCATCAGACGAGCAAAATAAAATATTAAACAGACTTAGTCTCTCATATAACTAAGTAGACAGAGTTTCTTTTTAGACGATCTCTATCTTTGAATGAATTAAATACAATCCGAATCTCTTGAATTTATTTCAAATGATTGATATTTATTTCAATAGAATATTTGTTCTCCACATTTGTTTTATCTACTTTAATGTTTCACCTTGTTGTAAAAGAAACATAGTATCATCAAGAAATGCAAAAAGCAGAATCGTACAATAAGATACTGCAAAACAATCTGTACGACGACAACTTTATGACTGAAAAAGCTGGATTATACACAAAGGAGGAACAACAAAGTTCTCAAGCTACAATGCTTAGAGCAGTAAGCCTCCAATTTCATGCTACCTCGATAACCAAGAGTACTATTCAGCATTGCCACAATCAAGCTATCAGTCACAACGGATATCATGCATTAAATGCTATCTCTAAACGGGATTATTCAAAGTAACCATTGAAGAAATACAAGTGAAGAAGAAGGTCACTATAAACAGAAGACCTGAGATACTAAAGAAGAAGGACTCTTGATTGCACAACCTTACGAGGTCAACTTTTGTAAAACTTCAATCACTTATACTCATATTTCTTTAGAGAGCAAGAGACCGTATTTCTTAGTTTGAATATTGTGAAAATATTCATCCGATCTTAAACTGTCATATCCTCACACATAGTGAGTTAAAAAGATCAAACATTAAATATCTTTGTTAGAGTTAGATCCTGGAGAGGCATAGTAAGAAAGGAATACTTGTAAGCCTGGAGAAGTGTTGAATACTTGGTTGTAATCCATTTGGAGAAATAGTGGATAAAACCTTCAAGTCGAAGGGACTGGACGTAGCTCTTGGTTGGAAGAGAGTGAACCAGGATAAAATCTCTTGCGTGAATCTTATATCCCTAAACTCTTCAGTTTTATTTGCTTATACTAACTGTGGAGTTTTGATATTGCTTTTGTTAAAGTCTTTTAAAAAGGAACTTTGTCTTTGTGCTTGCTTCTATTTCTAATCTCCTTGAGTGCAAAAAGTGTTTTAAAGGTTGTTTTCGAAAATTATTAACAAACACAATTCAACCCCCCCCCCAATTTTGTGTTTTCCTGTGTCAACTTCACTCCATAGCTATAATCACGTTATCCAAGATGGACCTACCCTCTATGGAAGCATATTGAACCTCAGAAATGCAATTGGGAATGACTCTCTTGAGACAGTTAGCTAGAACTTTAGACATAAGCTTGTCACCACATTACACAGCGATATAGACCTATAATCAGTCATGGAAGTAGGGTTTTCACATTTAGGAATAAGTGCAGTATTTGTATCATTAAGGGAAACTGGGAAAGAACCTCTCTCAATCCAAGAACAGCAATCATGAAAAATGGCATCACCACTAAGACCCTAAAATCTCTGAAAAAATGCAGGATTCAAACCATCCGGGCCAGGAGCCTTATTCGGATGCATTTGGCTAAGAGCAAAAGAGAACTCTTCTTTCGTGAAAGGCAAGAGCAACTTGTTGTTATCATCATTAGTAACCCGAGCATGGACAACTTCAATCACAAGATCATAAACCCCATGCTTGGCCACAAAGAGATCAGAAAAAAGGAAGTTGCCAATTCAAAAAGACCATTAGGAGTATCAACTAGCAAACCATCAGATCCCTTAAGATTACAAATTTTGTTCGCCTTGTGCCTTACTGTAGCTACCGAGTGGAAGAACTTAGTATTGAGGTCTCCCTCACGTAACCATTGAGCCTTAGCTCTTTGACACCAAAAGGCCTCCTCTTGCACCAGTAAAAGAGCCATCCTCTCCCTGATCTCATTAAAATACAGAACCTCTTCTTGAGACACTTTGTCACTCAATAATTCCAGCTTCCTCTTGCAACTATTGATCTTTTGCTTGTATTTTGATCTAAGAGAAGAGCCCCACTGATGAAACTCGTCTGCACACCCAACAAGCTTATCCAACACATCACTACTGACACCCTTCAACCAACCTCTCAAGACCACATCATCAAGTTTCGGCTCCAATAACCAAGAATTCTCAAACCTAAAGCGTTTAGGAACAGAATACCTGATTATTGAATCCGTGTTGAGAAGAATAGGATTATGGTCCGAGATGGGGGCTATCAAATTATGGAGTCTAGCTTCCGGGAACAAAGAGACACTACAAAAAAAAAAGGTTATTTAGCGGCCGAAAATTGTGACCGAATTTGTTGGTTGCTGTTTGCGACCGAAATGGCGACCGATTGTAGGATCTAAATCAAACACTGATGAGAGTTGATATTGCGACCGAAATAGCGACCGAAATAGAGCGTAGCAGAGTTATCGGTCTCTATTTCGGTCGCAAAATAAAGGAAAATAAAAGTAAAAAAATTATGACTTTTTAGCGACTGAAATGGCGACCGAGTTAAATGCAACAGTTAAATTTATTTATCATTGCGACCGATATTAAATAGGTCGCTAAATTTATGAATTCAAATTTCAAATTAACCCATTTAGCGACCGAATAATTCGGTCGCTAAAACTGAAATCCCTAAATCACGAGCCCTTCCCCTTTCTTCCCCATTTCTCTCATTTCTTCTTTGTTCTTCTCTCTCGCGCCTCCCTGCCGCTCCCTGCCGCCACGCAACACAAAGCTCCAACCACCAAAACAACACCACCACCACCAACATCGCCACCACCCACATTCTCTCTCTGTAACCCTGTTCTCTATCTCTTTCTCCCTTCCTCTTTTTCTTTTCACTGATTTCCCCCTTTGTCTCTCCAGTGCACCACCACCAACACCGCCACCACTGCGCGGCCTCCGGTGACACCGCCACCACCTCCGGTCCAAGCCAGTAGTGGCGCCGCGCGAATCACGCCACCACCAAGGTAAGAAGAGCCCCACTGATGAAACTCGTCTGCACACCCAACAAGCTTATCCAACACATCACTACTGACACCCTTCAACCAACCTCTCAAGACCACATCATCAAGTTTCAGCTCCAATAACCAAGAATTCTCAAACCTAAAGCGTTTAGGAACAGAATACCTGATTGTTGAATCCGTGTTGAGAAGAATAGGATTATGGTCCGAGATGGGGGCTATCAAATTGTGGAGTCTAGCTTCCGGGAATAAAGAGACACTACAAAAAAAAAAGGTTATTTAGCGACCAAAAATAGTGACCGAATTTGTTGGTTGCTGTTTGCGACCGAAATGGCGACCGATTGTAGGATCTAAATCAAACACTGATGAGAGTTGATATTGCGACCGAAATAGAGCGTAGCAGAGTTATCGATCTCTATTTCGGTCGCAAAATAAAGGAAAATAAAAGTAAAAAAATTATGACTTTTTAGCGACCGAAATGGCGACCGAGTTAAATGCAACGGTTAAATTTATTTATCGTTGCGACCGATATTAAATAGGTCACTAAATTTATGAATTCAAATTTCAAATTAACCCATTTAGCGACTGATTTAGCGACCGAATAATTCGGTCGCTAAAACTGAAATCCCTAAATCGCGAGCCCTTCCCCTTTCTTCCCCATTTCTCTCATTTCTTCTTTGTTCTTCTCTCTCGCGCCTCCCTGCCGCTCCCTGCCGCCACGCAACACAAAGCTCCATCCACCAAAACAACACCGCCACCACCAACATCGCCACCACCCACATTCTCTCTCTGTAACCCTGTTCTCTATCTCTTTCTCCCTTCCTCTTTTTCTTTACACTGATTTCCCCCTTTGTCTCTCCAGTGCACCACCATCACCACCGCCACCACTGTGCGGCCTCCGGTGACACCGCCACCACCACCGGTCCAAGTCAGTAGTGGCGCCGCGCGAATCAAGCCTCCACCACGGAAAGAGAAGAGCCCCACTGAAGAAACTCGTCTGCACACCCAACAAGCTTATCCAACACATCACTACTGACACCCTTCAACCAACCTCTCAAGACCACATCATCAAGTTTCGGCTCCAATAACCAAGAATTCTCAAACCTAAAGCTTTTAGGAACAGAATACCTGATTGTTGAATCCGTGTTGAGGAGAATAGGATTATGGTCCGAGATGGGGGCTATCAAATTGTGGAGTCTAGCTTCTGGGGACAAAGAGACACTACAAAAAAAAGGTTATTTAGCGACCGAAAATAGTGACCGAATTTGTTGGTTGCTGTTTGCGACCGAAATGGCGACCGATTATAGGATCTAAATCAAACACTGATGAGAGTTGATATTGCGACCGAAATAGTGACCGAAATATAGCGTAGCAGAGTTATCGGTCTCTATTTTGGTCGCAAAATAAAGGAAAATAAAAGTAAAAAAATTATGACTTTTTAGCGACCAAAATGGCGACCGAGTTAAATGCAAGGGTTAATTTTATTTATCGTTGCGACCGATATTAAATAGTTCGCTAAATTTATGAATTCAATTTTCAAATTAACCCATTTAGCGACTGATTTAGCGACCGAATAATTCGGTCGCTAAAACTGAAATCCCTAAATCGCAAGCCCTTCCCCTTTCTTCCCCATTTCTCTCATTTCTTCTTTGTTCTTCTCTCTCGCGCCTCCCTGCCGCTCCCTGCCACCACGCAACACAAAGCTCCAACCACCAAAACAACACCGCCACCACCAACATCGCCACCACCCACATTCTCTCTCTACAACCCTGTTCTCTATCTCTTTCTCCCTTCCTCTTTTTCTTTTCACTGATTTCCCCCTTTGTCTCTCCAGTGCACCACCACCAACACCGCCACCACTGTGCGGCCTCCGGTGACACCGCCACCACCACCGGTCCAAGTAGGTAGTGGCGCCGCGCGAATCACGCCTCCACCACGGTAAGCACCGCGAGCCGCCGTTTTCGTGGTGGTTTCCACCATGTGGGTTCCTTCCAAGCTTCTTCTTCTTCCCTTGTATTGATGTGTCTTCTTTCTCTCTTTGTTTTACAGAAAACCGCCCCTATCGCCGCTGTCACAGCCGTACGTCGCCACCATTAGCACCACCACAAGCTCATCTTCTTCATTGGGTGAGTGGTTTCCTCACTTCTTTGGTTCATTTTCAAGAAACCCCAAGTTTTCCCCAAACTCAAACCCTAACTTTAATTTCAGAGTTTGAATTTTGAAATTAATTGGTATTTTATGAAATTGGGATTATGATTAAGTGTTCCCCTAAATCAATTTTATCAGTCCCTTGTTTAATTGATTTTTCTCAATTTTCACCTTGAGCCTATAGACCCCCAAATCTATTTTAACTTAAACCAATGAGATTTTTTAAGAAATTAAATATGCTATTGAGCTATAGTTATAGTGTAATTGTTGAGAAATTAATTTGGCGATTTGTCTGGCTGTTTCTATGTTTGGATCGACTCTATCGGTTGTCGTTAGTGCTCGTGTTTGATTGACTTTATTATTATTGGATTGATATGCTGTGCTGGTGGTGATAAATTACTCTGTGATATTTGAATATTTATGATTTTCTGTGTTATGCATGATCTGCCTGGATTATTTCTATGCTTAGTTGACTTTAAGTGAGGATATGTGTTGTTTGGATATAATTGTTTGGGTGAGAATGAATTGACTTAGAGTTGCCCAGCCTAAACTAATTATTTAAAGATGAGTGGTGACATAGAACATGTGTTGAGGTTTTGGTGGAAGGTTAAGGCACTAGGTGGTTATTAATGTGGGTTGGTGAGGTTCGTGTATTGGTATTGTTGTTCGCGATCGTGTGTTGGGAACATGCGAGGTTGGAGTATCCAATCATGGACAAACTTAATGATGAGGGATTGGACGAGACTCCCTATGAGCCGGATGCCGGAGCTCGAGTCTTAACCCATGGTGATTAGGGTCAAGGTAGTATATGGCCAGTGCGTCTTGTGATCGAGACGTTTTATGATGTGTATGGAATCAAGGTCAGGCACTTTAGAAGTGCTTCTTGGACGTGGAAGCTACTCACAGTAGCTTCCAGCCAAAGCACTTCAACCCAAATCAATCAAGTTTCCAAACATGCTATTAGATGTTTTCAGTTGTTTAGTATTTTTGTCTAAGTCTATGCCTGTGAGGGCTCCTACCGAGAGGATACCCTCAACAGTGTTTTGGTAATGTAATAGATAAACATGGGGTATTTATATATTATAACCTTGATTAGTACTTATTGACTGTGGTGTGTTTTTATGTTTTGATCGTTAATTAGTACATTATTAAACTTTTTTTTATAAATAATTATTAAACTTGCGTTAATTAATGTATATGTTTTCTTGATCATATTGACTGTGGTGTTTTGGATCGTTAGTACATCATATTTACGTTTTCTATTTATTCAAAAAAAAAATATTGGTGTATTTTGTTTATATCAGAAATTAAAAATCAATGGGGTAATAGTTGAAAAACAAAATTTGGTCGGTAGGATTAAGTTACAGGAAAATATGTATAAAAAAAATTCAAAATTTGTGACCGAAATAGCGACCGAAAATCGGTCACTAAATTCGGTTATCTGAGCATCCGACCAACTATACAACGACCGAAATATATAATTTTGTGACCGAAATATCGGTCGCAAATTTGTGACCGAAATACAAATTCGGCCGCTAAACATTTAGCCACCAGGGTTTCTGCTACCCCCTTAATTCGGTCGCTAATTCGGTCGCTACACATTTTAGCAACCGAATTATCATATTTAGCGACCGAAAGCTTCGGTCGTTAAATAGGTTTTTTTTTTTGTAGTGAGAACCAAGAAGATGTGACCATTGCTCTATCTAGCCTCTCTTCCACTGCTCTAACCGAACCTCTACTTTTTCACCAAGTATATGGGTATCCTTTCAGCTGCAAATCCATCAGGTTCGAGTCATTTACCGCATCCCAAAAGCCATTCATCAACCAAGGTGGGTGTTCAACTAATCCTCTCTTGTCATTAGGTGAGAGAATGTCGTTTAAATCACCTATGATACACCAAGGCAGAGGTGACATCCGCGAAAGAGCCCTGAGCAGGTTCTAAGACTCATGACGATGAGTCCGCTGAGGTATCCCATAAAAACTGTTAGTCTCCATCTACCATGAGCCGCATCCATCACTTCTAGATTAATAAAGTTCTTAGAGAAATTGAGAACCGGGACATTTACATTATTATTCCATAACACAACAACTCCACCACTTCTACCCTCTGTATCCACCACAAGGCAAGCATCAAAACCCAACTTAACTTTAATCTCCTCGACTTTATTCACATGTGCCAAAGATTCAAAAAGAAAAAACACATCCGGTTTATTATCCCGGACAAGGTTCTTAAGAGAAGGAACTGCTCTCAGGTGACCCAGGCCCCAATAGTTCCAGCTGAGGACAATCATTGTTCCCAGCGGGCCTGGGGACCTGGGCCAGCAGATAAAAAAGACACTGCGTTAGGGTTTGTTCCACCATTCTCTAACAAAGAATTGTAACCTGCGAGCCCTAGTTGGGTACCAGATTCACTACGGCGACGTTTGGGGTTGGTTTCCTCATTTTCATGCACGTGCTCCTCATGCATTAATTGTCTAGTCTGGTCATTATTTTTAAAATAATGCACCGAATCTGCATGGCCACCGTTACACATATATGGGGATATCATAACTGCTTTTCCAGAATCAATTGCAACACCATTATTAGCAGCCCCGCGATTTGAGGAGGAATTGTTGGGATCTTGATTAGAAAAAGGGAAATCCTAACTACGAGTGGCTGCTCCTCAGAGTCACTAAGTTTTGATGCTAAAAAAAGGATTAAATTTACTTGGCAAAGTGTTAGTTGAGATCTAACATGTTCTTTCAGTTATGCAGGATCACTTTAATAAGTAAAATAAACTTGGGATAAGTTCACATTGAAAAATACGCGTCCACCCCGGTAGACGGGCTGCTCAAGCACTTTGGTAAAGTTACTTAGTTATTTAATTAAGTAGACTAGCTTTCTTTAGGAGACGAGGCTATAAATATTTACTAGATGAATACCTAAATAACTTGTTAGGTACAGCAAGTCCAAAGACTTGAAAATAAGCGCGTCCATATTGCGACGTAAGCAGACGGAAGTAATTAGTTGAAGAAAACGAACTGAAACTCAAAGTAATCCAGTAAACGAGCTCTAACCGCCATGTCACTAGACGGAGATCTTTATAACTCATTAAGAAATAGCAAGTCCGAAGACTTGATAGATAAGAGGATATGCCACGTCATTAGACGAGCTAAGTAAAATATAGAACAGACTTGGACTCTCATATGAATGAGCAGACGGAGTTTCTTTTCAGACGACCTCCATCTTTGAATGAATTAAATGCAATCCAAATCTCTTATATTTATTTCAAATGATTGATATTTATTTCATTAGAATATTTGTTATTCACATTTATTTTATCTGCTTTAATATTTCAAATTGTTGTAAAAGAAACTTAGTACAATCAAGAAACACAAAAAGCAGAATCGTACATTAAGATACTGCAAAACGATCTGTACGATGACAACTTTATGACTGAAAAAGTTGTATTATACACAAAAGAGGAACAAAAAATGCTCAAGCTGCAATACTCAGAGGAATGAACCTCCAAATTCATGCTACCTCGATAACCAAGAGTACTGTTCAGCATTGTTACAATCAAGCTATCAGTCACAACGGATATTATGCATTAAATGCTATCTCTAAATTCAAAGTAACCGTTGAAGAAATACAAGAGAAGAAGAAGGTCACTACAAATTGAAGACCTCAGATACCGAAGACAGAACTCTTACCTGCACAATCTTGCTAGCTGAACTTTTGCCATTTGATAATCATTCATTTCATTATTCGTTCAAGAGCAAGAGTTTGTATTCTTTAGTTTGAATATTGTTGTAATATTCAACTGATCTTAAACTGTCATATTCTCACACATAGTTAGTTAAGAAGATCAAACCTTAAATCTCTTTGTTAGAGTAAGAGCCTGAAGAGGCTTGGTAAGAAAAGAATACTTGTATACCTGGAGAGGTGTTGAATACATGGTTGTAATCTATTTGGAGAAATAGTGGATAAATCCTTCAAGTCGAAGGGACTGGACGTAGCTCTTGGTTGGAAGAGAGTGAACCGGGATAAAATCTCTTCCGTGAATCTTCTATCCCTAAACTTTTCAGTTTTATTTGCTTTTACTAACTGTGCGGTTTTGATATTGCTTTTGTTAAAGTCTTTTAAAAAGGATCTTTGTCTTTGTGTGTGTTTGTTTCAAATTTATTTGAGTGCAAAAACTGTATTAAAGGTTGTTTTCGAAAATTATTAACAAGCACAACTCAACCCCCCTTCTTGTGTTTTACAGTGACAACTTCAATCGCTTGCTTGATCTCCGAACGAAGACTGTCCTCGAACTTTACACACTTTGACCGATCATCCACCATGACCTGATAAGGTGTGTAATACCTAGCTCTCTCCTCAAACTTAGCCGCATACTCGCCCACTAACATATTTCCCTGCTTCAGCCCCAAGAACTCCATCTCTTTCTTGTCACGTACATCCGTAGGGAAATACTTCTCCAAAAACCTATCTCTGAACATAGCCCGGGTTACTGTTGTACCCTCAGCCACCATCCTCTTATGACAGTTCTCCCACCAGTGCTCAGCCTCCTCAGTGAGCATAAAAATGGCAAAGATAACCCTCTGCTGATCATTGCAGTCCATAGCTCTGAAGATCTTCTCGATCTCCCTCATCTACAACAAAACTCCTTTGAGGTCATAAGCTCCTCTGAAAGATGACGGATTGTTCCGCTGGAACTTTTCGAGTCCCTGAAACTCAGCTAGTCCTCCGTTGTTGTTATCTTGAACTTGACCGATCGCATTGGCAAGGAGTATCAACGCATCTACGATAGCCTGGTCGTTTCTGCCTCCTCTTCCTGCCATAAGTTCCTGTAAACGCCCAAACAACTCGTTAAGTACGGAACTCAAAGCAGGAAAAGCTAGAGCATCTATCATATAGCATCATTGTTTATAACAAGTATAGACAATTCAAACAAGACCACATAACACTATCACAACAGACTCATACCACGTCCGGACAGCGCCGAACTGCTTTGATACCACTAAATGTGACACTTTCTACCCCGTATATTATTTATAAAATATTTACTTAAAAGAGGTAATATAAAAACATGCATTTATTTCATTAAAATAAAAACTTGGATAAAAGGTACCACATTGTAACAACTCAATGCGGAGATAACATAAAGGTTTAAAAGAAATAAAACATAACGAAGCAATATCATAACTCAACCCTGATGTCACATACAGAGCTGGTATAACCGTTCCAGAATAAACCCTCGGAATATAACTGAAACTACTAGACTAGAAACAGGGAAATCCTAACTACGAGTGGCGGCTCCTCAGAGTCACTCCTCTCCTAGCTGTTCTTCATCCTCTGCATAAAACCATACATGCCAACAAGAAGACAGAGAACGGGGAGTAAGAAATCTTGTAAACACAACGACATGGAGATAGTAAGCAAGATGAACATACATCATAACATGGCATAGCAATAAACAACATATAAGATCGTTATATAACAACTATAACAACATATCAACTCAACAAACATATGCTATGAGGTGCAACACTACTCCGCTACTCCGTTATGCATGTGGATCCAAACCTTCACTTGTTAGTGTTGTATTGCTTGTCGATTTCATTCACCTTATGCACTTGAGTTTCGAGTTCTAGTGATTAAATATTTTATTTCATATTTGTTAGTATTGTATTGCTTGTCAATTTCATTCACCTTATGCACTTGAGTTTCAAGTGCTAATGGTTAAATATTTTATTTCATATAAAAAGCCATAGAATCCCGTTTGAGATGCAATATCAATGAGTACGTGTACCTTTTCAAGGTACCACTCATTATATTGAATCTTAAATTGTCCAAGTTAGACAGTTTGGGAAAAATATTTTCTTGACAAAGTTAACGATTATTCTTTGGATTCTCGTATCTTACACTAGATTGAATTTTGGCATGTTACATTTCATGTTGTTCTCTGGGTGCATACACTAGTGGAAATAATGTAATATACGGGAACGTTTTACGTCAGTTGACCATATGTTTGACGTTAAAAATGAGGCGGTGACAGTTTTGCAAATATCAGACTTCATTAATTCAATTTTAACATCAGTTGTTGTAAGGACTGACGTTAAAAGTGAAGTGACTCACTTTTAACGTCAGTTCAATAAACAACTGACGTTAAAAGTGAGTCACTTCACTTTTAACTTATGTTCTTTCATCAACAGACGTTAAAGGTTATTTTAATAATTTTTTTATCTAGTATACGTACCCTTCCGCATTGCCTTCCTCAAAGTTTCAGTTTCACAATTGCTTTGATGTTTTGTGTTTCTGTTTTGAAAACTAAAATATATGTGCGAAGTATAAGTTGAATCAATAACCCAAACCGGATCTCATTCATGAAGTAAAATACAGACTGATACAGAAGATTGAAAGGGTTTAAAATCCTATAAAAAGTTACATTGAAAGGGTTTAAAATCCTAAACATTTGTTGAGGCTTCATTCCCTTCACGGGTGAGCAAGAGAGGAAAGTCGAGCGACTGAGTTTTCCAGAGCGGCTGAGCAAGGGTGCACCCGATCTGTTTCAGCAATGGTCTTGGAACAGTCATTTGCTTCCAAAGCTGCCGATTCTCCGGAAATATGATAAGGTGAGCAACTCACATTATGTGATTTACACAACCTTATCACCTATGTTATGTAATTTACACAACCTCAGAAGTTGATTGACCATTAAGACAAAGATCTTTGAGTCTAGGAATAGGAAGAAAGAGTGATGAAGTTAATCTCCATGGCAGAGCCATATTGTGAAGCAGAAAATTAAAAGGATGGAAGGAAGCTATTTATAGGAGCAGGGGATGAATTTACTAAGCTATTCTCATTTTCTTGAAAACTTATCTATAAACTTAATGCTCATTAAGAGGATTAAGTTACAAGGTGCATGGGTAAGTAGCACAATAATCAAAGGAATGAATGTTGTTGTAGAAACTTATACACCTTTAACGTCAGTTGTTTAATAAAACTGACATTAAAAGTGTTTTTAAAATAAAAATATTTATTTTTAACGTCAGCTTTTTATACAACTGACATTAAAAGTGTGATTTTTACTTAAGTATAATAAATAGCTGACGTAAATAATCCTATATATTATAAACATGCAGAATGAATATTGGAAATAATGTAATATACGGGAACTTGGCAGTCATAAATTAAGTTGACGTTAAAAATGAGGTGGTGGCAGTTTGTAAATATTAAATCACTATTTGCGTCAGTTGTGTAAAGAACTTGTGTAAATATTAAACAAGTTTATTTTTAATCTTCATTAATTAGCTTGAATTAGTAAACATATTCTTGTGAAAATTAAAATAAATAAACACTTAACATAAAAGTGTTATATGTATAATCAAATCGTATCTCATTGAAGCGATTCATAAGTTACAATTACATGATTAAAAGATAAAAAATTTCTGCAACATAGCACTAAAATATTAAAAAGTTTCTGCTTCAACATCAATTTCTTCTCAGATATGTCCTCAGAAACTCCAATGGATGCATCGATCCCCTCCCTCATTTGAAGTCCTTGATGCTCCATCTGTGCTTTATCCACAGTCCCTTGGGGAGGAGATGGAATAAAGTGAGGGAGTCATATTATGTGATTTACTCAACCTCAGAAGTTTTTGGACCATTAAGACAGAGACCTTTAAGTCTAGGTATAGGAAGAAATAACAAAAGTCTCAAATGTGATAGAACCATATTGTGAAGGAATAGAAAACGCACGAAATATAAAGGAAAAGAAGAGGCTGTATTTACAGACTGATACAGAAGAATGACACTTTATATAGAGAATAGAGTCTCTCTGATTTTCTTGAAAACTTATCTATAAACTTAATGCTCATTAAGAGGATTAAGTTACAAGGTGCATGGGTTAGCACAGTAGTCAAAGGAATGATTTTTTTTTTTTGCAGAAACTTATACACTTTTAACGTCAATTGTCTTCAACAACTGACGTTAAAAGTGCTTTTAAAATAAAAAATATTTATTTTTAACGTCGGTTGTTTAATAAAACTGACGTTAAAAGTTTGATTTTTACTTCAATTAAATAAATAGTCAAAGGAATTAATGTTTTTGGATAAACGTCTACACTTTTAACGTCAGTTTCTTAAGATAACTGACGTTAAATATATGACCTTTAACGTCAGTTTTTACAAACAACTGACGTCAAATGTTGTTTTATTTTGGTTTACACCCGCGCGCCTTCTGCACTTCACTCTGTACGTCTCTTTTCTCTTTTAATGGATGCCAAGAGACAGAAGAAGCGTCGGCGGCCTTAATTGGAGAGCAGATTTATGAGAGGGTAAATGACATCGATGTTATATTCGGCAAGTCCAAAAAGAAAGGTAAAGCTGCTGAGAAAAACATATGGAAGAAGAGGTCGATATTCTTTGATCTTTCATACTAGCGCAAGCTTGATGTCAGACACTGCATTGATGTGATGCATGTGGAGAAAAATGTGTGTGATAGTGTGATCGGGATGCTTCTCAACATTCAGGGCAAGACAAAGGATGGTGTGAATGCTCGTCTCGACCTCATTGCTATGGGTATATGAGAGCAGTTAGCTCTAGTTGTTGAGGATGGTAAGCAGACTTATTTGCCGCCAGCATGTCATACTTTGTCAAAAAAAAAGAGACAAAGTTTCTGCAGGTGTCTTCAGGGCATCAAAGTTCCACATGGTTACTCTTCAAATATGAAGAGGCTTGTCTCTAGTGATCTTAAATTGGTTGGCTTAAAGTCTCACGATTGTCACATCTTGATGCAACAACTTCTGCCCATTGCTATTCGTGGTATTGCTCCAAAAAATGTGAGACATGCCATTACTCGGTTGTGCTCATTCTTCAATTCTATATGTAGCAAAGTCGTTGACCCACGTATGTTGGATGACTTGGAAGTTGAGGCTGCTACAATCTTGTGCCAATTGGAGATGTATTTTCCTCCTTCCTTTTTCGACATAATGGTTCACTTAATTGTTCATTTGGTGAGGGAGATTAGATTATGTGGGCTGGTTTTTCTGAGATGGATGTACCCAGTTGAGCTCTACATGAAGATCTTGAAAGGGTACGTGAAGAATCCTCATCGTCCGAAAGCATCTATTGTTCAAAGGTATGTTGCAGAAGAAGCTATTGAGTTTTGTTCGGACTACCTTCATAACACGGATCCTATAGGGGTTCCTAAGCCTCGGCATGATGAGATCAGATGTCAAGGTTAGGATACACATGGCTTAAGAATTAATAGCAAGGATCGGGAGGAAGTGCTTCAAGCACATTTGTATGTATTGAACAACATCGAATGTGTTCAGCCTTTCTTATTTGAACATAAAAGAAAAGTCAATCAAGAAAACCCTCGAATGAGCGAAAGGTGGTTGTTGAACAAGCATAACAAGACTTTCTTACCATGGTTCAAGGAAGAAATGCTTAAGGATGGTAGTACTGCTTCTGATGACGTAAGATGGCTAGTACGTGGGCCTAGCTTCAACATCATATGTTGGAGCGGATACGACATAAATAACTTTTCCTTTTATACAAAGGAACAAGTGGTCGCGCTGTCGCGCACTCGCCAAAAAGCGAGCGGTTTATAAAACTGTAGTTTAGGAGCGACAACTCGGATATCGTCTCACAAGGACTCTTGACTTGTTATTTACCACAAAAATCATTTTTTTTTGGGGGGGGGGGGGGGGGGTGGGGTTGGATTTGAATGCAATCAAGAAAACAATGCAAAAACAGAGTAGTTTAAAAGATTATCAAATAGCTAAAAAACGATTAATCTACTATTCTGATTTCCCAACTATCATCGGTTCATGTAAATTCCAAGCCCTAAGCAGATTCTAATCCCCTCCTGGTTGTAGCAACAATTAACAAGCGAAATCACTACTACAGATATATGTCCCTATTCCCGAATTAAGCAAACGGGGTTAAGCCCTTCGTGAACTAAGCGAACACGAATTGAACACACGCGAATTAAGCAAACGCGATTATATATAGGAACATAACATCACCGAAATAAATCAACACAACACTATACACTCCTGAATTAAGCAAACAGAAATATATAGCATAGCATTGAAAAGGGAAAAGCATACAAAACAGGAATTATAAGAACCTCAAGTATGATGGAAATCAATTACAGTAGATTAATCTAAGAAATTTAGTTCTCCATGGAAAAACGAAACACACAAAAAATATATAAAGAAAACAATGGAGAAGCCAAAAGTTTCTATAATCTGCCCAGAACAGCCATTTATAGTATTCAGAAACTGAGCCCACTCGCGAGACGAACCCTCATTCGCGAGGCGAATATCATGAAGAGCCTGCAACGTTTTGTCTTCTCGCGGGGCGAAGTACGGCTCGCGTGGCGAGGAATGGAAAAGTCATGGCTTCTGGTCTTCAGTCTCGCAAGGCGAGACATGGATCCGCGAGGCGACACAGAATGGGTTGCATTTCTCTGGAACAGTCAGCTATCTGGGTCGCGAGGCAAGGTGTTGTTCGCAGGGCGAACCAGAGAGGATGACATTTTTGCTGTTCAGCTAGCTTTCAGGTTCGCGTGGCGAGAAGACTCTCGCGAGGCGAACACCTCCAGACTTGAAATTTCCCTGATTCTTTATTCCCTTGACTTCTAACTTAACCTGAAAACAATAAAATAGTCATAAGTGCTTTATTTGACTCAAAACTGGCTAAATTAACCTAAAACTACTCAAACGACTCAAAATGTTGCTTAAGGACAATCAAGTCTAATTTGGGTGAAAATGAGATATAATTAGCACAAAACCCTGGTCATACTAGCCATAAAACTAGATGAGCCAGAGGCTGATCAACAAGATAACAAGAGTACCATGCAAATTAGTGGGGTTATGATCATGGCCGAAGCAATGCACTTCTCTAGTGCAAAGGACATAAAACCCGTTAAAGCAAGACCGACACCTTACTTTGGATATATTGAAGATATTTGGGTGCTCGATTACACTAAGCTTACGGTGCCGTTTTTTAAATGTAAGTGGGTTGATAGTAACGGTGGTGTACAAACCGACAAATTGGGATTCACATTGGTAGACCTCAACAAGTTAGGTCATATAAATGAGCCTTTCATAATGGCTTCCCAAGCAAAACAAGTGTTCTACATCACTGATCCTTCTAACAAAAGGTTGTCCGTGGTTTTCCAAGGAAAAAGCATGTATAATGGTAGTGATGAAAATCAAGATTCAAATCTTGATATTCCTGAGACTCCTTCTTTTTCAACAAACATGCCTACTATAATCGAGGAGACACTAGTGGAAAATATACATTAGACGGTAAAGGTTTACGTCAGTTAACCAAAAGCTAGACATTAAAAAGGAGGCGGTGGAAGTTTTGTAAATATCAAACTTCATTAATTCAATTTTAACGTCAGTTGTTTTAAGGACTGACGTTAAAAGAGAAGTGACTCACTTTTAACGTTAGTTCAATAAACAACTGACATTAAAAGTGAACCTTTTAACGTCAGTTCTTCACTGAACTGACGTTAAAAGTGTCTCACTTCACTTTTAACTTCTGTTCTTTCATCAACAGACGTTAAAGGTTATTTTAATAATTTTTTTTATCTATTATACATACCCTTCCGCATTGCCTTCCTGAAAGTTTTAGTTTCACAATTGCTTTGATGTTTTGTGTTTCTATTTTGAAAACTAAAATATATGTGCGAAGTATAAGTTGATTCAATAACCCAAACCGGATCTCATTCATTGAAAGGGTTTTAAATCCTTTAAAATCCTATAAAAAGTTACATTGATAGGGTTTAAAATCCTATAAAAAGTTACATTGATAGGGTTTAAAATCCTATAAAAAGTTACATTGAAAGGTTTTAAAATCCTAAACATTTTGTTGAGGGGCTTCGTTCCCTTCACGGGTGAGCAAGAGAGGAGAGTCGAGCGACCGAGTTTTCCAGAGCGGCTGAGCAAGGGTGCACCCGATCTGTTTCAGTCTTGGAACAGTCATTTGCTTCCAACGCTGATGTTCTGGTGCTGTAGCTAGCTGCCGATTCTCCAGAAAGATGATAAGGTGAGCAACTCACACTATGTGCTTTACACAACCTTATCACCCATGTTATGTGATTTACACAACCTCAGAAGTTGTTTGACCATTAAGACAAAGACCTTTGAGTCTAGGAATAGGAAGAAAGAGTGATGAAGTTAATCTCCACGGCAGAGCCATATTGTGAAGCAGAAAATTAAAAGGATTGAAGGAAGCTATTTATAGGAGCAGGGGATGAAGTTACTAAGCTATTCTGATTTTCTTGAAAACTTACCTATAAACTTTAATGCTCATTAAGAGTATTAAGTTACAAGGTGCATGGGTAAGTAGCACAGTAGTCAAAGGAATGAATTCTTGCAGAAACTTATACACCTTTAACGTCAGTTGTTTAAAATAGTTGACGTTAAAGGTGTTTTTAAAATAAAAAATATTTATTTTTAACGTCAGTTTTTTATACAACTGACGTTAAAAGTGTGGTTTTTACTTCAGTATAATAAATAACTGACGTAAATAATCCTATAAATTATAAACGTGCAGAATGAATATTGGAAATAATGTAATATACGGGAACTTGGCAGACATAAATTAAGTTGACGTTAAAAATGAGGTGGTGGCAATTGATTGGCAGTCATATTTATTTTTAACGTCAGTTTTTTATACAACTGACGTTAAAAGTGTGGTTTTTTACTTCAGTATAATAAATAGCTGACGTAAATAATTCTATAAATTATAAACGTGCAGAATGAATATTATAAATAATGTAATATACGGGAACTTGGCAGTCATAAATTATGTTGATGTTAAAAATGAAGTGGTGACAATTTGTAAATATTAAATCACTATTTGCGTCAGTTGTGTAAAGAACTTGTGTAAATATTAAACAAGTTTATTTTTAATCTACATTAATTATCTTGAATTAGTAAACATATTCTTGTGAAAATTAAAATAAATAAACACTTAACCTAAAAGTGTTATATGTATAATCAAATCGTATCTCATTGAAGCGATTCATAAGTTACAATTACATGATTAAAAGATAAAAAATTTCTGCAACATAGCACTAAAATAATAAAAAGTTTCTGCTTCAACATCAATTTCTTCTCAGTTCTGTACTCAGAAACTCCAATGGTGCATCGATCCCCTCCCTGCTCATTTGAAGTCCTTGATGCTCCATGTGTGCTTTATCCACAGTCGCTTGGGGAGGAGATGGAATAAAGTGAGGGAGTCATATTATGTGATTTACACAACCTCAGAAGTTTTTTGACCATTAAGACAGAGACCTTTAAGTATAGGTATAGGAAGAAATAACAAAAGTCTCAAATGTGATAGAACCATATTGTACAGGAATAGAAAACGCACGAAATATAGAGGAAAAGAAGAGGGTGTATTTACATACTGATACAGAAGAATGACACTTTATATAGAGAATAGTTTCTCTCTGATTTTCTTGAAAACTTATCTATAAACTTAATGCTCATTAAGAGGATTAAGTTTCAAGGTGCATGGGTTAGCACAGTAGTCAAAGGAATGAATTTTTTTGCAGATATACACTTTTAACGTCAGTTGTCTTCAAAAACCGACGTTTAAAAAATATTTATTTTTAACGTCAGGTTTTTATACAGCTGACGTTAAAAGTTTTATTTTTACTTCAATTAAATAAATAGTCAAAGGAATTAATGTTTTAACGTCAGTTTCTTAATACAACTGACGTTAAATATATGATCTTTAACGTCAGTCTTTACAAACAACTGACGTCAAATGTTGTTTTATTTTGGTTTACACCCGTGCGCCTTCTGCACTTCGCTCTGTACGTCTCTTTTCCCTTTTCATCATGCTCAACCCTCACTCTCAACCCTCACTCTCACTCTGCCCTAATCGCGAGCTCATCTCCACCGCAACCACCGCGAGGGCTTCTTCGCCACCACCGTGAGGTACATTATTAACCCTAACTCTTCTTTCCATTCATTCTTTGCAATAACTTTACATCTCTCTTTCCCCTTCCCGCGCACTAACTCTCCTTGTCCCTCTGCTCTCAGTAACCACATCAAACGTTGGCCACCACTCGATCTCCCTTCCCCACCACCACGCGAGCACCTATTTCTGGTGAGTCTTTAGGGCACATTTTTTTATTTTTGGTTTTGAGTGTATGTTGAAACTGTAGTCTCAGTAGTTGAAACATGAAACCGTGAGTTTGAATTGTTTGGAATGTACATCTCTATTTTTGGTTTTGAGTGCACGTTGCTCTGCTGGTTGATCTGTCACGGCCGTGATGCTCATCACGGCTAGGCCGTGATCAGTTCTGCCTGTGATGGTCTGGTTCATTTGGCACGTTACGGCCGTGATGGACATCACTGCCAGGCTGTGACCAGTGCTTGGCAATCCTCAAAAACTATAGTTTTCAATCTCCCGTATTGTCCTTATATTGGATATATGTTTTGTATATCTACAGGACCTATCTAGTTATGGATCGTAGTTGGATGGTTTGTAAGCGCACTAGTGCTGAGTGTTTGAAGGGGGTGGGAGAATTTATAGAATTTGCTCAAAGGAATGTTCCTAATAGTAATGGAATGTTCTGTTGTCCGTGTGTCAAGAGTTTGAATACGAGAAAATGTACGGTGAAGGATATACGTACTCATTTGATTTATGAAGGGATTTGCTTGAGTTATACAAGATGGATATGGCATGGTGATGTGTTGTTGAGTAGCACGGTAAGTGTCTCCCAAAGTGAGGACGTTGACGTAGATATGGAGGATGATCGAGTAGAGGACATGATCCGTGATATTGGACAAGAATCTTTTCATCGAGCTCATGTGTATGATAGGTTGTGCGGTGATGCGAATAAGCCTTTATATCCAGGGTGTACTACTCATACACGGTTGTCAGCGGTGCTCAAATTGGTTTGTGTGAAGGTGAGAGATGGTTGGACCGATAAAAGCTTCACAGAATTGCTTGAAGTGTTAAAAGACTTGCTTCCGGAGGACAACACATTGCCTGACCGTAACTATGAGGCCAAGAAGGTATTGTGTCCTATGGGTATGGAGTATAAGAAGATACACGCATGCCCCAATGATTGCATACTATACACCGGTGTTCATGAAGACAATCACGATTGCCCCAAATGTGGGTTATCACGATACAAAGTGAAGGGTGGTGATGATGATGATGATGATCTTGATGATGTGATAAAAAAGGGTCCTCCTGCGAAGGTGTTGTGGTATCTTCCAATAATTCCAAGGTTCAAGCGATTGTTTGCCAATGCGAAAGATGCGAAGAATCTTAGATGGCATAATGATGAGAGGAAACGTGATGGAAAGGTTCGTCATCCTGCTGATTCTATTCAATGGAAGAATATCAATACTATGTTTCCGGATTTCGCCGATGAGCCAAGAAACCTAAGGCTTGGACTTGCTACGGATGGAATGAATCCTTATGGTAACATGAGTAGTATTCATAGTTCATGGTCTGTTCTGTTGGTAATTTACAACATGCCCCCTTGGTTGTGCATGAAGCGCAAATGCATGATGTTGTCTATGATGATTTCGGGCCCAAAGCAACCGAGAAATGACTTAGATGTTTAACTAGGTCCCTTGATTGAAGACTTGAAAACGCTGTGGGTGGAAGGTGTTGATGTAGTTGATGGGTATTCTCATGAGACTTTCAAGCTTCATGCCATGTTATTTTGCACCATTAACGACTTTCCAGCATACGGTAACTTGTCCGGGTACAGTGTCAAGGGGCATAAAGCATGCCCTATATGTGAAGAAGGCACATGCTACACTCGGTTGCATCATGGAAAGAAGACGGTTTACCTTGGGCATCGGAGATTTCTTAGACGTGATCACCCATATCGTAAGATGAAAAAAGCTTTTAATGGATGCCAAGAGACAGAAGAAGCACCGGCGGCCTTAATTGGAGAGCAGGTTTATCAGAGGGTAAATGACATCGATGTTATATTCGGCAAGTCCAAAAAGAAAGGTAAAGCTGCTGAGAAAAACATATGGAAGAAGAGGTCGATATTCTTTGATCTTCCATACAGCGCAAGCTTGATGTCAGACACTGCATTGATGTGATGCATGTGGAGAAAAATGTGTGTGATAGTGTGATCGGGACGCTTCTCAACATTCAGGGCAAGGCAAAGGATGGTGTGAATGCTTGTCTCAACCTCGTTGCTATGGGTATACGAGAGCAGTTAGCTCCAGTTGTTGAGGATGGTAAGCGGACTTATTTGCCGCCAGCATGTCATACTTTGTCAAAAAAAGAGAGACAAAGTTTATGCGGGTGTCTTCAGGGCATCAAAGTTCCACATGGTTACTCTTCAAATATGAAGAAGCTTGTCTCTAGTGATCTTAAATTGGTTGGCTTGAAGTCTCATGATTGTCACATCTTGATGCAACAACTTCTGCCCGTTGCTATTCGTGGTATTGCTCCAAAAAATGTGAGACATGCCATTACTCGGTTGTGCTCATTTAATTCTATATGTAGCAAAGTCATTGACCCCCGTATGTTGGATGACTTAGAAGTTGAGGCTGCTACAATCTTGTGCCAATTGGAGATGTATTTTCCTCCTTCCTTTTTCGACATAATGGTTCACTTAATTGTTCATTTGGTGAGGGAGATTAGATTATGTGGGCCGGTTTTTCTGAGATGGATGTACCCAGTTGAGGGTTACATGAAGATCTTGAAAGGGTACGTGAAGAATCCTCATCGTCCGGAAACATCTATTGTTCAAAGGTTTGTTGCAGAAGAAGCTATTGAGTTTTGTTCGGACTACCTTCATAACACGGATCCTATAGGGGTTCATAAGCCTAGGCATGATGAGATCAGATGTCAAGGTAAGGGTACACATGGCTTAAGAATTAATAGGAAGGATCGGGAGGAAGTGCTTCAAGCACATTTGTATGTATTGAACAACATCGAATGTGTTCAGCCTTTCTTATTTGAACATAAAAGAAAAGTCAATGAAGAAAACCCTCGAATGAGAGAAAGGTGGTTGTTGAACAAGCATAACAAGACTTTCTTACCATGGTTCAAGGAAGAAATGCTTAAGGATGGTAGTACTGCTTCTGATGACGTAAGATGGCTAGCACGTGGGCCTAGCTTCAACGTCATATGTTGGAGCGGATACGACATAAATAACTTTTCCTTTTATACAAAGGAACAAGATAACAAGAGTACCATGCAAAATAGTGGGGTTATGATCGTGGCCGAAGCAATGCACTTCTCTAGTGCAAAGGACACAAAACCCGTTAAAGCATCGAGACCTTACTTTGGATATATTGAAGATATTTGGGTGCTCGATTACACTAAGCTTACTGATGAGGTATTTAAATGTAAGTGGGTTGATAGTAACGGTGGTGTACAAACCGATGAATTGGGGTTCACATTGGTAGACCTCAACAAGTTAGGTCATATAAATGAGCCATTCATAATGGCTTCCCAAGCAAAACAAGTGTTCTACATCACTGATCCTTCTAACAAAAGGTTGTTCGTGGTTCTCCAAGGAAAAAGCATGTATAATGGTAGTGATGAAAATGAAGATTCAAATCTTGATATTCCTGAGACTCCTTCTTTTTCAACAAACATGCCTACTATAATCGAGGAGACACAGGTGGACGATGTACATGCCACTTGTGATGATCATCACGAAGGAATATTGATATAGGTAGTTTAAACTTAGTATACATTTATTTTTAATTTTATTTATGTATTTATTTTGAGTTGTAACCTATGTTAATAAATATATATTGTTTCTGAACAGGCATACATATGGATCATTGTTCCATTTTTCCTTTGCAATTCTGTAATGTGTGTGATATTCTGTGTTACTGTGATATTTACTGAATGCAGGATAGCTGAGGGGAGTGATATTATAAAACTGAATTTTAAAAAAAAATTACTATTAACGTCAGTTGCATGAAACAACTGACGTTAATAGTATTTTATAAAATATACAGTACACTATTAACGTCAGTTGTTTATTACAACTGACGTTAAAATTAAGACCTTTAACGTCAGTTCTTAATAACAACTGACGTTAGTTCTAACAAAATTAACGTCCGTTCTGAAAAGAACTGACGTTAATTTTTACAAAATTAACGTCAGTTGTTTTAAAGAACTGACGTTAATTTTGACAAAATTAACGTCAGTTGTGTTAAAGAACCGACGTTAATAGTTATATATTTAAAAGTTTAACTTTTAACGTCAGCTGTATTTACGTCAGTCGATATTCTGGTGTAAAAACTCAATTTTAACTCACGTAAAAAGCACTTATTGCACTAGTGAGACACAGGTGGACGATGTACATGCCACTCGTGATGATCATCACGAAGGGATATTGATATAGGTAGTTTAAACTTAGTATACATTTATTTTTATTTATATTTCTGTATTTATTTTGAGTTATAACCTATCTTAATAAAAATATATTGTTTCTGAACAGGCATACATATGGATCATTGTTCCATTTTTCCTTTGCAATTCTGTAATGTGTGTGATATTCTGTGTTACTGTGATATTTACTGAATGCAGGATAGCTGAGGGGAGTGATATTTTAAAACTGAATTTAAAAAAAAAATCTATTAACGTCAGTTGTATCAAACAACTGACGTTAATAGTATTTTATAAAATATACAGTACACTATTAACGTCAGTTGTGTAAAACAACTGACGTTAAAATTAAAACCTTTAACGTCAGTTTCGTTATAACAACTGACGTTAGTTTAACAAAATTAACGTCCGTTGTCTTAAAGAACTAACATTAATAGTTTTATGTTTAACGTTAGTTGTTTAAACAACTGACGTTAATTTTGACAAAATTAACGTCAGTTGTGTTAAAGAACCAACGTTAATAGTTTTATATTTAACGTCAGTTCTCAACTGACATTAAAATTTTAACTTTTAACGTCAGTTGTATTTACGTCAGTCAGTATTTTCACGTAAAAAATCAATTTTAACTGACGTAAAATGCATTTATTGCACTAGTGATACTTGATCGTGGTGGAATAACTGCATTCAATTGGTGTATACCGGAAACCAATGGGAAATGATGCCAAAATTTCGTCTGGTATAAGGCATGAGAATTACGGAATAACTATTAATGGAGTGTTGAAAAGGTTTGTTCTTGATTGGGTTTGGGCCATACCTTGTAATAAGAATTGAAGAACGATGGAGCTATGAGACATCTTATTTGCCCAATTAAACATTTATCTTTAAATAGCGACCGATCTTTTTAATTTAGAGACCATCATATTTCGGTCGCTATTTAGCGAACAACTAATATTTCGATCGCTAAACAGTTAGCTACTACGGTTTTAGTAACCGGTTATGTTCGTCGTTAATTCGGTCACTAACTGTTATAGTGACCGAATTTCAACGTTTAGCGACCGAATTTGTCGGTCGCTAAACAAATAATTTCTTGTAGTGTCACCTTCCAAGAAAAAAAAATGGTGCTTGATTTCGAGTTGTATATCCAAATTTATAATCCAAAGAGCACCTGGTGTTAGATAATGTTCATTCTACCAAAAACAACTACTTCCAAAACGAGAATAAAATTAGAAGAAGAGAACACAGTATAGCAAAACAGAGACTGGAACCAATTTACAAGAACCATTTATAAGAACCAGATGTTAATCCTCAAGACCCTTGTTGAATCCTCGTCAATGTACCATTTCAAGGACCCTGCATCAATTAACAAAGTAACCATCACCTAATCAGGTTAGTTTTCATAAAGAAATCACTCTATGCTACAAGAATGTCCGTGGATAATTGACAAACCCAAAATCTATTTAAACATGCCAGATCCATTGCAAGCATGGCATAACCAACAGTTGCTGCAAAAGGTATGCAAAAAGGATTCATCTTCTTATATGAGATTTGTAAAGCTTCAACAACATCATAAAAACTTGTTCAATACACAAGAAACAAAATGCTCAACAAAATTCTGCATTATTATCAAGTGTTTTATCTCAACATGCAAGAGAGTGATTCTACAATGAAATTATCCCACAAAATGAAATGCAAAAAAGGTTTCTCAACAAAAGATCATAACAGAATCAATTTTATGGAATGGAAGATGGAAAAATTAGATATTGATAAATCTTTGTAATGACCTCAATGTGAATTATAAACTTCAATCAATACACACTCTCAATTTCGATCAAAATATCAAGATGAATGTTGTTACCTAATTGAGCGGTTTTGAGCTTGATTCGTTGCATTTCGGGAGGTGAAATCAGTGAAGAACGGATTATGAAACCTTGGGAGCAAGCTCAGAGGTGAATCGAACGACGAAGAGTGGAATTGAATCTAATTTGGGATCCAAATCTGAGAACGCACCTTCATCTAGTGCAACTATTGTGGCGATGTCTCCGCCGTCGACGTCGAACGCTCCTTCACAATGTGATTCAAAGATGGAAAAAAAAACACAGTAATGGCATTTTCGATTGAAGTGAGAACGAGACAGATATTAGAGTGTGATGGAATGGAAGCTGAGAATGAAGATAATGCTGAGTGGGAGGATGGGTGGTAAACGGCGACAGAAGAGAGGGGATGTGAATTTTCTTCTTTCCGAAATTTTGGATGAAAAAAAATGGAGGGAAGTGATATTTTGCCTGTCATTAGATAGCTTTTATGGGCTTTTTAACAAAAGTAACCTACTTTTAGAAACTATATATCAAAATAATTACTTTTGAAACAATTTATCAAACTAATCCACTTTTTGACACAATGGAATAAAATAATATATTTTTTTTGCTGATTAGGTGACGCCAGTTTGACTAGCACCATTGACCTGTTGACCTGCCATGTGGCAGGTCATCATTGGTCCGGATAATCTGCCAAAAATAATTTTTACAGAAAAAATAATATATTAATACGAAAAAAAAAATTCAAAAAAAATAAATAATAATAATTAAAAGCAGCGCCACGTGTCACCATCCGGTGAGTAGCGCCACTGCAACAGATGGTTACAATTCTCAACTTGTTGTGATGTACGTGATTAGGCTGTTATATATATATATATATATATATATATATATATATATATTCAGGTGGTTAGTATAAGAATCAAAATATTATTGCCGACACCTACCCGCTTCTCACGTGTATTGGTACCTTCTGAATGCACAGAAAAAAGATATAATAATCATAAATTAACAAGTAACCCTAATAATTAACAAGAATACCAACTAAACAAACAACAAATATAACACTAAGATCTATACAAACAATAGTAACATTAACATAACCATAATATAATAAATAAATAGATAATGGTAATATGGGCCACTACTAATATCCTATATATCAACAAATAATATTTAAAAATTAAAAAACATTCACAAATACCAAACCTCATTATAACATTAATAGGATATTACTATATGAGCATAAACCACATTAATAATAGATTTAATAATAATAATAATAACTTCTTCAAAAATAATAATAATAATAATAACAACAAAAAAACTAACAATAATAAAAATAATGGTATATTCTGAATGCAAAAAGAAATATATAATAAAAATATTAAAAAAATAATATAAAAAATAATAAAACAGTATTATAAAAATTAAATTAAACACTTCCAGAAAAATAGTTGATAAAGAAGAGTGTAAAAAAAAAAGTAGCATAATGTTGATAAGTGAATATATAATAATTAAAAACCTCCACCGGTGATGCCTGTTGTAGTGGCGCCACTCACCGGGTGGTGACACATGGTGCTGTTTTTATTTTTATTTATATTTATTTTGAAAAAAATAATATTTTTTGTCTTAATATATTATTTTTTTTGTAAAAAAAAAACTTTTGGCAGATTACCTGGACCAATGATGACCTGCCACGTGGCAGGTCAACAGGTCAATGGCGCCAGTTAAACTGGCGCCACACAGTCAGCAAAAAAAATATTATTTTATTCCACTGTGTCAAAAGGTGAGTTAGTTTGGTAAATTGTTTTAAAAGTATGTTATTTTGGTATATAGTTTCTAAAAGTTACTTTGGTTAAAAAGCCAGCTTTTACAGCCATTTATCGTGCCTGTTTGGTTAGTTGTTGAAACGCCGTTTGAGCACCCAAACCCCAATTGCTACAGTAATTGGAGTGTTTGGGTGCAAAATTCAGTTGGAAATGATTGATTTATGGTGGGCAAAACTGAGTTTTGTGGAAGTAAAAAATTTTAGCTTTTCCGTTGAAAATAATTGATTTTAGATGTAGGACCCATTTGCACTTCAAAAGTGATTTTACTTTATCATCCAAACAAAATCAATTATTCTAAACCTATTTTTAAAATAATGTTACCAAACACAAATCAATTTTTTTAACTTTGATTTTTTTCAAAATCAATTCTTCCAAAATCAATTCTACCAAAATCAATTCTATCAAAATCTAAAACAAACGGACCCATCATAATTGCCGGCATAAAGTGATTTATTATGGCTAAACACTCAATAATCAGAAAAGCTTTAGTTTGGGAAATGAATTAGTAGCTATTGATCTATAGCCATTAAATAATTATCGCTAAAACCAAATTTTACTGTAGTATAAAAAATGTCCTAAAGACACTCGTTTGCATTCCATTATAATAGTACAACTTCATTAATTGCAATTTCATAAATAAATTGAATTTTTGTCCCCTCCCAACCACACCATGCTACAAAATTTAGGGAAGAGGGGCTTATTAGTTTTCAGGACAATGTTATCTAGCAATTATTTTTCTTCTTTTCTTCTTAAAATAGTTTTTTTTTTTTTGAAAAAAGAAAAGAAAAAGCAGAACATAGCCCATATATTTTATTTATCCTGTGAGCTGCATTCTATTGCCCTTGAGGCCTTGCCAGCCTACTGATTATGGGCCGAGTTCCCTATTTTCCTGGTCTCTTGTTAATGATAAGCCACTTTTAAAGTCTTCAGTTCAAGTTTTGGTCATTGGATCTGATAGTCCAGGGTGGCTGGACCATCAGACCCACTTTTGCAATCCAATTATCCAAAGGACTAAATAAAGGGTTTGACCTAAGTTTTAATTTGTTGGTTAATATGGTATAGAGGAGATACATTAGAGACTTATAAAGTTAATTTTATTATGAGTGGGAATACAACAAATCAATAGTTTAACTTACATATACTGTGAAATAGTAACTAATTGACCTAAGTTTCAATTTGTCGGTTAATATTGTAGAGAGGAGATAAATTAGAGACTTATAAAGTTAATTTTATTAAATGAGTGAATGTGTGTACGACAAATCAACATTTTAACTTATATATATATATATATAGAGGGGGGGGTGGTAACTAATTAGTAACTACATGTTAAATAAACAAACTAAATTAATCTCTAACTAACCCAAATACAAGTTACTAGTAAATGCCGTTAAAAGTCTTCATGTCATCCTAAAACTTACAATCATTTTCCACAGCCATGTAAATATTTCGTTAATCACGTGTAAATATTTGGTTAATTCAGTTCATTATATGATTAATGAGTCATCCTGAAGCATATAATCATTTTCCACAGCCATGTAAATATTTGGTTAATCACGTGTAAATATTTAGTTAATTCAGTTCAATATATGATTAATGGGTCATCCTTGTTATTCTATAATGCAAAGTTAGTTAGTATAATTCAAAGTTAGTTAGTCAAAATGGAAAGTTAGTTGATGTAAGTAGTTAGTTAGTTGCTAGCTATCTAGTTTCTGTAATGCCTATAAGGGGCAGTGTGCATTTGTATTCGATATTAAGTTTTAATAATAAAAACATATTGTTCATTCTTTCTTTCGTCTGCTCTATCCTTCTCTAAGTTCTTGCAAGTGTGTAGCAGCAGTGTGTAGCAGCAGTGTAGTTCCAACAACTTGGTATCTAGAGCAAGCAAGAATCAGGGACCTGTGAAGAAAGGTTGAGGCGTCCTGTGAAGAAGAAAAGAGGCTATCATGGCTTCATCGAATGGAGGAAATGGAAGCTTTCTTTCCAGCTTGCCGATCCTGGATGGCAAGAATTATGATCATTGGGTTGTAAGGATGGAAGCCATTCTTGGCTTTCAAGAAATCCTGGAAGTTGTGAAAGAAGGTGTCACAGAAAGGGACGATGCAGCAACCAAGAAGAAAGACTACAAGGCTAAGTGCTTTCTTCATCAATGTGTTGATCTTATCAACTTTGAGAAGATCTCCAAAGCCAAAACAGCCAAGGAGGCCTGGGATGTTTTGCAGAAGGCTTATGGAGGGGCTGAGAAGACCAAGAAGATGAGACTTCGGTCCCTCAGAAGACAGTATGAGTTGTTGTCCATGCTTGAACAAGAATCAATAGCTGAATATTTCAATAGGCTGCAATTGCTTGTAAACTCGATAACAACATGTGGATGCACAGTCTCTGATCAGCAAATGGTTGAAAAGATCCTTACAACCCTTACCACTAGGTTTGATCATATAGTGGTTGCAATTGAGGAGTCTAAAGACTTGGAGGGTATGAAGGTAGAGGAGCTGTTGAACTCACTAGAGGCACATGAGCAGAGACTGAATGAAAGATCCAAAGTAAAGGAACCAGATCATGCTCTGCAGGCCCAGATGTTCAAGAAAGGTAATGCTGATTACAGAAAAGGCAATGCTGATTGCAGAAAAGGCAAGAGAGGAGGCAAGGTGAAGTCCAACAGAGATGGAGGATGTGGTTCTGGCAACAATTCTTACAGCCAGGATCAAGTCTCCTCAGCTGAGCAGGGAGATCAGCACAGCAAAGAAAGAGGGGGAAGGTCAAGCAGAGGTAGAGGTGGAAAGAAGAAGGTTGATAAAAGGAAGATTCAGTGCTTCGAGTGTAATAAATGGGGGCACTATGCAAAAGAATGCAGAAGCAGCAAGGTGGAGAGGTCAAGATCAGATGATGATGAGGCCTATGTAGCTCAAGATGATGGCTCGGATTCTGACCAAGTATTGCTGATGGTGACAACCAACATAGAAGGGGAAAGCAATACATCTTGGTATCTTGACACAGGGTGTTCTAACCACATGACAGGCCAGAAAGATTGGCTAATTGATCTTGATTGTAGTGTCAAGAACAAAGTCAGATTTGAAGACAACAGCACCATAGTAGCTGAGGGAATTGGCAAAGTCTTGATTAAAAGAAGAAATGGCAGACCTGCATATGTGACTGATGTTTTGTATGTTCCCTCAATGAAAAGCAACTTGTTGAGCCTTGGACAATTGCTAGAAAAGGGCTTCACAATGAAGATGATGCAGAAGCTCATTGAAGTCTATGATGCAAAAGGAAGGATGGTGATTAGAGCTCCACTGTCAAAGAATAGAACATTCAAGATTGATTTGAATGCTTCAACAATTCAATGCCTCTCAACCACTGTGATTGAGGATGAAAACTGGCTGTGGCACTACAGGTTTGGACATCTCAATTTCAAGAGTCTAAACCAGCTAGGCAGCAAACACATGGTGCAAGGAATCCCTCAAATCAAACAACCAGAAAAGGTATGTGAAGGGTGCTTGATGAGCAAGCAACCAAGAACTGCATTCAAGAAATCTGCACCAGTAAGAGCCACTGATGCCTTGGGAGTTGTTCACTCAGATGTATGTGGCCCTATTGAGACACCAACTCTTGGAGGAAATAGGTATTTCATAACCTTTGTAGATGAGTTTACTAGAAAACTGTGGTTGTACTTGATTGAGGGGAAGCATGAAGTCTTTGATGTGTTTAAGAAGTTTACTGCCTTAGTTGAAAGACAAAGTGGAAAAGCTATCAAAATTCTTAGAACTGATGGTGGAGGAGAATACAGTTCTAAGGATTTTGAGCACTTCTGTGAAAAACAAGGCATTGTGCATGAGGTAACTGCCCCTTATACACCTCAACACAATGGCCTTGTTGAAAGGAGAAACAGAACCCTGATGAATATGGCAAGGTGCATGCTGAAAGGAAAGGAAATGCCATAGTGTTATTGGGGTGAAGCTGTGTCCACTGCAGCCTATGTACTCAACAGATGCCCTACTAAAAGGATGGAGAATGTGACTCCAGAGGAAGCTTGGACAGGAAGCAAGCCTAGAGTTGATCATCTAAGGATCTTTGGATCCTCATGCTTTAGACATGTTCCCGACCAAAGAAGGAGAAAGCTAGATGACAAGAGTGAAGCTACGGTTCTAGTAGGATACCATCCCACAGGAGCCTACAAATTGTACAATCCATCTTCGAAAAGGGTTGTAATCAGCAGAGATGTGGTTATTGATGAGAAGGCAACCTGGAATTGGAAGGAACAAAATGCTGGGATGAAAGTCAGTATTTTTCATTCACTTGATTCAGATCATCAAATGTCTGAGTTAAGTGAAGACTGTGCAGCAAGTGAGCAGGCTCAGAACAGCAGGACGCAAAGGAATAGAGCACCACCAGTAAGATTGACAGATTATGAGGTCTTCACTGATCAGCAAATCACAGCCGAAGGTGAGTTAGTTCACCTAGCCTTCTTTGCAGACACAGAACCAATGAACTGGGAACAATCTATCAATGAAGAGGTATAGCAGAATGCAATGAAGGAAGAAATGAATGCAGTAGAAAGGAACCATACATGGGAGCTCACTGAACTTCCACCTAACAAGAAGCCAATTGCTGTCAAGTGGATCTTCAAGGTGAAACTGAAACCAGATGGTTCAATAGCCAAGCACAAGGCCAGATTAGTGGCAAAGGGGTTCTTGCAGAAAGCTGGAGTGGATTTTACAGAAGTGTTTGCACCAGTGGCAAGAGCTGAGACAATAAGACTTGTCATTGCCATTGCAAGCTCAAAAGAGTGGCCAATGTTCCAGATGGATGTAAAATCTGCATTCCTAAATGGTCCACTAGAAGAGGAAGTCTATGTACTACAGCCTCCAGGTTTTGAGGTAAGGGGAAAAGAAAGTAAGGTGTATAAGCTTCACAAGGCCTTGTATGGCTTGAAACAAGCCCCTCGGGCTTGGAACAAGAGAATTGATGCATTTCTATTGAAGCAAGGATTCTCAAAGTGCTCTGTGGAGTTTGGTGTATATGTGAAAAACAGTGATGGTGCTGGCCTGATTTTAGAATGTCTCTATGTAGATGATCTACTTGTAACAGGAAGTGACTCAACTGAGATTGACAAGTTCAAAAGGAGCATGCACTTGGAGTTTGAAATGACAGACCTAGGGACCCTCACTTATTTCCTAGGGATGGAGATAGAATACACAAACAGTGGCATCATTCTGCACCAGAGAAAGTACTCTCAAGAGATACTTAAGAGGTTTCAAATGGACTCTTGCAATGAGGCAGCAACTCCAATGGACAGCAATGCAAAACTGCAGAAGGGTGAAGCTGAGAAATGTGTTGACAGCACCCTCTACAAGCAGATTGTAGGTTCTCTTAGGTTCCTATGCAATAGCAGGCCAGATATCTGTTATGGTGTTGGCTTGATCAGCAGGTTTATGAGTAATCCTAGAGCCTCACACATGGCTGCGGCTAAAAGACTGGTGAGATATGTGAAAGGAACCATCAACTATGGAGTTCTATTTCCTAAAGGAGCAGGGCAGCTTGAGGAAGGACTTGAGGCTTGGTCAGATTCAGATTGGTGTGGTGACAAGGTTGAAAGGAAGAGCACCTCTGGTTATCTGTTTAAATTTCAGAACAGCCCAGTTTCATAGAGCTCTCGAAAACAGAATGTGGTGGCCCTTTCTTCTTGTGAAGCAGAGTATATAGCTGCCTCCAATGCAGCTTGCCAGGCTCTTTGGCTGGAAACTCTGCTAGATGAAATGAGGATCAAGTATAGAAAACCAGTTCAACTCTTTGTTGACAATAAATCCTCCATAAGTCTAGCAAAGAATCCAGTGGCACACGGCAGAAGCAAGCACATTGAAACAAGGTTTCATTTTCTAAGAGACCAAGTGAACAAGGAAAGGGTCAAGCTGACCTATTGCAGACCTGAAGCGCAAATTCTCGATGTTCTAACTAAGCCAGTTACGGCTGATCGGTTTAGAAGATTGAGGGAAATGCTAGGTGTTGTTTCCTTAGGTGATTTGCATTAAGGGGAAGTGTTATTCTATAATGCAAAGTTAGTTAGTATAATTCAAAGTTAGTTAGCCAAAATGGAAAGTTAGTTGATGTAAGTAGTTAGTTAGTTGCTAGCTATCTAGTTTCTGTAATGCCTATAAGAGGCAGTGTGCATTTGTATTCGATATTCAGTTTTAATAATAACTGCTCTATCCTTCTCTAAGTTCTTGCAAGTGTGTAGCAGCAGTGTGTAGCAGCAGTGTAGTTCCAACAATCCTGAAACATACAATCATTTTTCACAACCATGTAAACTTCAGGATGATCCATTAACTGAATTAACCAGATATTTGCACATAATTAACCAAATATTTACATGGTTCTGGAAATTGATTGTGAGCTTCAGGATGACCCATTAACCAGATAATGAACTGAATTAACCAGATATTTATACGTTATTAACCTGATATTTACACATACTTAATCAAAAAATTTATTTCTAAAAAAAACTATATTTAAAAAAAAGAGAAAAAAAAAAACTGCTACAATATCGAGTAGACAATACAGTTATCGCCGTATGTTGTACATTTTTTGTGTCATCATTATTCAAATGAAAGAGCACGAAGGTGGAGCAGCTTGAGTCAGAGGATGCAGTGTCACGTAGCACAGAAAAGCAACCCTTTTTCGGGCCTCTGTATTCCAGGTATCACGTTCCCATACAGAAGCCTTTGTTTGGTACAGTCTTCTACGGTGGAAAGAAAAGAAAAGATCTCATTTCTCTTATTTGATATAAACTCAATGATAGAAATTAAAGTAATTTATCTTTCTTTGAGTAAATCATTATTTCGATCCCTGCAATTATAGAACAGTAATAAGTGGGTTTTTTACATTTAAAAAAATAGACAAAAATGTCACAAAATTAAAAATTTCAATCAAATTAATCCAATTTATAGACTATTATGTAATAAACATTTTTCAATTTGGATGATATTGTTACTTATTTCTGATGTGATGGATCAATTTACCTTTATCCTATAATTTTATGACTCAAAATGCTGATTCACTCTTCTTTTTCTTTTTATGGTTGAAATCTTTTTTCTCTTTTTTTTTTAAGAAAAATGAAGAAATTCTTTTTTAATTTTAACACTTCTATTGAATTTTTAAATGATTCTTATAATTACTTTTTTTTAACTAGATTTCCATTTTTCAAAAAAGTGTTAAAAAATGTTTAAAGAATATTTTAATATAATTTGTATTAGAGTATATCACACACTCTATTTTATTTTTAAATCATACTTTAAATATAGTGTGAGATGTGATTTGACGAGGAAATTTATTACAAAAAAGATTTAATTGGTATGCATTGATAGTGTAAGGTTTTTTTATACCATCAATTAATCAGAAGTTGATACATCATTACAAATGTTTGATTATCATAACCGTATTAAAAATCACCAATTCCATGATTTCTGATTTTTTTTCAGTGTTAAAATCTTTACACTAGCAATATGTACAATTTTTTTTTGACAAAAGCAAACTCAAAGCATTTCATTCATAATAACATCCGAAATACAAAGTAGAACATCGTGAAAAACATGGGGACTAGACCAAGAAGTAGTCACCCTAACAAGAGAATGAATAGCTACATTAGCTTAACTCATGATAAAACTCACCACAAAGTTTGGATTAACCGATAAAATGTACACCCCTGGACTATTGTTCCAAATTCTGAAATATCATTATTCTGAGACTTTAAACTAGAAACAACAAATTGAGAATCTAACTAAACCAAGACATGCAGGACGTTGAGAGAAACGAGCCAGCGTAATGCATGCAAAAGCCCTAAGGCTTCACCTTCACGAACTAGTAGCACCTTGGGGGAGAACCAGCTTGTTTAAGCAGCCACAAAGATTCCCTCCTCACCTCTGAGACAGATGCCTATACCAGTAGTATTTTCATTGAGAGGAAACGATACATCCACGTTACATTTCACGATATCAAGCCTAGCAGAAGGAGCAGCAACCGGTTTGTTATGCTGCTTGGCAAGGTTCTAGTCGCACCAAACCTGAGAAGCTCTGTACGAAATGGGTGAGGCAGGCTCACTTTCATTCTCCCAGAGTTTGGTATTCCTAGAGGACCACAAGCTCCAAAGAACCATAGTAAAGTAGATAAGCTTCTGGTGGGACAACTTGGCACAGACAGCAAAGAAAAGATCAGGGAAATCCGCTGCTCTATCAAGTTCAACCTCAATGATATTCCACAAGCCATCACGATTCCAGCAAGATCTACTCTTGTAACAAGTAAAAAATAAGTGACACATGGTTTCTATGTTCTCTTCGCCAACAACACGGGTGTAGGAACAATTTATACCTTTATCACTCAACCTGGATCGAACCGGAAGAACTTGTCTACAACATCTCCACAAGAAGTTTTTCACCTTTGGAGGAATCTCCAAACTCCAAATTAGATTCCAGTCGCCACCCACCACAACTTGATTAGAAGATTGCATGACCTGCGAACAGAGTTGGTATGCGGATTTAACTATGAAGTTTCCATCTTTGTTATAAGACCAAATGAGCTTATCTTCCTTAACAGAAGAAATAAGAGGAACCTGAAGAATTTGGTCCGCAGTTTCAGCATTGAAAAGCATTCTAATCAAGGGAACATTCCATGCTTTACGACCTAGAATTAAAAGTCTACTAACCTGTAGGTTCTCTCAATGGCACCCGGGGAAAGGAATATCAATTGAGGAATCACCCACACGGATCCTAGGATTGTCCCAAACTGGAATGTTTCTACCATCCGCCACCCTCCATCTGCAACCTAAAGCAATTAAGTCTCTAGTTTGCCAAAGACTCCTAACTAGGATGGTGACCAATGTCAGCTTTGAGGAATGAATTATTTGGGAAATACCTTGCTTTAAGAACTTTTGAAAGTAGAGCATCCGGGTTGCTAACTAGTTTCCAAGCTTGTTTACCAAGCATAGCCATATTAAAAGAATGCAAACTTCGGAAACCTAGGCCACCTTGAGATTTGCTAGGCGCCGTAAGCTTCTCATAGGACAGCCACTTAATGGCTTTTGAATCACTTCCATTAGTCCCCCACCAATAGGAGTTAATCATTCTATCTAGCTATTTCCTCATAAATGAAAATTGGAATCAAATAGACACTCATAACATAAGAAGGAATAGCTTGAAGAACATATTTAATTAGCACTTCCTTACCCGCCCTAGAAAGGCTTCGGCCTCCCCAAGAATTAATTGGCTTCCAAACTCGATCCTTTATGAAAGAAAAAGTATTCTTTTTGTTTCTGCCTATCATTGAAGGAAGGCCAAGATACTTGCCTATGCCCAAAACCAAACGATCACTAAGAGACTCAGCTAGACTCTCCATATTGGCAAGGCTCACATTGTTACTAAAAAATGCCTCTGATTTAATCAAATTTATGGCTTGGCCTGAAGTTGCTTCATACTTCCCCAGAATCTGCTTCATAACCTCCACCTTTCTAACACTAGCCCGGAAGAATAAGAAACAATCATCTGCAAACAGAAGATGGGAGAGGATAGGAGCACGCCTACAAATTTTAACTCCATGAAGATCACCCATGACCTCAGATCTATGGATAAGGGTAGAAAGGCCCTCAGCAACAATGAGAAAAAGATAAGGTGAAAGTGGGTCACCTTGTCTAAGACCACGACCAGGCTGAATGGGACCAGCTCTATCATGATTAACCAAAACTGAATAGTTGACAGAGGTAACACAGCATAATCCAGTTAACCTAGCGAACATCAAAACCCAAATGGAGCATCATACATCTCAAAAAACCCCAGTCAACTTTATCATATGCCTTACTGATATCAATTTTTAGAGCCATATCACCAATTCTCCCACTCTTCTTATTCTTCATGTAGTGTAAGACCTCCATGTTGGAACCAAAGTGGTTTTTGATTTAATATTCTCTAAGTTTTGATGCTAACAAAAGGATTAAATTTGCTTGGCAAAGTGTTAGTTGAGATCTAACATGTGCTTTCAGTTATGCAGGAATACTTTAATATAAGTAAAATAAACTTGGTATAAGTTTTCATTGAAAAATACACGTCCACCCTTGTAGACGGGCTGCTCAAAAACTTTGGTAAAGTTACTTCTTTATTTACTTAAGTAGATGAATTTCTAAATGTTTGCTATACATGTACAAAAATAACTTGTTAGATACAACAAGTCCAAAGACTTGATGATAAGCGAGTCTGTTTTGCCACGTAAGCAGACGGAAGTAACTAGTAGAAGTAAATGAACTGAAAAATAAAGTAATCTAGTAGATGAGCTCTAACCGCCACGTCACTAGACAAAGATCTTTATAAACTCGTTGAGGAATAGCAAGTCCAAAGACTTGATAGACAAGAGGATATGCCATGTCATCAGACGAACAAAATAAATTTTTGAACAGACTTAGTCTCTGTTAGAGTTAGAGCCTGAGAGGCTTAGTAACAAAGGAATACTTGTACGCCTGGAGAAGTGTTGAATACTTGGTTGTAATCCATTTGGAGAAATAGTGGATAAAACCTTCAAGTCGAAGGGACTAGACATAGCTCTTGGTTGGAAGAGAGTGAACCAGAATAAAATCTCTTGCGTGAATCTTATATCCCTAAACTATTCAGTTTTATTTGCTTATACTAACTGTGGAGTTTTGATATTGCTTTTGATAAAGTCTTTGAAAAAGGATCTTTGTCTTTGTGCTTGCTCTGTTTCTAATCTCCTTGAGTGCAAAAAGTGTTTTAAAGGTTGTTTTCGAAAATAATTAACAAACACAATTCACACCCCCCCCCCATTTTGTGTATGCCTGTGTCAACTTCACTCCATAGCTATAATCGCGTTATCCAAGATGGACCTACCCTCTATGGAAGCATACTGAACCTCAGAAATGCAATTGGGAATGACTCTCTTGAGACAGTTAGCTAGAACTTTAGACATAAGCTTGTCACCACATTACACAGCAATATAGACCTATAATCAGTCATGGAAGTAGGGTTTTCACATTTAGGAATAAGTGCAATATTTGTATCATTAAGGGAAACTGGGAAAGAACCTCTCTCAATCCAAGAACAGCAATCATGAAAAATGGAATCACCACTAAGACCCCAAAATCTCTGAAAAAATGTAGGATTCAAACCATCTGGGCCAGGAGCCTTATTCGGATGCATTTGGCTAAGAGCAAAAGAGAACTCTTCTTTCGTGAAAGGCAAGAGCAACTTGTTGTTATCATCATTAGTAACCCGACCATGGACAACTTCAATCACAAGATCATAAACCCCATGCTTAGCCGCAAAGAGATCAGAAAAAAGGAAGTAGCCAATTCACAAAGACCATTAGGAGTTTCAACTAGCAAACCATCAGATCCCTTAAGATTACAAATTTTGTTTGCCTTGCGCCTTACTGTAGCTGCCAAGTGGAAGAACTTAGTGTTGAGGTCTCCCTCACGCAACCATTGAGCCTTAGTTCTTTGACACCAAAAGGCCTCCTTTTGCACCAGTAAAAGATCCATCCTCTCCCTGTTCTCGTTAAAATCCAGAACCTCTTCTTGAGACACTTTATCACTCAATAATTCCATCTTCCTCTTGCAACTATTGATCTTTTGCTTGTATTTTGATCTAAGAGAAAAGCCCCACTGATGTAACTCGTCTGCACACCCAACAAGCTTATCAAACACATCACTACTGACACCCTTCAACCAACCTCTCAAGACCACATCATCAAGTTTCGGCTCCAATAACCAAGAATTCTCAAACCTAAAGCGTTTAGGAATAGAATACCTGATTGTTGAATCTGTGTTGAGAAGAATAGGATTGTGGTCCGAGATGGGGGCTATAAAATTGTGGAGTCTAGCTTCCGGGGACAAAGAGAACCAGGAAGATGTGACCATTGCTCTAGCTAGCCTCTCTTCCACTACTCTAACCAAACCTCTACTTTTCCACCAAGTATATGGGTATCCTTTCAACTGCAAATCCATCAGGTTCGAGTCATTTACCGCATCCCGAAAGCCATTCATCAACCAAGGTGGGTGTTCAACTAATCCTCTCTTGTCATTAGGTGAGAGAATGTCGTTTAAATCACCTATGATACACCAAGGCAGAGGTGACATCCGCGAAAGAGCCCTGAGCATGTTCTAAGACTCATGACGACAAGTCCGCTGAGGTATCCCATAAAAAACTGTTAGTCTCCATCTACCATGAGCCGCATCCACCACTTCTAGATTAATAAAGTTCTTAGAGAAATTGAGAACCGAGACATTTACATTATTATTCCATAACACAACAACTCCACCACTTCTACCCTCTCTATCCACCACAAGGCAAGCATCAAAACCCAACTTAACTTTAATCTCCTCGACTTTATTCACATGTGCCAAAGTTTCAAAAAGAAAAAACACATCCGGTTTATTATCCCGGACAAGGTTCTTAAGAGAAGGAACTGCTCTCAGGTGACCCATGCCCCGACAATTCCAGCTGATGAGGACAATAATTGTTCCCAGTGGGCCTGGGGACCAGGGCCAGCCGATAAAAAAGACACTGTGTTAGGGTTTGTTCCACCATTCTCTAACAAAGAATTGTAACCTGCGATCCCTAGTTGGGTACCAGATTCACTACGGCGACATTTGGGGTTGGTTTCCTCATTTTCATGCATGTGCTCCTCATGCATTAATTGTCTAGTCTGGTCATTATTTTTAAAATAATGCACCGAATCTGCATGGCCACTGTTACGCATATATGGGGATATCATAACTGCCTTTCCAGAATCAATTGCAACACCATTATTAGCAACCCCGCGATTTGAGGAGGAATTGTTGGGATCTTCATAATTCTGATTCGCAGAATCCCCACCAAATCCTCCCCTATTTGAATTTGAATTATACCGCCCAGACGTCTCTTCCTTCAGCCAGCGGTTACCGGAGCTGCCACCACGTCTCCTCACCTCCGCCCTTAACTCCACCCCCATCCTCTAACACCCTCATCACTTTCACGCGCAAAGAGAATTTCACAGTTCTGGTCCAGGTTCCCAACACAGCCACAAAGGAAACAAAAGACTCTTAGTTTCTCATATCTGAATTGCACAAAAGTCCAGTCACCCCCTCCATCCTCACCTTTCTTTCTTTCTTGAGTGGTAGATGAGTATCAATTCTCACACGCAGCCTCATGTAGATCCTCCAAATGCTTGAGTCATTCGATGGATCATATTCAATGAACTCTTTGATATAATTTTCCAGGTGTATTCCAACCACTTCTGTCATGAAACCAACTGGGAGATTGTGGACCTGAACCTAGTAAGAGACATGATACAGAGGGATTGAATTGATGGGAACACCAAGCTGCAACCTTTCAATGATCAACAGGTGGTTGTCGAAAGACCATGGGCCACCTCCAAGAACTCGTTCCATATCAAGTCTATGGAAAAACTGAAATTGGAATAGCCCCGGAGATGTTTCTTTAATCGTGACACTCTTCACTAGATGCCATACACTGGACATACGAGTCCTCATGGCCTGAAATCTGATTGGTTTGTCCATCACAAACCTTCCCACTAGACACACTAGTGGAAAATATACATTAGACGGTAAAGGTTTACGTCAGTTAACCAAAAGCTAGACGTTAAAAAGGAGGCGGTGGCAGTTTTGTAAATATCAAGCTTCATTAATTCAATTTTAACGTCAGTTGTTTTAAGGACTGACGTTAAAAGTGAAGAGACTTACTTATAACGTCAGTTCAATAAAGAACTGACGTTAAAAGTGAACATTTTAACGTCTGTTCGATAAAGAACCGGCGTTATAAAAAAAGTCTCTTCACTTTTAACGTCGATCCCTACATCAACAAACGTTAAAAGTTATTTTAATAATTTTTTTATCTAGTATACGATTCCTTCCGCATTGCCTTCCTCAAAGTTTCGATTTCACATGAATTGCTTTGATGTTTTGTGTTTTGTTTTGAAAACTAAAATATATGTGCGAAGTATAAGTTGAATCAATAACCCAAACCGGATCTCATTCATGAAGTGTAATACTGATCGATCGATCTGAGAATATTGAAAGGGTTTAAAATCCTATAAAAAGTTACATTGAAAGGGTTTAAAATCCTATAAAAAGTTACATTGAAAGGGTTTAAAATCCTAAACATTAAAGCTACATCCCATCGAGAGAGTTTTATGAAATATGCCAAAGGAAAACTATATATACTCAGAAGACCTCGTAAAACCGAGGGGCATGAGAGAGCTCAAGAGAGAGGCAAAAACGGGTGCACCGAGATCCGTTTCAAGCAAAGGCAGTGGTTCCAGAGACTTCCAAGACGGTCACTTGCCTCGCCAAAGCCGAGGTTTTGGAACTGTGACCCCGAGCACCCGATTAGCCCTCCGGTGATTCTCCGGAAGGTGATAAGGTGAGCAACTCACACAATGTAATTTACTCAGACTTATCACCCATGCAATGTAATTTACTCAAACTCAAGTTGTTTGACCATTAAGACAAAGACCTTTGAGTCTAGGAATAGGAAGAAAGAGTGATGAAGTTAATATCCACAGCAGAGCCATATTGTGAAGCAGAAAATTAAAAGGATGGAAGGAAGCTATTTATAGGAGCAGGGGATGAAGTTACTAAGCTATTCTGATTTTGTTGAAAACTTACCTATAAACTTAATGCTCATTAAGAGGATTGAGTTACAAGGTGCATGGGTAAGTAGCACAGTATAGTCAAAGGAATGAATGTTTTTGCAGATATCTATACACTTTTAACGTCAGTTTTTTAAAAAAACTAACGTTAAAAGTGTTTTTAATAAAAAATATTAATTGTTAACGTCAGGTTTTTATACAACTGACGTTAAAAGTTTGATTTTTACTTCAGTTAAATAAATAGGCTGGCGTAAATAATCCTATATATTATACACGTGCGAGAATGAATATTGGAAATAATGTAATTAATATACGGGAACTTGGCGAGTCATCAAATAAGTTGACGTTAAAAATGAGGTGGTGGGTAAACTATTTTGCGTCGAGTTCTATAAATAAGCGGCGTAAATAATTATTCATTGGTTGTCATGTCCCTGTTGTCCCTCTTAACGCAGATCACTCCATATAGTACTGCAGTTTATTTCTAAACCTTTTTTTTATACAAGTTTATTTTTAATTTTTATTAATTAGCTTGAATTAGTAAATAAATTATTGTGCAAATTAAAATAAATAAACACTTAACATAAAACAAGTTATATGTATAATCAAATCATATGACATTAATTGAAGCGATTCATAAGTTAAATTACATGATTAAAAGATAAAAAATTTCTGCAACATAGCCCTAAAATATAAAAAAGTTTCTGCATCAACATCATTTTCTTCTCGATCCTGTCATCGAAACTCCAATGGATGCATCACCTCCCTCACTTGAATTCCAAGATGCAAAGTAAATCCTCGATCACTAGCAGTGAAAGCAAAGTGAAATGGATCTTTGCATCTTTCTTCTTCAGTGGAGTTCCTTGATGCATCATCTTGAATCCACAATCACTTGCTTCCAAAGCAAAGTGAAAGGGATGACGGGGATGAAATAAAGTGAGAGAATCACATTACGTGATTCACCCAACCTTAATATCCATGCAATGTAATTTATTCAAACTCAGAAGTTGTTTGACCATTAAGACAAAGACCTTTGAGTCTAGGAATAGGAAGAAAGAGTGATGAAGTTAATCTCCACGGCAGAGCCATATTGTGAAGCAGAAAATTAATTAAAAGGAGATGGAAGCTAGGAAGCTATTTATAGGAGCAGTGGATGAAGTTACTAAGTTATTTTGATTTTCTTGAAAACTTATCTATAAACTTAATGCTCATTAAGAGGATTAGGTACAAAGGTGAATGGGTAAGTAACACAGTAGTCAAGGGAATGAATGTTTCTGCAGAAACTAATAAACCTTTAACGTCCGTTGTGTAATACAACTGACGTAAGAAGTTGTGAGTGTTTTTAACGTCAGTTTCTTAATACAACTTACGTTAAATATATGACATTTAACGTCAGTTATTACTAACAAGCGGCGTAATAAGTGTGAGAGTTTTTAACGTCGGTTTATTAAGACAAGCGGCGTTAAATATATGATCTTCAACGTCAGGTTTTACCAAAAAGCGACGTAAAATGTTGTTTTATTTTAATTATAACGTTTACCCCCCGCGCCTTCTCCACTTCTCACGTCTTTTCTCTTTTCATCACGCTCAACCCTCACTCTCGCTCTCACTCGCCCTAATCGCGCGCTCATCTCCACCGCAACCACCGCGAGGGCTTCTTCGCCACCACCGTGAGGTACACTCTTAACCCCTAACTCTGTCTTTCCCGCTCCTTCTTTGCAATAACTTGACATCTCTCTTTCCCTGGCCTTCCCGCGCACTAACTCTCCTTGTCCCTCTGCTCTCAGTAACCACATCGAACGTTGGCCACCACTCGAGCTTCCCCCACCACCACGCGAGCGCCTATTTCTCGGTGAGTCTTTAATTAGGGCACATTTTTTTATTCACGGTTTTGAGTGCATGCATGTTGCTCTCTTGGTTTGAAAGCTGTAGTCTCGGTAGTTGAAACTTGAAACCGTGAGTTTGAGTTGTTTGGAATGTCTCTATTTTTGGTTTTGAGTGTATGTTGAAACTGTAGTCTCGAGTAGTTGTAACTTTAAACCGTGAGTTTGAGTTGTTTGGAATGTCTCTATTTTTGGTTTTGAGTGCATGTTGCTCTGTTGGTTGATCTGTCACGGCCGTGATGCTCATCACGGCCAGGCCGTGATCGGTTCTTCCTATGAGGGTCTCGATTGATTGGCACGTTACGGCGTGATGGACATCACGGCCAGGCGTGATGGACATCACGGCCAGGCCGTGAGTGCTTGGCAATCTTCAAAAACTATAGTTTTCAATCTCCGTATTGTCCTTATATTGGATATATAGATGTTTTGTATATCTACAGGACCTATCTAGTTATTTTTATTTATACTTCTGTATTTATTTTGAGTTATAACCTATGTTAATACATATATATTATTTTTGAACAGGCATACATATTGATCAGTCGGATAGCCCACATGCACGGGAGGACACTGTTGGGGTTTCGTAGGACCCGATCACGCCTACGCCTGCTGATTCTAGTGTAAGTTTACATGCATGTTATATACTGTCTTTAGTCCTTCTTGTTAATGTAAGTTTATAATGTTACAACCTTCTATTTTATCATTTTTTTTTGTCCATACGGACATCACAGGCTCATAGGAAACGGGGTAGAGGAGCCACCTCGTTGAAGAAACTAGAGAAGGACAGGCAGAGCGGACGGAAGCTTGAGGTGTCCTTCGATGCTAATCTAAATACCCCGGGGACCCCGTGCTAAAGAATTTAATAAGTGGGTGTTTCTACAAGCGAAGCAAGACGTAAGCATCAACTACAACCACTGGAATGGCGTTCCACGAGCGTTAAGGATCAGATTTGGGAGGCTATCACGGTATTTTACCTTTACATTCGTTTGATTTACATTATCAGATAATTATCCGAGTTATAATCCATCCAGTTGTTATATATGTATCTAATGTGTAGGTAGCTTGGACTGTGTCAAATGACGAGGATCATCGTCATAAATGTATGAAAATGGCATCAAAGCGTTGGAATGGGTTCAAGCATGATCTTACCAGGTACTATCTATCTGGGAAGAAGCGGCTTGATAAGATGTTCTCGGATTATCCCTGGATTGATCAGGATACTTGGGATATGTTTGCCAGGAGTCGACAGGATGAAGAATTTCAGGTTGGTTGATTAAGTTAATTTTGTATGCTTATTATAGATCATTTAACTATATTTAATTATGTGTTATTGTTTGAATATGCTAAGGCAAATAAGGGTCGGCAGAATCAGGCGAAGAACGTCCACCGCCACACCATGTCTCAGGGTGGGTACCATACTCGGATCCAGCAGATGATGGCGGATAGGCTGAGGGCGAAGCAGGAAGAGCACTCTGCTAGGATTGAAAGATGAGAGGTGCCTGAGGGCACACCATCAAGTCCTCCGTCGGACATCGACCGCGAGGATGTCTGGTTAGCCGGCCGCATGACAAAGGCGGGATCTTTTAAAGCTGATGCCACTCGCGAAGTGGCAGATAAAATTGTAAGTAAATAATTAACTTGATTTCAATTGATATTTGTATAGATACTTGCAACACTTTTCACTTGCACGTTTTTTCATTTTTTTTCATTGTAGATGGATCTTAAAGCAAAATCCTCCCAGGGCGCATTCGTCCCTTCCCGACGGGCCAGGGCGTCTTGATGATCGCTCTAGGCAAGAAAGACCATCCTGGTCGGGTTCTCGGTGTTCCGGGAACGTGACCATCAAACAATATTATGGCAAGTCCGCTTCACGACAGCGGGTGGTCAATGAAGCATCAATTTTGGTTGACATTACTCAAGCACCTCATGACCAACCCATATATTACATCCACATCGATGCAAGGCTTAATAGCCAACCCGAATTCAAGCGGCGCTTGCGAGAGAGCTTTCCTCCGTCGGTACATCCCGAGGACACCGCAAGGCTTGCCAACGCTTCACATGTGAGCACAAAAGAGAGTTTTAGTATGGCAAATGTGGAGGACGATGAGTTGGCAGCTTGGGAGCGGGAGTTGGAAGTCCATCGCCATGAGCATGAGTTGGAAATGAAAAGGCGTGAGCTTGAGTTGGACTCCAAACGACGTGAGCTCGAAATGTTAGCAAAGGTATTTATTCATTATTAATGTCCAAAATAGTCAAATAATTACTTGTGTTTTTTAATTATCAAAAACTTATATATTTTATTTTCCCTAAAGCGAAGGGCAAGTCGACGTCGGTGCTGCTGTCACCTATCACTCGTTTGTTCTCACTTGGTGAGGATTTTTCGTATGAGATTTTTGAATGTCCATTGGAGTACAATGGATTGGTGGCACGCCCAATTCAAGAGAGGATATTTTCCTTCGTTGGTGACGATCTCGGGAACGCTGCGCGAAATAATGTCCGGATGAACAGCAATGTCATCGGTCTACAGTGCCACGTAAGTTAATTTTAATTTTATAACTTATTTATTTTTGGTATTTTTCCATTTAATAATTTATTTTAATTTCAATATATATATTATGTAATTAACATCCACACCCTTTTCATATCTTAGGTATCTCCATCGTCTTGACTTGATAAGGGCGTTGCATCGGTTTACGGTTTCTTAGATCCGTCAATCCTTCCGCCGAGTTATTTGTTGGCGATGCATTGAGTAAATACATAGGGAAGGTGTTGGGAGACAATCCGAAAAGAATTATATCCGGCTCCCTACTGTATGAATGACCATTGGCGGTTGTTGGTACTTCACCCGTCTAGGCATCTTGTCATATTCTTACGCTCTCTCCACCATGATCCGCCACTAGAAGGTGGTGGAAGCTGTAAATATGTAAGTAACTAATATTAAATTAAATTTAAGTTTTAATATCAGTTGTTTTTAGTTTATTACGCACATAATAAATGAGTTTGTTAATTGATCGACATGATTATTTGTTTATGATAAGCGCTTGTACGAAGGCGAGTAGCATAAGTTGCGCCAACGGGAGAAGTAGGACTTCTAAGGCTAAAGCAAATCCTGTATGGAACATCCTCAAGGTTTGGTAGTTTATTTATCAAATAATTATTATTATAATTACTAATTTATGTGTATATTCAAGCGACGTTGAAATTAATTTTGTTGGTAGTCTCGATTTCAACCTGACAGTTGGTCGTGCGGCTATTATGTGATGCTTCATATGCTGAACATAGTCTCCGCATCTATTACGGAAGGATGGATGAAGGTAATATTTAAACAACTTGTTAAATTATATATTATAGTTTTGAAGATGACTTGCATTGATGTTATTGTTATTATTTGAACGTGTCTAGGCATTTATCGACCAATCGCCTATTGAACAAGATGAGTTAAGAGACTTGAGGATGCGCTTCGCCGAATTCTTCTTCAAGTATGCGGCTGAAAAAGGAATTGCCAACATACCTCCGCACTACTTAGATAAATAGTTTTTTTGTTAGACTTTAGAAACTAATTAATAACATGTATATATATATATCCTTAGATAGTTTTGTTTTTTAGACATTGGAACTAAAATTTATTTATATATATACATGGGTTTTGGTTTTAAGTCTCCCATTGTTCAATTTTCCTTTGCAATTACTGAATGTATGTGATATTACGTATTCTGGGGGTGAATGCGGGGGGATAGGTGAGGGAGTGATATTTTAAAACTGAATTTTTTAAAAAAAATTTATTAACGTCGATTGTATCAAACAATCGGCGTTAATAGTATTTTATAAAATATACGATACTATATTAACGTCGATTGTTTATTACAATCGGCGTTAAAATTAAACCTTTAACGTCATTTCTTTATAACAATCGAGCGTTAGTTTTAACAAAATCAACGTCCGTTGTATTAAAGAACTGACGTTAATAGTTTTATTTTAACGTCGGATTTGTTAAGGAACTGACGTTAATAGTGTTATATTTAACGTCAGTTCTCAACTGACGTTAAAATAGTAACTATTAACGTCAGCTGTATTTACGTCAGTCAGTATTCTGACGTAAAAAATCAATTTTAACTGACGTAAAAAACACTTATTGCACTAGTGACAGAGTTGTAAGTCACTTATCTTCTCCGACGCCGTCCCCGAACCTTCAGCTCTCTGAAAAGATAGACCTTCATCCTCATCCCCCTTCAGTGACAAGCCAACCATGTTGGCCTCCATTGAAACAGCACATAAAACTAGCGATAAGCCTTCTCAATAAGAAAGAAAAACCTAAACCCTACTCATGAAGAGAGAGAAAAAAAAACAGCAATACATACAAATTAAACTCTTAAAAAATAAAAATAAATATGTTAATGACATTTTTTATTTTATTAATAGACAATAATATAATAACTTAACACTTATTTATTTAATTTTATTGTTGATATCAAATAAGATAAATTTTTAAACATTCATTAAGTCCATTAATCAGAAATTGACATATTAGTAAAAACATTTGACTCATATCCTAACAACCTTAAAAATCATATATATCAAACTATAATGAGTTCTGATTGGTTAATAATGTACATGTATATTAATTAAATTACTGATATCAGATAAGATAAAATAAAAAATAACATGTATTTTTATTATATTTCCATTATTTTTCGTTTCCTATCCATATAGCAAACAACGTGCAAGAGAAAAAGGTGGGTCCGAGACTGTGACGCTTTAATTTCAGTTTTGGCCATTGGTGACCGTACGATCTCAAACTCACTTGGGTGGTAGCCGACAGCCTTTGATGGAGACAAAGACCGGTCTAGTTCCTTTTGGCAACCCTTCCATCCGGGTCCACTCATAATGACAAATATAGCACCCACCTCAAACCACCATGATAGAACGCCACATGCACTGTGGCGGAACAGATATCATATCACGACGTTGGATGGAGCGCGTTCACTTTAGAATAAAGTATGATGAAAAGTTTTAAGTGAGAGACATAACCCGCTTAAAAGTCGAGGGTTTATGTATGTTAACGCTGATTTTTTGTGGTGTCTAAAATCCTTTTGTTACAGATAATTAAAGATTAGATGAGTATGGGACGAACGAGTTATGTGATAATCTCGTCATAATGTGCGTATGAATTGTCTGCCAAGTATGAATTTGACAAATTAGTCAAATCTAGTAAATACTGGCAAGGACTTGGGTTTGGTTTTTTTTTTGAAAATATGTTTTTAATTTAAAAAGGAAAGTTAGTTTCTTAAATAGAAGTAACTTCCTGATTGCTTCATTATTTGTACGTGAAATGAAATGGAAATAACATTAATTTGAAAAGCAATTTGTGTAAAGCATGATTAAATGATTTCTGAAATAAAAGAACTTAAATAAGGAATATGAAAGAAATGCTGAAAGTAAAGAAGAACATGTAAAAGGACTTAAATAAATTCTGAAATAAAAGAACTTAAATGAAGAACATGAAAGAAATGTTGAAAGTAAAGAAGAACATGTAAAGAAACTCTGAAAGTAATGAAGAACATGTAAAGAACTGAAAATTAAGGGAAAACATTTAAATGACATAAAAAATAGAGGAAAGCATGTAAAATGCAGAAAATTAGAAGAAAGTAAATAAAGAACATGAAATTAAAGGAAAGCAATAAACAACAGGAAATTTAAAGGAACGCAATGAATTTCAGGAATTGAAATGGTTGAAAAGTAAAAGAAAGGATTTAAAGTGCAAAAAGTTAAAAGAAAGCAAGTGAAAGACATGAAAGATAAATTGCAAGAGATGTAAAATGTAGAAAAGTAAATACATGAAATGAACCAATATTGAATTGAAATTGAACATTGCATTAATGATAAAAGGGTGGAAGGAATACTTGAGTTAATCCGTCGATCAGCGCTTTGTGTGATCGAGACGTGTAGGATGTTTCAAGTTCCAACCATTATTACATCGTAGAATCTAGTATTTATAGAAAAAGTAAATAACTTCCTAAAGGTAACTTCCTAAAGGTAACTTCCTAATCTATTTTCTGATACCTGTATGACAGTTTTGCCATATTCAAATTCAAACTATTTGACAAGTAAACTTCTCTAACTGCTCAATTCTTTGAACCGCTTTGTGTCAACTTGCTTGTTGTCAACGGTTTGGCTGTCTGATTGCCTATCTTGCTGATGCCTTGTCAGCCTTGAGGACTTAGCTATTTTCACACTTTTGTACGTTTGACAACTCTTCTTAACACTTTGTCAAAAAGCTGGGTTGTCAATTTATCCTTTCTGTCGGCCAGTCAAATACATCCGTCAATAATCAGAAATTTCACCCTTGACAGATGCGCTCTAACTTTCGCCTTTTTGACGGCTTTGCTTGTCTGACATGTTAACTGAAGAACTTCTTGTCAACTCCACACCTGTCAATTCTTATAATCTTCTGAGTTCGACGTTCCTCTTTATGTACATTCTTCTGTCAACTTTATTCCTGTCGACTTTGAACTTGGTCAGTTTTTCTCTCTTCAATCCAACTCTCGTCTACTTTGGGAATTCCTTATGAATTTGACAATCTTGCTTTTGGCCAATTTTCTGTCAACTTTCCGTCTGTCAACTCAGTACATGTCAACTTTCTTGACCAATTTTCTGTCAACTTTCTGTCTGTCAACTTAGTACTTGTCAACCTTCTTTTAGCCAAACCAGTATATACCAATTTTGGGACTTCTTTCTCAATTTTCATGTAGCCTCTTTCTGCCTGTCTGACGAAAACTCAAATATGAAAATTCACTTCTAACAGATGCCCCCCAAGTTTTGTCTTTCGACGGCTTACGGAGAGAGGCAAAACTTCGACAATCTACAATCTTGATGCCATCAATCCTCCTGAACAACCAATTCATTCTTCACCAACCTCTCAACAAACTCCAATTCTCAGACACATCTTCCACCTCTTCCGACAGACGCCTTGTCTACTGTCGTCAAACCAGTGAAAGTTCCTGCCTCTAAACTTGAAGACTTAATTAATTTTCTGTCAGAGACTGGTCACCGAAGTTCATCAAGATCTGCTCATTTTTTAAAATTGACAAGTCAAGATTTGAGTGATTATCAAGCTGTCAATTTTATGCAAGTGCTTAAATCCCTTTTCAAACATCCACTTGACATCCTATGTTCAGATTCAGTCGTCCGTTCGACCATGACCAATCTTCTCCAACAACTCAATCTAATCAAGAACGTTCTGCCAACTTCAAGCAGGGTCACTTTGGCTTCTGCCCAAGACTTCTTTGATGGTCTGACAGACAAATTGTCAACCATCAATGATCTTATGTCCCCTTTTGAAGCCAAAGAAATTAACAAGGACAGTGTGTTGGGGACTCTACGCACCATGAAGGCTACAGGAGAACAAGAGATTCATGTCATTGCTGACAACGTCAAAGCTGACTTGGCAGTAGACAAAGAGATTGTTGACTTAGAAGTTGCTTTAACTCAAGCCAAAGAGAAAAAACTTCAACTTGCACAACCTTTGTCTGCCAGCAAAGAAAAGGTTAATCAAATTGACGATGAATCTAAAAGTCATGGGTGACTGCCAGGACAATTGTCAACATTCTAATAGCCATGGAATCTAAATATCTGGCAGCCAAGGCTGACAGAGAGGCTCTGGAGAAGGCTTTGGAAGAAATCAGAAATTTTCAATCTTAGTTTAGTTGGCATTTTTTTTTTGTGTATGTCAACTGAACATCTTTTTAACTTATCTTTTTGAATGCTCATAATTCAATACACATCTGTGTACGCCAACCGTCGGTTTCAAGCCTGCTCTCTTAGGAATAAGTCAGCTTAAACTGACAGGATGTACTTTTGACAATGTAAAATTGTATTGCCAAATCAATGAATAAAACTTACGTTCTATCTCATTTACTATCAATTTTTACTTCTAGCATCGTCGGCTTATACTTTTTCAAATACTTGCCATTAATTGACTTTATTCTTAAGCCAGTATTAATGTCGACGAGTGCATAAGCATTTCCAGAAAACGCTTTATCAACTCTAAATGGTCCTTCCCATTTTGGTGACCATTTTACATATTCTCGAGAACTTTTATCCATGGGCAAAATGACTTTCCACACCAGATCATCTACCTTAAATGATTTGAATTTAATTCGACTATCATAGAACATTGCAATTCTTTCTTTCCGTCGAATTAAATTCTCTAATGCAATCAATCTTTCATCACTTAACTCATCCAATCCATCCAACATTGCATTCCAATACTGGTCGGTAGACAAGTCATTTTGCCTCTGAATGCGAGTAGATTGAAGATTGATTTCGACAGGTAGCACCGGATCGTGTCCGTAAGTCAGCCGATACGGCGAAGTTCCTGTCGACTACTTGGGTGAACTTCTGTATGCCCACAGAATTTGATCAAGAGTACTATGTCAATTCTTAGGTTGTCGGCCCACATGCTTTTTAATAAGACTAATAATGATCTTATTTATGGCCTCAACTTGGCCATTACCTTGTGCATAATATGGAGTAGATGTGAGAATTTTTATATGCCTAGAACCAGCGTATTCCACAACTTTCTTGCCGACAAACAATGACCCTTGATCTGTTGTCAAAGTTTGGGGTTTGCCAAACCGACAAATTATGTGATTTTCAATGAAATCAATTATATCTTGTTGGGTGACTGCTTTAAGGCAAACTGCCTCTACCCGCTTGGTGAAATAGTTCACTCCAACTAAAATGAATTGATGTCCCTTTGACGAAGAAGGATGTATTTGGCCAATTAAATCCAGAGCCCATCCTCTGAATGGCCAAGGCTTGAGAATAGAATGTAACTCGCCAGCCGTTACATTCTGTATGTGGCCATGTTTCTGACATTGTTCACAAGACTTGGCAAACGAAATACAATCTTTAACCATAGTTGGCCAATAATACAAACTCCGTCGAAGAACTCATTTCATTTTGTCTCCTTCCTGATGGGCCCCATATATGCCCTCATGGACTTCTGATAGAGCCAAGTAAGCATCTAGCTCACTCAGGCATTTGTGTAGAGTCCCGTCAACATATCTTCTGTATAACAGTCCTCCTTGCATTGTATAATTCAATGCTTTGTATTTTGTTTTTCTATCTACATTTTGACTTGGATTTTCCATATATTCAATTATTGGCAACCTCCAGTCATTAGGTAGAATCACATCGTTAACCAAAATATCTCTTTCCTCTAATGGATACAACAGCTCCCTGATTTCCATTAGTCCTGACAAAGCCTTTTGAGATATCTTGTATCCTGAGGCTATTTGAGCCAACTCATTAGCCTCTTGATTCAGATTTCTGGGAATATATTCGACCATTGCGTCATCGAATTTTTTCATTAACTTACTAGCTATGATACAGTATTTTGTCAAGTTGTAATTGACACACTTGTATTCTTGAGTAAGTTGTTTGATGACTAATTGAGAATCCCCAAAGATATGCACATTTCGTGCTTTTATTTCTATCAATATTTCCAATCCGACAATCAAAGTTTCATATTCAGCTTCGTTGTTGGAACATGGATATTTAAGTTCAAACATGAACTTTGTAGGAGTTCCTTGTGGAGTCACAATTATAATTCCTACTCCACTACCTCCTTGATGCCTTGATCCGTCAAAATAGAGTTTCCAAGGTTGTAAACTGACAACATCTATTTCTGGCACATCCAGTCCTGGATGGTCTGCCAAAAAATCAGCCACTGCCCGTCCTTTGACAGCTTTAGCTGGCACGTATTGTAAAGAATACTCTAATAAAGCAATGGTCCATTTACCAATTCATCCATTAAGGACTGGTTTCGACAACATATACTTTATTACATCAGTCTTGGAAATAACTAATACATGACATGGCATCATATAATATTTAAGTTTTGTACAAGAAAAATATAATGCTAGACATAACTTCTCTATTGCACTATATCTTTTCTCAGCATCATTTAGGACTCTGCTTAGATAATATACAGCCCTTTCAACGTTGTCATCGTCATCCTGGGCTAATAAACATCCTATAGTGTCCTCAGATGCCGATATGTATAACTTCAACGGTCGACGAGGCACTGCGGGCATCATGACCAGTGGATTGACTAGATATTGCTTGATCTGGTCAAAAGCTTCTTGGTGACAAGGCTCCCATATGAAACTTTGCTCTGATTTCAACTTGACCAGCGGTGCAAATATCCTTGTTCTTCCCGATGATTTGATATGAATCTTCTTAGAAAGTTAACCTTTCCTAGAAAGGATTGTAACTCCTTTTTATTTGCCGGTGCCGAGGCTTCCATGACTGCTCTAATTTTATTCTTGTCTACCTCAATTCCTTTCTTGTGGACCAAGAATCCTAGGAATTTGGCAGCCGACACTCCGACGCTACACTTCTCCGGGTTCATTTTGAGGTTATGCTTTCTCATTCTCTTAAATCCTTGCTTCAGATGCTCCAAGTGGTCATCTTTGGTTTTGGACTTAATGACCACGTCATCAATATATACTTCTACAAATTTTCCAATAACATCATGGAAAATTGTATTCATTGCTCGTTGATAGGTGGCCCCTGCATTCTTTAAACCGAAAGGCATGACAATCCATTCATATGTCTCGATTGCTCCTGGACATTTGAAGGCAGTCTTTGACACATATTCTTTGGCTATAAAGATTTGATTATAACCTGCATGGCCATCCATACAACTTAAAATCTCATTTCCTGATGCTGAGTAGGCAAGCATGTCGGCTATTGGCATCGGGTATTCATCTTTGGGGGTAGCCATATTTAGATTTATAAAATCTATGCATACCCTCATTTTGCCATTCTTTTTAATGACGGGAACTACATTAGAAAGCCAATCGACATACCTGGTTGTTCAAATGAACTTTGTTTTAAGCAGTCTTTGTACCTCCTCTTTGATTTTATGCACCACCTCTGGAGAAACCCTTCTACTTGCCTGTTTAACAGGCTTGCAATCCTCCCTAAGTGGCAGTCGGTGTTTAACAAGATCTCTGCTTAAACCAGGCATTTCATCGTAGTCCCATGCAAAGCAATCTTTGTACTGCTATTAATCCGACAAGTTTTTGTTTGTAATCCTCGCGTAAAACGCATCGACAAAAATGGGCCTTTTCTTTTCTTCCGTCCCTAAATTTATTTCTTCCAGAGGATCCTCTACTTCCACGTTTTGCTTGGCTTCGGCTCCTTTCTCAAAACCCAAAGGGCCGTCGTCAATTATACAATCCGTCAACACACTCTCTAAAGTGTGTACTTCTCTGTCGGCCAGATAGACCGAAAATCTTCTCAAGTGAGTTTCAAGGCTCATTGCTGGATTCTGACCGAGTCTTGTCGGCCTCGTCTTTTATCTTAACTCCAAATTGGCTGAGAAGACTAGCTTCCAATGCCTCCTTGTCAATGACTCCTTCATTGGCAGTTATGGGCCTAACATTTGGTGCATATACCTTGAAATCAACATGTGATTGCTGAGCATAGCAAGCACTGTCATCTGCCTCCACGATCTCTACCTAATCTTGGTCATTCCATAAGACTACCTTTTGATGCACTATTGACGGCACTGCTCCTACAGCGTGGATCCAATCCCTGCCTAGTAATATGTTGTAGCTTGACTTGGCTGGGATTATTACAAATAATGTCATCCTTTCTACAGTGCCAACCTGGATGTTTAACAAAACAACGCTATCTGACGGAGAAGTTTTGCCACTGAAGTCAGTGACAACCATATCTGTCGGAATTAAATCCGACTGATCCTTTCCTAACTTTTTGAACATTGCTCTTGGCATCAGGTTCACAGCAGCTCCTCCGTCAACTAAAACCCCTGTTAGTAGGCCTTCCATCTATTATGGCTTTTACATGTAAAGGCCTCAAATGGTTTTTCTGCTCATCGGTGGGCTTCTCCAGCTGAGCTACATTATCAAATACGGTATCCAAGTTTTCCTGAACACACATCTAGTAATCGCCTGGGTCTCTTCCATTATCGACGGCATCATATTCATCGTCAGAGAAATCCATCTCAAGATACCCCTCATACTCTGCTGGAATAACCGAAATCAAACCTATTTTCATGTTCATTCCAGGTTCCAGTATGACTTCATTGTCTGGATCCTCATCCAAGAATGCACCTCCAACCATTCTACCATGATTTCTTTTCAAATCACTCTCGTCATCTGATCCTGACCTATCTCGGCAGGTCGGGCAATCCCTGGGCCACAGTAGTCTAGTGCCTCTATGATGTCGGCCCAATCCTCATTCTGGTCGTCCGTGTCCATGGCTCCGCTGATGTTCATATCATCATTCGGATCATTCAGTGCTTCAATGACAGCATCGAATGACAATTCCTCTTTGGTCAAATCGCATTTAGGCCTGAACGTTGTCAGTTGTTGTTTTTCTATTCTGGCCTCAACCTTTTTCTCGAGTCCTGCAACTTTCTCCACTTCTGTCAGCCCGACAGGCCATTTGCCAGTGGGCTTTACTGGTGAGGATGCCTAGCCTGAAACCTTCTTCTTTTCTATGAAAACCTGCGATGTAGGCTTATTATGCTTGGCTTGATTACTGGATCCCTTCGCATCAGCTTCCATGGGATGGTTCACTATTACGCTTTTCATCTTGGTATCTCCCCTCTTGTCAACTTTGTTGTCAGCTGTAGCAACCAAGCAACCAGTATCATGGAAAGGCATCTCTTTTATGATGACACCTCCTTGCCTGGCAAGCTTCTTTTTTTTCGATCTCCGTCGGAGCCTCTCCGCATCTCCTCTTTTGGCTCTTTGAGATAGCCAATTGATTCGAGGTCCCGAGTGCACCGGGCCCCTGCCATTTGAGCATTTTGAGCCAATTGGCCCCTTCGGTAATTTTCATTCCAAAAGGGTGGGACACGATCACGGAACTTGTTTTTCCTAGTCCATGTCTGCTTTCGCAATTCTGGATACTGTGCCATGGCCGAATTCCTCACCCATTGATCCACCATTACGTTGGATGGGGGTGTCCTGGTCTTGACAGATTATATCACATCATGACAGAGTTACCTCATCGCTGATCCTCTCGATGGGCTCTTTAAGCCAACCTCCAAGTATGGTGTCCTTGTCCGGGTCTTGCCTCGGTACACGTGTTGTTGACGGCTATTTGCCCGCTTGTTAACAACAGATGCAACACTTCTATGTATCTTGTTGGACCCAAAGATGGCTATTTGAGTGTGAAAACCTGCCTTTGGTTACCACCATCACGAAGCTCGCCCTGCCTCGTGGATGATACGGTGATGGTTTAACGCCCTTGGCTTTCTTGGCGGCTACTTCATCATAAAACACTTCACATCTTGGGCAAACTTTAATTATGCCTTCGATTTCTTTGCGTGCCATGTAGTCGACAAGTGGTTCTCCTGGCTCGGATAAATATCGAATGGATCTGACAAATCCATCTGGATATTCTGTCCGGCCGTGATGTTGACCATGCCTACTCCCATAGGGACTTGGCGGTCTGCCTTGTTAGTTTCAGTACCAAAGGGTTGTGTCAATCTTCATTTCTGGTTTCTTGTCTGAAAACTTCAATCTTCCGTCCGTCAAACCTTTTTGAATGATATCCCTGAAATGCATACAATCATTTGTCACATGACCAAAAGTATTATGATACTTATAGTATTTCCGATCTTTAATCTCATGGGCTTTCAAAAGCCTATGATCATCTGACAATTTTAATTGCTTATCTTTAAGTAATATGTCAAATATTTGATCGGCCTTTGTCACATCAAATGTATACACTTTCTTATTAATGAAAGGGATTCTTTCTTTGGCCCTCGCAGGCTTCAAAGCTTGGCATATATAAGGTGGACCATGTTTTAGTTCGACATAATCTACCTCATACTCTTCAGAATCATTACTCTCTTCGTCGGAATTGCATCCGACAAAGTTAATCCTCTCTCTCTTAATGAATCTCTTTTGCTTGAAAACCTTTTCAGCTTTTAATTGGTCAATTTGACGAACCTTATCCCCTAACTGGGCAAGATCTATCAGATGTTGGTTGACCAATTTCTTCCTAATATGATAATCTAGACCTCCGGCAGCAATTTTTACTATTTCTGCCTCTGGGATAGGGGTGAAGCACTGACTCCTCATTTGACGGAATCGAGCTAGGTAGTCGTCAACAGATTCTCTATTCATTCTTTTAATTCCAAATAAATCTGTCAACCCTATTTTCAAGTCACCCCTAAAGAATTGGTCATGAAAACTTCTTTCTGATTGATTCCAGGAGTGGATAGAATTAGGCCTCAGGATTGAAAACCAAGAAAAAGCATTCTTAGTTAACGAACTAGGGAAGAACTTCAGTTTTAATCCCTCTTCTAAAGCCAAGTCTCCTAACTCAATGGTATACCGGGCAATGTGCTCGACTGTTGATTCTCCACTTTCTCCTGAGAATTTTGACAACTTGGGTATTTTATATCCTCGAGGCATTTCTGCCTGTTGGACCCAATCAGGAAATGTCGATGCAAAAAATGGTTGATTGGCATAACCTATGTTAAAGCCAAACCTATTTATTGCTTGCTCGACAACTTGATTGACGTTTTGATTTAGAACGTTTTGACGAAATGCTCCAAAAGCACCCTGGTTTATAACCAAATCTTCGTCTTCCTCTGGTCGTAGAATATATACATTTCCACGTCTCAAAGGAATCCGACGATGGGGCTGTTGCCGCTCGTCATTTTGTTCAAATCCGTCAAGTTGTATAACTTGTGGTTGTTCAACTTGTGGTTGATTATTCCTATTGACATTTGCATTGAGATTTCTAATAGTATTTTGGTTATCACCTGGGGCTACCACACCCAAAGCTCTATTTAACCTACGTATCTCATTTGCCAATGCCAAACATGCATTGTTTGTGTTTTCCAGTAATGGCGTAATCACTGTACTCATTTGTTGAGTAAATGTATTCACCATGTCATGGTTACTAGAGTCCATTTGTTGTCGAACGTTGGCTAATGTAGCCTCCCGACGGTGCCAACAATATTTTGTGGGAGTTGTCTTAATGGGGATATATGTGGCCTTTCTACTGGTTGCTTTTGTCGAGAATGGGTTACTATCATTGACCTTGTTATCCCATTCGAATGACTGGGAATTTGCCCCCCAGTCGATGGCCCTGCCTGTCCAGACGTATGGACAGCCATCGTCATTCCATTTGGATATGGTATGTATGCAAATAGGGTATTTGGGTTGACGACTGTAGAACCATAAGGCATTCCATACAACGGTTGTGACAGAGGTTGCGTAGTCCCTCTTGGGTTTGAATTCACAACACTTCGTGACGACAATCCAGTGGTTAGTGTATTTACTTGTTGTAAAACTGGGGAAGTTGGTGACGGGAGTGTTCCTTGACCAACTTCGTCAAATCTATTGACAACTTGGGCTTAAGATACGCCTCTTCTTGTACCTAGACCATTAGTGCCATTTACCTCTGCATTAGAAGCATTAGCCCTGTTTGCAGGAATATTGTCAACTGGTGCAATAGCATCCATTGTTGACACAAGGGGCGTTAGTGTCTACTACGCCTGCATCACTTGCACTACTCATATTCACAGAGTTCTGGGAAATAGATGATGTTTGAACCACCTTTCCGCTCCGTAAACGCATACAAATAAATTTGTATGTCAAATTCGTGACACTGTACGAGTTACTCTAAACTCGTCCCACTAGGCGTGCCAATTTGTTAACGCTAGTTTTTGGTTGGTGTCCAAAATCCCTTTGTTACAAATAATTAAAGATCAGACGAGTGTGGGACGAACGAGTTATGCGGTAATCTCATCATAATATGCGTATGAATTGTCTGCCAAGTATGAATTTGACAAATTAGTCAAATCTAGTAAATACTGACAAGGACTTGGGTTTGGTTTTTTTTTTTTGGAAATATGTTTTTAATTTAAAAAAGGAAAGTTAGTTTCTTAAATAGAAGTAACTTCCTAATTGCTTCATTATTTGTATGTGAAATGAAATGGAAATAACATTAATTTGAAAAGCAATTTGTGCAAAACATGATTAAATGATTTCTGAAATAAAAGAACTTAAATAAAGAACATGAAAGAAATGCTGAAAGTAAAGAAGAACATGTAAAATGACTTAAAATAAAGAACATGAAAGAAATGCTGAAAGTAAAGAAGAACATGTAAAATGACTTAAATAAATTCTGAAATAAAAGAACTTAAATGAAGAACATGAAAGAAATGCTGAAAGTAAAGAAGAACATGTAAAGAAATACTGAAAGTAATGAAGAACATGTAAAGAACTGGAAATTAAGGGAAAACATTTAAATGACATAAAAAATAGAGGAAAGCATGTAAAATGCAGAAAATTAGAAGAAAGTAAATAAAGAACATGAAATTAAAGGAAAGCAATAAACAACAGGAAATTTAAAGGAAAGCAATGAATTTCAGGAATTGAAATGGTTGAAAAGTAAAAGAAAGCATTTAAGGTGCAAAAAGTTAAAAGAAAGCAAGTGAAAGACATGAAAGATAAATTGCAAGAGATGTAAAATGTAGAAAAGTAAATACATGAAATGAACCAATATTGAATTGAAATTGAACATTGCATTAATGATAAAAGGGTGGAAGGAATACTTGAGTTAATCCGTCATACTGCTGTGTGATCGAGACGTGTAGGATGTTTCAAGTTCCAACCATTATTACATCGTAGAATCTAGTATTTATAGAAAAAAAGTAAATAACTTCCTAAAGGTAACTTCCTAAAGGTAACTTCCTAATCTATTTTTTGATACCTGTATGGCAGTTTTGCCATATTCAAATTCAAACTATTTGACAAGCAAACTTCTCTAATCGCTCAATTCTTTGAACCGCTTTGTGTCAACTTGCTTGTTGTCGCTTGGTTTTCATTGCCTCGATGGATTATCTTGTTGATGCCTTGTCGCCTTGAGGACTTAGCCATTTTCACACTTTTGTACGTTTGACAACTCTTCTTACACTACAAGAAAAAATGAATTTAGCGAGGCCAAAGGCCGTCCGCAAAGCTTAAATCCGCCGCAAAAACACATGTTTTCGATGCGGTTTGCGACTTACCATAAATCCGTCACATGTTGGGTCGCCGAAAAGGTTTCTGACGGTTTTTAAATGACCGTCTCTAATTAACGACGGCTTATTCCGTCGCTAACTTATGTTGATTTGCGGCGGCTTAGCCGCCGCAAATTATGAGAAATTAGCGACGGTATAACCGTCGTAAATTATACAAATTAGCGTAACGCCTAACCGTCGCAAATCAACGTAAATTAGCGACGGAATAGCCGACGCAAATTGCAACACATTTTTATAAAACTAAATAATTTAATTAAGTAATTTTTTATTAATTAATTATTTAAAATATGAAGTATTTTTAATTAATTATTTAATATTTAATATAAAATTCAAAATTAATATAAACATTAGTTATTTTGTATATTAATTAGAATTTAGACTATATTATGATAAATGAATAATAATTTTAAACAATAAATAAAATTCATAAATAAAAGCAAATTGTTTTGACAGAGTGCGTACATCATACAAAATAAAATATAATATCAAAGAAACTAATAACCCTCTCTATAGCCCCATGAAGAACAAATATGTAAAGGATTGATCATCCTCACATCGGGTCTGATGATGACCCTCATTTGGGACGGTGGTGGGTGTGGTCGATGGGAGGTGTCTTTGTGAAGGTGTTGGTCCTGCTGCGATCGTGGTGAGGGTGCTGGTTCCTAAACGCAACATGAGCTCTCTCTCGTAGCCGCCATCATCTCTATCTCGCTCCATCATCTCGTGTTTGTTGAGTAAGTAGCCTGTCGATTGATCTCATCCGAAGCCGCGTTTGGTCGCATCTTTACCATCTCTGCGGACTCATGAGACCGGGCGAGGCCTAATCTTGGACGATGCTCGACTGCTGAGTGAAGATGCTTTGGAGCACCGGCGCCGATAGTTATCGGCCAGGTCTCCCATACCGTATATGCGACCCTTGTTCTTACCGCCGAACCTCGACCCATGCCCGCAACTCCAATTGGGCTTCCACCCGGGTCAAGTGTGGTGGAAGAAGGGGAAGATGAGGCTGCCCGAGACCGAACTCCGAGATAACTTATCACGATAGTCCTCCCTGTCATTAAAATTGATACACATAATCATACAAAATGACCATAATTATTAAATATAAAATAAAAATAATTTCCAACAAAGAGACATGTAAATCACCCGAGTGCGTCTAGAACGCTCATCTACATACTCGCCGGTACCCTTCCTAGTATGAGTTCGGGCATGAAGCTCAACCGGCTTGACGCTACGGCCAAGCTCCCTAGCCTGCACCAAAAAAAAACTTGTTCATATTTGAAGTTACACTACCTTAATAGCCGGACATCTAATGAATTAACAAAATATGATGTTGGAACTTACAAGGCGTCGAGCATGCTCCTCGACACGATGTCGCGCTGCCGGTGTGCGGGCTCCCACCCTTTTCCGAGGCCCTGTTGAGCTTTGCCTCGGGCGGATTTTTTCTTAAATTCAGGTGTAGCCCAAGAAGCACATAGCTCCTCCCAAATGGGTGGGAAACACCATTTTGGACGCCTGTCCCTTTTTCCGATATCTAGTCAACAACTCGGAGAGGCGTTTGCTCGCTTTTTGATGAAAAATTATCTCTACATCAGCGGAATGCTCTACTCTCCAAGCAGCCTTCTCCTGTAAATAAGGAGAATATAATATTTTTAGGATAATAATAAACTAAAGAAACATTAAAAGTAACTAAAAAATGGAAGTAAATTCAAAAGTACAAAATACCTTAAAAGCCGCAAAGAATCGATCCCGATCCCGATCCTCAAGCTCACCCAATGCTTCCAGCCCCGATCAAACCGAGATGTAACTGCATACGTGACGGCCTCGCAGATTTTCTCGACGGAAGGAACCTTATCAATAGAACATGAGAACAATCAATACACATACATATAAAATATGCACTCAACAATAAAATAACAATATTTGAGATCTTTCTTACCCTTTACCAGGTCGGGGTAACAATAAATCGGCCATCCGACATAACCTCGATCTCCTCATCATCATCGATGATATAGGCGAGGAATATCCATAAGTCTCCTCGTCGTCACCATGAGACCGATGATCACCGGTCCATGGGTAAATCTACCCCCGATGCATCCGGTTGTCCGGAATTGTCTCGCATGGGTCTCGAGTCGGAATCCTTGGGGTGGGCATCATCGTGATCCCAATGGAGGTGTCCATGAACCGAGTGGCTGGAGCAATGTCGGTAGGGAGGTGTCGAGAACATGTGTAGGCACGGGTATGGGCGATGGACATGGTGTAGGAGCAACAGGTGGGGGTGCTGGTGCCATATCATGTGGAGGCATGGGTGTGGGCGGTGGGCGTGGTGTAAGCGAGATGTAGATGGGAGGGACACGAATCCGTCATCGACTGTCCGTGTCACAAAGCGAGGTCGACCACGACGACGTGCCCCTCCAAAGAGGTGCCTTACCCTTTCCCTTACCATTAGCCATGTCTATAGTGAAAAATGATGCTAATAATAATTAATTAAAAGTAACCAAAACACAAATTTGCAAATAATGGAAATTGATGGTGATAATAATTAACTTAAAGTAAGCACAAACACACATTTGTAAATAATGGAAAATGATGGTGATAATAATTAACTTAAAGTAAGCACAAACACACATTTGTAAATAATGGAAAATGATGCTAATCATAATGAACTTAAAGTTATGACAATGACAATACTACCTAATACAAAATACATCACTAAAATAAATAAAGTAATTGTTATTCAGAATTTGAGCCAGTGTCATATTCATAGCCATCTTCATCTTCTTCATCTTCTGTTGATTCTGCTTCTTCAACATCTTCATCCGGAATGACTTGATTTGATGTCAAGCTGGAGGTATCCACTTCTTCCCCTACAACTTGTGTGTCTTGTAAACATGAGATTGGTTCTACTTCAATGACCTCATTTGCACGTGACATTTCATCCGTTTGATATGGCTCATCCAACTCTGAAACATCTATTTCAATGCGACCCCTTGGTTTTGTCTTGATTGCAACACACCAACCTCGTTTTTCTGTTTGAGTTGCTGGATAAGGAATGTAATATACTTGTCTCACATTATGTAGCATGATAAACGGATCAAACATATGATATCTTCTACTCATTTGGATGTCCACAATATTATATTTTTTATTCAAATTAGTGCCTCTACTAGATGGATCGAACCAATTACAATAAAACAACACTATTCTCTTAGGGTAGTCTAAATAACGATATGACAACTCATATATGTGTTGTATGACACCATAAAAGTCATCTGCAACTCCGCCTGGCTCACCCTTTACGTAAACACCACTATTTATTGTTGTTTTGTCTTCTGTCCATGATTGAGTATGAAATTTGTACCCATTCACGAAGTATGTGTGCCATTCTTTGACTTGTGTCAGAGGACCGTCAGCCAAGTTTCGTAAATGTTGATTAATGACAGTAGGTGCCTCATTGTAAACCTATTCACAAAGTTTAACGACATATGTTTTTATCCGCATACATTATAGTGAATAACAGAATGATAAATGGGGAGATACTTACTTGTTGCTTAAACCATTTTGGAAAATCTTCATGAGTACGAGCAGATGCATCACGAGAAGACAAGAATGAACTGAACATATATGGATAACATCAATGAAAATTGACATATGCTATCGAAGGAATAAAAATTATAAGCTCATACTTACTCATGATATGGTTTAACCTCGGCGCAATTGATCAATACATGAACATGAGCTGAGTTCCACTCTGCCTCCGTTAAATAATGTGTCAACTCCTTTTCCGGAATGACGAGGGAAGACAAAAAATTGATAAGGTTCCAGGTAGTCTTCCACTTTCATTTTCTGTTTCTTCCTTCTAGTTGTTGGAGACAAAACCATGTGTTTGAAATAATGAGAGCAGAAATGAATTGTCTCACGGTGTAAGTAAGACGCACATATCGAACCTTCAACCCTAGCCTTATTTTTCACCGATCGTTTTGACTCGCCCATGAATCTATTAAAAAATGACGAGGTTATTATTAATTAACTAATATGCATGAAATAGGATCAATAATCGTGATACTTAAATTACCTTTCAAATGGATACATCCACCTATATTGAACTGGACCACCAAGTCTTGCTTCATATGCAAGATGAATCGGAAGATGCTCCATTGAATCAAAGAAGCCAGGGGGGGATATTCTCTCCAGCTTGCACAAAATGAGTGGAATGTTTTGTTCCATCCTGGTCAAATCGTCTTCCCTTAAAGTTACAGAACACAAGTCCTTGAAGAATTGACTTATTTCAGTAAGGGCATTCAAAACATGGGGGGGAAACGAATCAAGGCGATAGGAAGTAAGCACTCCATAAACACATGACAATCATGGCTTTTCATCCCATGCAACTTGCCTTTTATAACATCAGCACATCTTGCCAAGTTAGAAGAATAACCATCAGGCATCCTGATCCCCTTTATCCATTGGCAAACTAACCTTGCTTCCTGGATAGTCAAGGTATAATTGGCCTTTGCCTTGTACATCTTCCCATTATCCTGATGTCTCAGCTCCAAATCCGGTCTCCTGCAGTACAACTGTAAGTCCATTCTAGCCTTATCGTTGTCTTTGGTCTTGCCATGCACGTTCATCACAGTGTTGAAAATGTTGTCAAAGAAATTTTTTTCAATGTGCATTACATCAAGATTGTGCCTCAATAAATTATCTTTCCAATAAGGAAGATCCCAAAAATACTCCTCTTTGTCCAATTATGCCATCGCCGTAACCATCTAATTTGGAAACCCCAGCTTCAGTCACTTTTGACAAGTCCCTGATTCTTATCCAAATTTGTTCTGGTGTTAACCTCGGAGGTGGTCCATCCATTTCAACAACCCCCTTCTTGAAGGCATTCTTATTCCTTCTAAATTGATGATCGTTCGGTAAGAACCTGCGATGGGAATCAAACCAGGACGACTTCCCCCGTATTTTAAGGTATATGCGTTTGTATGCTCCATACAATGCTGGCATGCAAGCTTCCCATGCGTCCCCAAACAAGACTACATGCCATACGCAGGGAAGTCATTAATTGTCCACATCAACGCTGCCTTCATTTTAAAATTTTGTTTTCGAGAAATATCGTACGTCATAACACCATTCCACAACCTCTTCAAATCATCAATCAAAGGTTGCAAGTATACATCAATGCCTCGCCTTTGGATTAGATGGACCTGAATCGTGCAAGTCAAGAACATATATGGCTTTGACATACACATTTCGGGAGGAAGATTGTAAGGGGGTAACAACAACGGGCCAACATGAATAAGGTGATGCCGAGGCTTGGATATATGGGGTAAAGCCATCCGAGCATAACCCAAGTCGTACATTACGAGGATCAACGGCAAAATCCGGATGCACCCGATCAAAGTGCTTCCATACTTCACCATCAGAAGGATGGCGTAACACTCCTGCATTCCTCCTATTCTCATGGTGCCATGTCATTTTTCCTGTAGTCTGCATCAATGCAAACATCCTCTGTAATCTAGGAATGATTGACAAGTAGAACATCGACTTTACCGGAACTGGTTTTAGATTACTTCTACTTGCGTTGCGCTGACGATACCTTGGTGCGTGACAAAACCTGCACTCAACCAATGCGCCATCATTTTTGTCGAATTCATTATCGAAAAAGAGCATGCATCCATTCTGGAAACAGTCAATCCTCTTGGACTCCAATCCTAACTTGGACATTAACCTCTTCGCATCATAATAATTCTTGGGTAATCCTCCTTTGAAAGGCGTCCCGGCCAAAACCATTTTGGCAATGAAATCCAAGCCTAACTCGGGTATGCTCCAATTGGACTTGGCAGACAACAGTAGAACACACATCGATAACGTCGAGTCGGGGGACCCTTCCCACAAAGGCTTATTTGCCTCTGTTAGGAGATTATAAAATTTTTGTGCATCTGCATTAGGAGGCTCTTCTGTATTATTGGACTCAAACGACCCGGACATCATAAGAGCGTCACACACCATCTCCTCCATGGAAACAATATGATCTCCATATCCAAACGCACCACTACTTGAACCACTGTGCAGTACTGGTCAATGCCAAAATCAAATTGCGGCATTTCTTCTCCATGATTTGTCCAAATCCAGTAATTAGGCCTAAACCCAACTTTATACAGGTCGACCCTCACATCGTCTACATTCTTAATTCGGTGCAGTCACACTTCACACAAGGACATCTAACCAACCCCCCATTGTTATAAGTATCTTGCTGACTTGCCTTGGTAATAAATTCTTCAACACCATCTAAGAAAGATTGTTTTAATCCCCTCCACGCGGATAAACCCTATCATACATCCAAGTACGATTCAAAGGAACAAATTCCATCCTCTGCATTTGCGCCAAAAAAAAAGATAACTATAATGAAATTCCAAATAGAGGAAGTATCCTCTTCAAAAATTAAATTCAACGGTTATATTCAAGAGAGCATCACATTCACACATTATTTATCATAAAAAAAAATACAACAAACACTTGCATTGCCATTAAATCATAGCAATGGTTTGATAGCAATGAAAGAAAAATAAACCAAATAGGATAGTCATTGTCTATATAATTTATCACATAGTTTATTGCAAGCTACTAACCATATAGTGAATAAGGAAAAACAAAGCACATGGTGTAGTTTATAAACGATAGCACAAGCATAAAAAAATTGTCAGGTTACATGCATAGTTCATTGTGTAATATTCTTATCATGCTCATGTTTATCCTCATTTATCTTATTTGTTAATGTTACATAATAGTTCATTTTTAAAGAGCAAAGACAGCATCAATAGTAACCACTTAATAGACTACATTAAACCACAAGGAAAAAGTAATTAAAATCACTTACCAATTAGAATGAGAGCAACACTAGCACAACTAGAAATGTATATAACTTTCACAAATCAAGAACCTGCCCAACAGAAAATTGAATATAATCATAAATATAAAGCTGTAAGAATCTATATATAAAAAGAACTTAAAAGCTAGACAGTACTAAACAGGGAAATCATATATGGACATAACATAGCGAGACTGAGAAGTTCAAATCATTTTACAATACACTCAAAAACTGATTTCATCAACCTGGGGATTGCTTCTTGGCACCCTAGAAGCCTACATTGACAACCAACAAAGATTCTTCCTGTAAATTTAATACACTCAAAAAGTGATTGCAACAACCTCCTAGGTTTTCTAGGGGTTGCTTCCTGGAATCCAAGAATCACATCTAGACAACCAAAAGTGATTCCTCCTGTAATTGGGTGTTATAAATATTTTGGCCATTACACAATCAGATTCGGATTCTGGAAAACATAGAAAAATTAGATTTTGGTAAAAGCATATTCGCTTCTTGTCTTTGCCAAAAGAAATGGTTCTTATATTTAGTTTTCAAACACAAGACATCACTTACATTTCCCTACACTAAACAATGTTCCAAAACACAGTTGTTTCAATCAAAACACCCTTTTTTGGATACAATTCATGTTCACATCATATGACATTTTATCAACATCAGGTCTCTAATCTATAAATAGGTCACTTAAGTTTAATCGTCCTCTCATTAGTAGACTTTCTTGAAGCATAGTGACAACAACAACAATTAAGAAATTAATACAATATTAGCTCTTGACAACAAAAAGATCTAACCTAAGACAAGATTGGATATAACATATTGCTTATATTTACTTGCACTCGTTATAAATAAAAAAAAATCATAACTTCCACCAACCTACAAGCCTCAGTTGCATCTATAATCAAAGAAGAAAATAACAGACCTAAAAAAATGCATACAATTAATAAAACATTGTAGTCATAAAGCTCATGGCATTTGATCAAGAACTTAGGCATATTTGCATTAGCATTTATTAAACATCGCCCTTCATAGTAATTTTTTTTTATAACAATATTCACCTGTCTATTATTAAACTCATTACTTTGTAAAGTAGCAAGAGGTAGCACCATTAAAGTCATTGCTATAAATGATGTAAATATAAAAAAGCATGAGAATCCAAAAATTGCTTAAAATGACCATTTCAAAGTTAAGTCTCACCATGCAGTCATGTGCTAAATTAATTGTGAGACCCTCTAGGTTTAATTCAAAATCAAGTAGAGCGCCATGTGTAAGCAAGAATGTTCATTCAAATATCACTTTGTAGACTAATGCTCATAATTGAAATCACTTTCATTCTCTTTTCCTGTCTTTTTTTTTTGTTATTAAAATGACAAACAATAATTTGACTTACCAAATCTACCAAATAACCTATCCAAAACACATTCTACGAGTTCAATGGGACCACTAGAAAGCTTATTTTAGTGGGGGAAATGAGGAAAGTACACTGTAACAATATTTTTGTAGAAATGCAAGTTAACCATACTATATACCAATAATCGAAGGCCGAAGTAAATAATGCTAACATCCAAAAATAATTCCATCCTTATTTCCTTATCTTCTAAATCATAGGTGTACTTTAAAGTCGAAGTACCATACTACATGTATTCCTATATCAAGCCAATTCAAGATCAAAGTCATCAGTAAAAATATATATTAGTATCAACCCCATTTGAAAAACTTTTCTTCAATATAGATGAGAATGATAAATGGCAATGCATTATTGTATTGAAAATCTTACTCTAACTATATTTAGTTGAGGAAAGAAAGAAAGAAAAATAGTTAATATCCTTCTATGTGATCCATCTGTCAAGGTCTATTACATGATTAGGTAAAACTCGCTATTTATTTTCTCTACTACAAAAGGAACAACTAACATTGATGTTGTGTCATGGCAAGTGAGGAGAATGCCTCCACCTAAAAAAGGGGGTTATACCGCTAATGTTTACGAGGAACCGGGGTATTTGTATTTTGAAATGGAAAATGAACAAAGTATGAATAATATTGTATGAATAATATTCGGAAAAGTTGTCAAAACTTGTTGTATGAATAATATTTCACACCTGTTCCGGAGCTATCCAATTGTACTGTGAAGCATAAGTAACAATCCTTAGTATTTTACGCCTGCAATCGTAAAGAGAAGATGAACAAATTAGAAAGAAGAAATGAGGGAAGGCAGTGTAATATTTTGAAAGAAAAATGAACAAAGTAGAAATAAGAAGTGAACAAACTCGCCATTTTTGTTGCGTCCAGAGCTGCAGAAGTGAAGACCAAAACGCGCGGCGAAGAAGACAACTGAGGGAGGAAGAAAACTGTTCGAGTTACTTATTGGAAATTAGCGACGGCCTTTTAATATTAGCGATGGCTAGGCCGTCGCAAATTACGATTCCGTCACAAATTGTGAATGACCGTCGCAAAATTACCATCCGTCGCACATTAGCGGCGGCCATGCCCGTCGCAAATTGGCGCCAACATTTCGCGTAAAATGGCGGGAACGTTACTGACAGATTTGCGACGGAACTTCCGTCAGTAATTTCCTCTACCATTTGCGACGGCTTAAGCCGTCGCAAAACATAAAATTAGCGACGGATTTGAGGCCGTCGCAAAATTTCCGTCGCTAATTAACCTTATTCTTGTAGTGTTAACACTTTGTCAAAAAGCTGGGTTGTCAATTTATCCTTTCTGTCGGCCAGTCAAATGCATCCGTCAATAATCAGAAATTTCACCCTTGACAAATGCGCTCTAAGTTTCGCCTTTTTGACGGCTTTGCTTGTCTGACATGTTAACTGAAGAACTTCTTGTCAACTCCACACCTGTCAATTCTTATAATCTTCTGAGTTCGACGTTCCTCTTTATGTACATTCTTCTGTCAACTTTATTCTTGTCGACTTTGAACTTGGTCAATTTTCCACTCTTCAATCCAACTCTCGTCTACTTTGGGAATTCCTTATGAATTTGACAATCTTGCTTTTGACCAATTTTCTGTCAACTTTCCGTCTGTCAACTCAGTACTTATCAACTTTCTTGACCAATTTTCTGTCAACTTTTCGTCTGTCAACTTAGTACTTGTCAACTTTCTTTTAGCCAAACCAGTATATACCAATTTTGGGACTTCTTTCTCAATTTTCATGTAGCCTCTTTCTGTATGTCTGACGAAAACTCTAATATGAAAATTCACTCCTAACACAGTCTTATGCTACTGCAGCAACCAATGCTTCACTCTTTCTTAACTCTATGTCCCTTTCATCATCGCCATTCTTTCATTTGGCATGAGCGTGATACACACGTGCTACAATATAATTGGTGGGTCTGGGTTTGAGGTTGTGACTTGTGAGAATGGAGAGGGTCTTGCTTGGGTAAAATAAGAAAATGAGCTAGTTTTTGGAATAATTTCGCTATTATTTCTTGGGTTGTTCCTAACTAATTTCATAATGTTGGTTAAGGAAAGAAAATAGAAACTTTATCTTAAGAATTATAACTTTTAAATTTTGAATTTTTTTTGACAAAAAATTTGAAAAAATTGAAATTAAAGCACTTATTTATATATAATTCCTAACTTTATTTTCTTAGTGTAATGCTTAGCATTTGCCTTTTTTTTTTTACATGTCAACACCATGAGCGTGATACACACGCGCTATATATATAATAGCTAGAATGTGATCGGTGAGCCTGGGTTTGAGGCCTTGAGAATGGAGAGGGTCTTATTCTTGCTTGGGTAAGATAAGAAAATGAGCTATTTTTTGGAATATGTATAATTTATGTATATTATAGTGAAGTGATCAGGGTGGTTCCACTGGCTGGTGTGTGGTGGGGGAGGGATCTATATAAGAAGAAAATTAGTTGTGGGGTTTGGTTGGTTGATGTATTGTAAAATCATGCAGCTTGCAGCCTTGCTGCATTGATGGGGCGGGCCAAGTGGGGAGAGTGTTTGTATTTGGAATATTTATGTGACTTTAGTTCAGAGGAGGCTGAAAGTGTTATTATGATTTGAGGCAATTTGGCTTCACATATGCCTTTGCAGCGATCTCCACATGTTGCCATGCTAACTCATACAACAAGATTCATAAAGGTAAATATAGAGATATCTGCATTCATGACAAATATCTAATCCTAAATAAAGGATAATTTTTAATATGGTGCACCTTTATTTGATCATAGACAACAAGTTTTGCTCACTATTATAGTGGGCTGAGTATTATCCTTCACAAAGAAAATGGCATTTTTGCGTATTCCATATGCCGCCGCAGCCGTATTAAGCCAAGCACAATGAAGCATTTGGTTTTCAGAAGTCTATATTTAACTCCAATAATTTAAGATAAAATTCATGTTCAACCGTTGAGTAAGGAGAATGAACAAAATAACCCTTATATAAATTATATTCTTTGCTGCGCAAACGTAACATTAGTTTTGGGTATTGATAACGAGTGTCTTTAAGAACATTGGTTAAAGAATGCTGAAAAGAAAAATTCGGATTGAAAAACCAAAGATTACATTCTTGAAATGTTATATACACTATTTCTTATACAAATTTTTCTTTTTTGATTCCTTAAACAATACCATGAGGAAACTTGTTAACATTCTCTTTAGTTGTAACCACTCTTAACCCAATGAAGTTGGCCTAATGAAAACGTGTTACGTCCGTCAGGTAGGAGAATATGTACCCTCGGAATGTGAGAGATTCCTGACTCAAATTCTCCGATGAAAAATAATCTACTTAGGAAGGAACCGGTTCCTCTCCGATTCTTGGATGGATCAACAGGAGAGAGAGAGGGACTGATTAATAAAATAATATTATTTAAAAAATAATATTATTTTATTAACTGTGTCTTTCTCTCTCATAATGAACCTCTCCAGTAACCGGAGAGAATCCAGTTCCCTTAGAAGGGGCTGTATCGATATCGGTGGAGACTTTTCGAAGTAATAGCTCACCCTCTGCCATTTTAAATTCTAAAAAAAAAAAAGTTATAACCACCCTTCTTGTTATTAGAGTGAGTAATAAGTAAGCGTAAATAAAAAATAAATGATGAGCGTGGAAAAGAAAAGAAACCGTAAGCGACAATGATTAGATGCTGCCGTTCAATATTTTTCTTTCTTTTTTCTACGCTTTTATAATTTCCCTTCTTCTTTATGATGTCTAAAATAGATGCTGCAGTGCATTAACTGACTTGTATCGCTTCAATTTAATGCTATGTCTCCAATGAAGAAGCCTTAATAAAGGTACATTCAGCCTTTTGACATCTTCGGTTTTAGTTTCTTTCTTTTTGGGCTTTTGGCTGTTAACATCTACTACTCCCTTCGTTATTATTATTTTTATATAATTTTAGCTATTTATTTATTTTTCCTGAAACAATTGATGGTTTATAAATTCAAAATATATTTGATCTTTTATATATATATATATCCTTATAATAGAATTAAATTGAATTGTCTTAAAAATATACAAAATCTTCCAGGTACATAAATGACTAGTAGAGTATGGAGTAAATATAGTTGAAATTCGTAAATAATTAATGGTAGAAATAAGTATATTTTAGTACAAATATAAACATGTTAATGATTTCTTAATCTATGTGTAAAAACCTTAAATTATCAAAGAAAAAGAACGGAGGGAGTAATAGATTTTATATTCGGAAATGAAATTTGAACATCTGATTAGGGACACCATACAATGTCCCTTTTGCTTTTTGATACTCCCTCCTATCCAATATATAAGCAAAAAAGTCTCAAAGTTTTTTTTTGTCTAATATATAAGTAAATTTTGTTTTCTAATGACTCATTTAATGACATTATTCCCAAAATATCTTTTATTTAATACAAATTCCAATGACTTATTTAATGAAGATTGAAGTTTTAAATGAAGGGTAATTTAGGTAACAAATCTAATTTTTTACAAGATTCAATGAGAGTAATTAATCACCTTAATATGTGTGTTCCATTAATTTTTTACTTATAATATGGACCGGAGGGAGTATATGATTGAGATGCGTGTATACAAAAAGATAAAAAAAAAGTAAGTGAGAGATAGAAATAAATATATACGGTGTCATATACGATGTCTAAAATTATATGTTCAAATAACACAACTCTTTATATTGATACCACTCCTTCAGGGATAATTAATCTAGCTTGTTCAAATTAATGATGCACAAATTAGTCAAAAAAAAAATTTAATGATGCACAACATTAATTGTCACTTTTTATGTGGGAATTGTTTATGCTACCCGTGGCATTATTACAACCGCTGCTAATTTGACTTTAGAATATGAAAAAGCCTAATCAATTTATTCAAAAAATTAAAAGAATTTTTTTATTGTAAACTTACAATTTTAATTTTTAATATATTTAATAAATAACTAATAATAAGTTGAGGGCTTAAGATTATTATTATAGATTTTAATCCTGGAAAGTTCTCTTTATCAACAAAAAAAAAATCCTGGAAAGTTCTCGATTGATTCTTAATGCAATCCTAATACAAGATTTGGCATGTTAAATTTCTTTTCTGAATAAAGACAAAAAATTATAAAAAGGGAAAGTAGTTCCCATTCAGAATCGAGACATATGATCAAAAGTTTCAACAAAATTGATTTGATCAAAAAAAAGTTTCAACAAAATTGATGGAACCAATGACACTAAGCATATAAATTTTTTAGGCTTTCTTTGGTTTATGAGATAATTGTTTAATTATTTGGCAAGAGGTCGAAAAAATAGACTAGAAAAAAAAAATAAAACTTTTATCTCATCTTGTTTTATTGTGTAAAACGTAAGAGAAAAAACATATTTTGAAATCCCTTAAATAAAAACAAGTTATAATAAAAAAAGTCAATGATATTTATGTCTTTACGTGTCATATCTCTCTCATGTAGTAGTTAATTCCCAAAGTGGGTGGAAAAACTTTTAGGCAGAACTTGTGAGTTTAGAGAGAAAGGAAGGAAAGGTGATTAAAGGAGAAGGAAAGGGGATTGAGAGAAGGAGAGGACTTTTTTTGTTTGAGAGTGAAATGAAAAAAGTGGGTTGAAGAGGAGAATGAGGGATTAATTAAAATATCCCAAAATATTTTCCTACAATTAATAGAACTCACAAACAAGAGGGAGAAAAAATTAACCTCTCATTTCCTTCTATTCCCCTCCAAAAAACAACTAACAAATATAGCCTTAATGTAGAGTCCACATAAATTTTGAGTTATGATATTTGAACATAAATTTTGAACACCGTATATGACATCGTATATTTTTATCTCTATCTCTCACTTACTTTTTATCTTCTCTATATACACGTTTCTCAAAAATACACCCAAAAAATAAAAAGAACACCAAATGCTATCCCATTTTTTTTTTACAAAAATCATTGGTCTAAATTTTTCTTTCCTTCCCATTTTATAACACAATCAATATGAAGGAATAACTTTTTTCTCCTCCTTTCGTTTCTCTCTCTCTCTTTTTCTTCAGTTTTTAGTCTATCTCGTTAGAGTGATAAACTTAAAACAAAAATGAAGATTCACAAAAAAAAAAAAAAAACTACAATTCAATATGTCCAAAGCTAACTCAAATCTTTATTTATATTTTTTTTAGAGGATTCAAATTTATCTCGAGTTAGCAAAAAATTGAAAATATAAACTTTGGAGGATTAACATCAATTATAATTGGATTACACTCAATCCTTAACTTACAACTTCCAATGATCGGTTAATAGTTTTTCGATCTAAGTCAAGCTTAAACTCTTTAATACTTGGCTTAAATGTTAGTCAAAACTTCTTTGTTTAGATCTTTTATTGTTTTCAACTAACAGAGTATAATCATATTAGAGTGAAAGATATAAACTTTTTGAAATGTAACTAATTGACTCTATAATCAATTATGGTGGATCAAGCTGTGCCTGAATATTCATCATGTTACATGAGATGTTTCATTTCCATTATATAAAACCATTCCATGTGCTGAAACATGCATGGGGGCACTTTCACATGCATTGTAAATTTGTCACTAAACGCAATCTCATTTCTAATCATTTTGTAGCTATGTGCCTAGTCTAAGCAAAAAAAAAAAAATGTATAGGCATGACAATATATATATATATATATATATATATATATATATATATATATATATATATATATAAATAAAAGGAGTGTTGAAAATTTAAATTTGAAAAATTAACAACATATCTTTAATCTGTAAAGTGTAATATGATTTGACTTCTTATTATTTTGTACGGAATTTGTTAATATATGTATTGCTAATCTTTTCTTAATTATTATTTGTGTATTAAAAAAAATTTAAAAATATGTTGAAACGCATTCAAAGGTTGTTGAACTAGGAATCACACCATCACATCCAATATATAATCGGGCTTATTAACGAGTGTCCTTAGGATACTGATTAAGAAATCCAAAAATAATAAGATTTTATTTATTTTATTTTTTTGATAAGCAAATAGTTGTATTAAAAATGAGTACAGGGTGTACCCAACCCAATACAAATCTAGGACAATTAATTAGAATACAAGATGAGTAAGGAAAAACTATATTTGTATGCTTGATACACTGCCCTACAAAATAATAGCTAACAACAGCTGGACATGGACTAGGAAGCCAAGTTTCCTGCACATTGGCAAAACCAGAACAGCTAAACTCCATGACACCATTCACAGTTCATTAAATTCCAATAGCCCCGCAGTTCCACCCCATAAGGAAAGACCATAAGTATATTAAATGGTTGAAGAGAACTATCCAAAAAAAAAAAAAACAACATCACTTTTCAATAAGATCTTTCTTTTTTTGTTTCTTAACTAATACATTCATTAACAAGTGTCATAATAAGTCTCTCATCACTTTCGAATAAGATATTTCTTTTTTGGTTCATATATAATAGCTGTACGGCCTGTTGTCCATTCATTCTCACATTTTTCTAATTGCATGGTTGAAATGTCTTAATTAAGCTTAGGACAGCGCATCTTTAATTTGTTGAGATTTCATTCGTATGATTAATGATAGCTGATGGTTGGCTCTCTCAAGAATTTTAAATTTGACCAAATGATATCTGACCTTCCATATATTGAAGTCTTGTTATCCGTGAGAAGGGTTTCATGTTTTGGGGGGAAAAAAAGAACCCACAAGGTATTTGGAAGTAAATTATCTTTTTGCATAGATAGTTATAGCTCTACTCGCTAGATTATATATGGGAAGTTGAAATTTAAACCTAAGTCACCTAAATTGATGGGAGATCTTGGAAACATTTGTGCCGTGTGTTGTATAACAAGTAAAGGAATTTTTCGTGCACTTGAAATTTAAGGTTAAAGGTAGTTATTTATATGTCAAAATCTGGATAAACTTCTAAGCCCAATAAACATCTATAAAACTTCTTGCAAATAATCCACCAGTAACGTCTTACTAAAATCTAAATAATGAATAACTTAAGTTACACGATTCACTTATTATTGTGTCAACTTCTGTTGATACGTAGAAGTAACTTTTTTTTATCAACCAATATTAATATTTAATGTTAATTGTTTTAGGAGATAGAGGTGAGGTTTGAACTTCCTATCTTTAAGTGAATTTAGAATCTCTTTATGTCTGGTAACATCATCCAGTAAACTAGAAGTAACCTTAATCATTCGTGATGTTACTTATTTGGCTACATGATTTATAAATGAATCCAAGTGTTCATATAGGACGGGTTAGGTCACATTAGTGAAATCATAGAGCACATATCCAGCAACATGCATTGAACATGGCTCGGTAACTCTTGTCCCAAGTCACATTACCATTCTCATTATTTTTGCCCCAACAAAAACATAAATCGAAAACAAAGGAAGCTAATTCAAAAAGGAGCGTGGAGTAGGAGGGTTTCCAGATAAGGATAAAAACAAGAGGCATCGGTTTAACCGGTTACGTATTGCGTGGTGACCCATTTTGAACAACTAGGCTAAAGGCTAGAAAGTAGGAGGGAGGTCATTGGGACCTAGACCTGCATGCCTCTACTGCTGTGGTTTGTGTTTGTGGTTGTGGTTGGATTTTGGGTTCTTCGCAATTGATGGTTTCTGATAAGAGCAATTATTTTTGTATACAAATATGAGACATCATTTGATGTTTCTTTTCTTTTTTTTATGTATTTTTTAGAAACGTATATACAGAGAAAATAAAAAATAAGTGAGAGATGGAGATAAAAATATATGATGTTGTATACGATATCCAAAATTGATGTTCAAATATCATCACTCTTATGATAAAGACCTGCCCCTTTTCATTACTGGGACTAGGACTATTGAATACTATTGTCTATGCAGGTTGCACTGACCGTGAGTGAATTCACAAATGTTCCCTTTTCTTTTCCTTTATTCTGAAAAGGGAAGGGCCTCTCACTACTCACGGAGACGATGATGGATTTTCCAATAGTAAAATGTGCAAGCATGGCACTCAATTTGCATACTAGGTTCACTCTCATTCCCTCCTGGCTCCTGATCCATAGTTGCGACGTTTCGGGAATCTACAAAAATATTTAATGATATTTATTTAGCCATTCAATAATTTCGTGACTTCGACCACTGTATTCACTCATGAATAAATAATGTGGTAGGTGTATATTTTAAGTTTTTTGGGTATGGTACATAAAAGAGAAAAAATAAAAAATAAACTTTAGGGAAAATAATAGATAAAGAATTAACCCTTCAATATTCGATGAACTAGTCTATATAGTTATATGTATGATATTTTGAAAAACCGAAAAAAAAGATAAAAAATTCGCTGACTTAGCTAACTACAACTTAAGAAGAGAATGCTCAAGAAAACATCAGTTCTCTTTAAGTTTTAAATAATTATTCATAGAATTGAAGTGTAACCAACCTGTTTATGATTGCTTTGATTCGATTCATATTTCGTGATAAAAAAGATTCCAAATCTGAATCAAACCAAATCAATCGATTTTGTTTCGTTCGAATTTGTTTTTCATATAAATCCGAACCAAATTGATCCGTGGACACCCCTAGTAAGAATGTGAATCTAAACCAATGATAGGGGTGTTCAATATATGTAAAACTTAGCTGTATATATACCTTGTAGTCTTACAAGAATTGAAGTGTAAATATATATAAAATGAAGTGAAATTAATTATAACTAAATGATAAATTTATGTAACTATAAAACATGTGTGTAAATATATAGATATACACAAACACACAAATGAAACATAGTATAAGGAGAATATTCCTGTCTAAAAGATTTCCTATACCTTGTACTGTAACAAGTTAACATTGTTCCCTATTCTTCTTCATCCGTGCTTTTGATGTCGGCTAATTAATCTCATCAATTGAAAAAGTTGGAAGTTGAAACAATATTTACATGTGATGCAGCTTTTTCCTCTTGCAGTGGGATTCTTTCCCGTTGAGAAGCATACCACGTCGAAAGCAAAGCTGAACAATTATCTATATGTTTGGACGAGTGTCTGACAAACGTGATTTTGGATGGAATTGATTTTGTATAATTGATTTCAATATAATTGAGTTTTAAGTAAAGTGATTTATGTTTGGATGTTTTTACTTTGAAAGCAAGTTTGATATAAAACTTAGTATAATTTTTCAATCCAAAAGAAGTTTACCTAAGTCGCTTCGGTAGAAAAAATTTTGGATGCAAAATTACTTCCACAAACTTATTACTAAACATTTTTTTTACCAAAATCATATTTAACAAATACATAAATACTTCTAATGCCTCCAGAAATACAACCAAAGACACACCATGCATTTTGAGTTAATTGGATTTCTATCCAACCGCATATTGCTTCTCTCTTATTGTGCAGCGGCCATGTAGCACAGTATATATATGTGATGACGTTACACCCTTTCCCTCTTTAGAAGCACTCTTTCCTTTTTACTCATTTTGAGTGTGTATTTGGACAAGTGTTTGATAAAAATAATTTTGAATATGATTGACTTTGTAGAATTGATTATGTTAGAATTGAGTACGTTTGAAGTGAAGTGATTTATATTTGGATGTTTCTATTTTGAAAGCAAATTTGATGTAAAATTTAATGTAAAATTTTCAACTCAACTCAAAAGCTTCATTTTGTAACTTCTAGTCAGAATTGCTGAAGACAAAATCAATTTTACTTATAGTAACCAAACATCTCTTTTTTTACTAAAATCACGTTTGACAGATGACATAATCAATTCTTGAAGTTTCTAACGTGAAACCAAACACACACTGATTCGGAAAAGAAAGTTGGAAGAAAAGAAAAGTGGGAAAAAAGAGAGGGGAACGAGGAAAAAAGAGTAGAAATTAAGATGGCATTTAGTTGTTTGTTAGTAGGATAGAAAATGAAATGAAAGAAAAATTAAAAATTTCTCTCCTTTTTGTTTGATTTTGTAGAAGAATTTAGAGGATAAAAATAATATATTTTGAAATGACATAAATACCCTAAAGTAAAAATGGGATGTTCATAGTTGTTTCTTTCTCTCTTTCCCTCACTTTTCTTCCCAATGTGGTAGGAAACTTTTTCCCTTTTCTTTCCATACCAAATAAGAGTTAAGTTCTTTTTCTTACCTTTTCTTTCCTTCACTGTTTTCCCATCCAAACATGACGTTTAGTTCAGTTATTTTAGTCCAAATGGATTATTCCTTTATAAATAAAAATACATTGACCACATATAAACAAATTTATACCACTACTACAACTAATAAATAGAAGATTGATATTCCATGAAGTTTCTGAAATAGACAACTATAAACACGAGAAAGTGGGGGTGAATTGTGTTTATCAGAATTTAAGCAAAGTTGAAATCTTTTCGAAAACAGAAGCTAGGTTTGGATGAGTGGAAGGATACAAGATGGACGGGTGACTTTTGGCAAACACACCACTTGATAGACGTAAGAAAACTAAAGCAACTAAAGAGTTTAAGGGAAGAGAGATTGACACAGTTATTTATCCTGATTCACTCTTCAAAGCAAAGAGCTACGTCCAGTCCTTGGCAGCACCAAGATTTATCCACTCTAACTTATCAGGTTACAGACTCAAGTATTGTTTGCACATCTAGCCTCTTCAGGCTCAAAACAAGTATTCTTTGCACACTTAGCCTCTTTGTGCTCATTCGAGTTTGTTTGAAAGATTTGGTTTGTAATAAATACAACTTCTCGCAGACAGATCTTTCACTAACACTCAGAGAGTGGTTTAAATGTAAAGCTTAAGAAAGTTTGCGTAATAACTTCAAATGATTGAATAATACAGAATGAAGATGTTAATGCGCAGAGTAATGGTTTTTTGATGCTATGTGTATTTTCTCCTCTATATGCTTCATCTTCAATGACTTCTGTATTTATGGTCTTCAAGCATTTAGGATCCGTTAGAGACATTTCCTTAGATGTTGGCTTCAAACAGAACTTCATTAAATGCAATAGAGTCGTTCTGGGCAGCCATTAATGCAATAGGAACGTTGGTTGTACTCTAACATGAAGGATCATGGCTTTATGCATCGTGATACAGCCATATCAGAGTTCTGCAGAGAGCTTTTTGTACTTTGCTGAGTACAATTCCCTTTTCGTGTAAGGACCAAAAGTACTAGGGAATAAAGCATGCTGGAAGTATTCTTTAACTGGTCTTTGGTTCTGATATCCGAGGTTTCTTGAGAGAGTAACTTCTGACTTTTCTTGATTCTGGTTCTTGAAATAAGATTCTGATAATTCTAAGAGAATTCGCGTTCATAAGATAAGCGCGTCTATCTTGAAAATAGCTACGCCCATCTAGCCATTTAAGATTTTACATTGGGGCTAGTAGATGAGCTCCAAATCCTATGTCTTTGGACGAATACTCCTTTAACTGGTTGAATGTAACATAGTAGACGAGCTCCATGTTAAGGACTCAGCAAGTCCAAAGACTTGTGTGGACGAGCACTTCTGTTACCTTAGTGGACGAGTACTTCTATCACTTCAGTAGACGAGCGCTTCTATCGCTTCAGTAGATGAGCGCTTCTGTTACCTTAGTGGACGCTGGCTTTTACTACTTTAGTGGACACTGGCTTTCATCACTTTAGTGGACGCTGGCTTTTACTTTAGTGGACACTGGCTTTTATCACTTGAGTGGACGCTGGCTTTTATCACTTTAGTATTGGACGTGAAATTCTAACACTTGCGTTGGATGTGAGCTTTAATCACTTCAGTGTTGGACGTGAGCTTCTATCACTACAGTGTTGGACGTGCGTTTCAATCACTTGCGTTGGACGGATGATTCTATTATTTGCGTTGGACAGATGATTCTATTATTTGCGTTGGATGGATGATTCTTACAGTTTTAATCTGCACACTAGATTGACAGGTTAGCAACCAATATGAAGGTTAATTAAATCATTAACCAATGTTTAGTTCTCATCAAAATTTAGGGAAATGCACATCAGACATTTTAGAGACTTAGCAATCTCCCCCTTTTTGATGATGACAAACATTGAGATGATTTAATGAACCTCAGAAAATATCAACAAAGAAAATAACATATATCAGATAGGTTGAAATTTTCTTAAGCGGACAGGTCATGCAGATGCTAGATCAGACATTAAGTTTGACTTGTTTTAACTTTGAAATTATTATCAAAGTAATCTTACTTAAGATTTATCTGAGCAATTATAGCAACTATCAGAGCATACTCATGTCCATGTATTATTTAAGATTCATATCATATTCATTCATATTCATTCTTATATAACACATTTCTATCAGATTTCTCATTTCTCTCATTCTCCCCCTTTTGTCAACATCAAAAAAGGGTTATCAAGTTTTATTTATGAGATATGTTAAGGGCAAGATAACATGTTAAGAAAATCATAGTAATGCAACAAGCATACGAGACATACGACACTTAAACTATTGTATCATCACTTCCCCTGAACTAATGCTTAGTTAAAAGAACATGTATATAGGAGTAATGACAGATTTAGCACAGACAGGTTAACATTCAGACATGTCATTCAATAATACAATGCATGTTTAGATTATCTCTAATAAATAAAAACCTTTCTTCTGCGAGGGGTTTAGTGAAAATATCAGCCCTTTGATTTTCAGCTTTAACAAACTTAATATCAAAGATGCCTTTCTGAACATAATCCTTAATGAAATGATGTTTGATTTCAATATGCTTAGCCTTAGAATGTTGAATTGAATTTTTAGTTAAGCATATAGCACTGGAATTATTACACCATACAGATATGTTATGTTCATAAATAGAGTAATCCTCAAGTTGATGTTTTACCCATAAGAGTTGAGAGCAGCAACTAGCAGCAGATACGTAGTCTGCTTCAGCAGTTGACAAGGCAATGGTTGTCTGCCTCTTGCTTGACCATGAGACTAAACTTGCTCCAATGAAGTGACATCCTCTACTGGTGCTTTTTCTTTCTATTCTGTCTCCATCAAAATCAGCATCACAATATCCCACTAATCTGTATTCTTTTGATCTTAAATACAACAAACCAAGATTAGTAGTTCCAAGCAAATATCTAAATATTCTTTTAACAGCCTTAAGATGAGATTCTCTAGGATCAGATTGGAATCTAGCACACATACAGACACTTAATTGAATGTCAGGTATGCTTGAAGTTGAGTACAGTAGAGAGCCAATCATACCTCTGTAGACAGTTTGATCTACCATTTTACCTTCATCAACTTTGCTTAGTTTTGCATTGGGTTGCATATGGGTTTTCATGAGCTTTGCATTTTCCATTTTGTATTTATTGAGTATCTCCTTGGTATATTTTTGTTGATGAATGTAAATTCCATCACTTGTCTGCTTGATTTGTAATCCAAGGAAGAACTTCAATTCTCCCATCATGCTCATCTCAAATTCAGCTTGCATTAGATTTGAAAATTCCTTGCACAGCTTTTCATTAGTTGCTCCAAAAATAATATCATCAACATATATTTGAACTATAATAAAGTTCTCTTTAGAGCATTTTTTGAACAGAGTAGTGTCTACTTGTCCTCTAGTAAAACCATTATGCATGAGAAAAGAACTGAGTCTATCATACCATGCTCTAGGTGCTTGTTTCAAACCATATAATGCCTTTTTAAGTTTGAAAACGTGATCTAGTTTATCAAGTATCCTCAAAACTAGGGGTTGTTTAACATACACTTCTTCTTCAATTATACCATTTAGAAAATCACTTTTTACATCCATTTGAAACAGGGTAATTTGGTGTTGTGCAGCATATGACATTAAAATGCGTATGGCTTCTATTCTAGCTATTGGTGCAAAGGTTTCAGTATAATCAATACCTTCTTGTTGGTTATAACCTTGAGCTACTAACCTTGCCTTATTTCTGAAAACTTTACCATCTTCATCCAATTTGTTTCTGAAGGCCCATCTTGTTCCAATAACCGACTTGTTTTTAGGCTTAGAGACAAGAGTCCAGACATCATTTCTGGTGAACTGGTTAAGTTCTTCTTGCATAGCAAGAATCCGACTTTCATCCTCAAGAGCTTCTTCAATGCGTTTAGGCTCCAAATCTGAAATAAAGGCCACATTGCTTGATTCTCTTAATGTGGATCTGGTTCTTACTTCTTCAGAAGGATTTCCAATAATAAGATCCTTAAGATGATGAGTGTTGAACTTCCAATCCTTTTTGAGATCATCATGACGATCTTGACTTGTCTGCTGACTCGTCTGTTACACTTGTCTTTCAACCTCAGGCACATGTTCTGTTTTGGTTAGATCGGTTTGTTGACTTTCTGGCTTGTTTATATCAAGACCTGCAAGATCATCTTCTAGATCTGATAGTTCTTTATCGATCTTTAATAATCCATCATTGAATTTAACATGAACAGAATCTTCAATAATACAAGTTCTTGAATTGTATACTCTAAAAGCCTTAGACTTTTCAAAATATCCTACGAAAATACCTTTATCTACCTTAGAATCAAACTTTCCAAGATTATCTTTGGTATTCAGAATAAAACATTCACATCCAAAAACATGAAAATAAGATATGTTGGGGCTTTTTCTTTTCCACAATTCATAAGGAGTCCTTTTTAGAAAAGGTCTAATAAGTATTCTGTTTTGTACATAACAAGCAATGTTTGCAGCTTCTGCCCAGAAGTACTTAGGGAGATTATTTTCATTGAGCCATGATTTAGCCATCTCTTGCAGAGATCTATTCTTTCTCTCAACCACTCCATTTTGATGTGGAGTTCCAGGTGTAGAGAAATTGTGAGAGATTCCATTCTCCTCACAGAACTGTCTAAACTGCTCATTTTCAAATTCTCCCCCATGATCACTTCTAAGGGTAAAAATACAGAACCCTGCTCATTTTGTACTCTTTTTTACACAATCGAGAAAGCCTTAAAAGATTCATCCTTGTGTGTTAGTAAGAGTACCCATGTGTATCTGGAATAGTCATCAACTATGACAAATCCATATTTTCTTCCATCCAGGCTGGCAACACTAACTGGTCCAAACAGATCCATGTGTAACAACTAAAGAGGTCTAGAGGTTGATACTTGGTTTTTAGATTTGAAACTTGATTTTATCTATTTACCTCTCTAACATGCATCACACAATACATCTTTCTTAAAACTAATATCAGGCAATCCTTTCACGAGATTATTCCTTTTTAATTCAGAAATTAGTTTCATACTAGCATGTCCTAGTTTCTTATGCCATAACCATCTCTCATCCTCTTTAGACATCAGACAGGTTACACTTTCATCTGATAGATTAGACAGTTCAATCTTATAAAGATTTTGTTGCCTTTTAGCTGAAAAGAGGGTTTTGCCACAACAGTATTTAACTATGCATACATCCTTGGTAAAGGAAACATCAAAACCACTATCACATAATTGACTTATGCTAAGCAAATTTTGCCTTAATTCTTTTACCATAAGAACATTAGATATAGAGGGAAGATGGGGTTTACCACCAATAGTAAATTCTTTTACCATAAGAACATTAGATATAGAGGGAAGATGGGGTTTACCACCAATAGTACCAATTCATATAACTTTCCCTTTCTGATTCCCTCTGAAGGCAACGTGTCCTCCTTTCTTAAGTTGGAGGTCTAGGAACATAGACCTTTCTCCTGTCATATAATGCGAGCAGCCACTGTCTAGATCCCAGCAGTGGTGTTTTCTTTGTCCTGTTGAGGACATCTGCAACAAAAATTATTTGATCTTTAGGTACCCATATTTTTCTGGGTCCTTTTTTGTTAGTTCTAGGAGTCTGTGAAGACTTCCTTCTCTTCTTATGGATACACTTCGACATAGCATGTCCAGTTTTTCGACAGAAGTTACAAACAGGTGTAGATTTGGTTACAGTTGACTTAACAGATACTGTAGAAGCTTTAGTTGATACTTTATGATGTGTCTGATGGACATATCCAATACCTTCTTTGTTAAGAGAGTGCTTCTGACTGTCAAGTAGCTTAGTCAGATTGTCTCTACCATTAACAAATTTGGCAAGATCAGAAGTGATCTCTTCCACTTTCTGTTGCAGTTTTTCAACTTCTTCAGATGGTGATGTTCACTTGAGATCTTTGCTTTATTAGACTTTTCAGTCTTCAGCTCACTGTTTTCTTTAGCCAGCTTCTCGCACTCTTGAGATTTCTATTTATGCTCACTGGTGAGCTTTACATACTCTCTCTTGAGGTATTTGAAGGCTTTAGATAAGTAGTTGGATTCCTCCATCAACTGCTCATAGGCATTAAGTAATTCCTCATAGTCAAGATGTATCTCATCGTCAGAGTCTGAGTCAGTATTGGCCATCAAACAGAGATTGACTTCTTCCTCTGTTTCTTCATCAAAAGATGTTGACTCCAGATCCTCCCAAGTAGCCATCATTCCTTTCTTCTTCTTCTTGAAGAATTTCTTAAAAGGGGCCTTCTTGAGTTGAGGACATTCGGCCTTGATGTGACCAGGCTTCTTGCACTCATAGCAAACAATTGGACTTTTGTCTGTTGAGGTGGATTCTTCGAAGTTCTTATCCTTGTTGAACCTTATCCCTCTTGAACTTCTTTTTCTGTAGGAGAAGATTTATCTTCCTGGTTTGGAGAGAAAATTCTTCATTATTCTCAGAATCCTCGAGTTCTGATAGGTCAGCATCACTGGATGACTCATCTGCCTTCAGAGCCTTGGAAACTTTTACTGACTTTTGATCATCTTTCAGAGCAATTGACTTGCCCTTCTTTGGTGCAACTTCATCTCCAAGTTCTTGCTCATGAACAGTGAGTGTTCCAAGAAGTTCATCCATAGTCAAGGTAGTGAGATCCTTGGCTTGAGAGATAGCAGTGACCAAAGGTCTCCACTGTTTAGGTAGACTTCTTAGAATCTTTCCAACCTTCTCAGCATTGGTATAGACTTTGCCAAGAGATTTTAAACAGTTGACTATAGTTTGAAATCTTCCTATCATTTGAGCAACAGATTCACCTTCCTCCATAACAAACAGTTCAAACTTTCTGACAAGTATGACAATCTTTAACTTTTTGACTTTGGCTGTTCCTTCATATGTGACAGCTAAAGTGTCCCATATTTCTTTGGCAGAGTCACAAGCACATATATTCTCAAACTCCTCTGGACTGAGAGGACAAATTATGTATATCTAGCTTTGTGGTTCAACTCCCATTTTTTCTTTTCTGTAGTAGTCCACTGAGCTTTTGGTTTGTCAGTGTTATCATCATTCTTGGGAATGAATGGACCATCTGTAATGACATCCCAAGGATCAGAGTTTGTAGATAGAATGAACCATTGAAATCTATCTTTCCAATAGTTGTAGTTTTCTCCATTGAAGTAAGGAGGTCTGGTTAGGGAAGCTCCTTCAGTCTGGTGACTTCCACTTAAACTAGCTCCAGCAGTCATGTCTATTCTTCAGGACCTTTTACCTCTACACTGTTAGATGCTCAACCCAGAGGTTGAGCTCTGATACCAACTGACATAGACAACTATTAACATGATGTGAACACCTCATTTTGCCCGGATTTTTGAGAGTCAGACCTAATTTTGTCCAGGTTTTCTTTCTTTTGATTATTATTTTTGAAAACAAAATAAAATAAAATAAAATTCAAAATATTAAAATTTTTTTTGGCCCATTACATAATCAAGTGTAGCCCATTTTCGTTTTTCCAAGATGTCTTTTAGGTCCATGAACCAAACAAAAAAAGAGAAGAAAAAGGACCATTTTGATTTGAAAAAAACATATAAAAATAAATTCTGAATTTTTTGTCTTCTTCTCCCCCAAGGTTGCTATCTGTCTCCCTTCATTTTAGGTATAAACCCACTTTGTTTTTATTTCCCCAATTTTGTTTTCTTGTGCTTTTTTCCAAAATAAGGGGTAACAACCCCTGCACCTACCTCAGCCACACAGAGTAGTGGGAACACCACCATGGCACCCTCCCTATGTACCTTCGTCCTTACCTCTCAACAAACAAATAACAAACTTTGGCATCATCTTCCCCATTGTCAATATATAAACAGAAGCATCATCTAGTAAAGAGGGAACGAAAAAATCACCCAGATACCACAATCTTCTTGTTCCTCTTAGCCACGACCACTCCTTCTTCTTTTATCTTTTTTCATTCTTCTTCTTCTACTCACAGAACCCACCTTCTTCTTCCTCCCCCCACATCTTCTTCCCCTTTAATCCCAGCCACTGTCCGCCGCCCCTAGTAGCAACGTCTGCCGCCGTTCGACCGCAACAATTGCGAAGGAGTCGACCCGAAACGTGTCCTGGCCCCGTTCTCCTCTGTTCGCCATCACGGGACCGTTTCTGTCGTGCTCCACCGCGGTAACGCCTCCTGGCCACCGCTTGAAGTGGAGAAGATCACCACGCGACCTATCTCTTCATCCCTCCCATCTGGTTTGTTCTCTCCATCGTTGTTCACTCAGCCACCATCATCGCAGCCGCACAGTCCCGCCGCACCGCTCAGAACCGGTCCTCCGTACAGTCCCGCCCAGCCACGGCAAAACCACCGCACCTCCGTCGTCTCAATCGCGAACTCCACCTTGAACCGCCAGCCTTCATTTTCCTCCGTTCGCTGCAGCACCTCCACGCACGGTCAACCGCAGATCTGTGAAAGCCGCCTGCGCCCAGCCCTGCACAAACGTGGTCCAGTCACCCACGCCACCGTCACCCAGCTCCATCGCGCCTCGTCACCGTCACGACGCCCACCCTTGCCGCCGTCGCATCACTGTCAAGTCCCTTGCTTTCCCTCTCTGTTGGTAACGTTACCAACACCAAAAGTTTCTGGTTTCCTTTTCATCTTGTCTTATTTTATTTTTTTTCATACAAGTGCTTGTTTTTGAAATGGGTTGGGCCTTTATTTTGTGTGGGCTTATGATGAGTTTTTTTTTTGCGTTCTTTTTAACACTCGTGTTACTCCTATTCTTGTTTCTTTGGGTTTCTGACTTGGGCCAAATAAAATGTGCAGCATGTGCCCTTTTCTCCTTTCTTTTCTTGTTTTTGTGTTTTGTGTATTCATTTTTTATGGGCCAAAATCACAACAAGAAAAAAATTGAAAGGAACTAAAAAAAAACTCTTTAAAAAAAATAATTTTTTTCCTTTTATTAAATCCTTTTCAAAAAAAAACCAAACATCATTTCCTTCTTTAAAAAGGGGGAAAGCTTTGTGCTTTTCTAAGTTTAAAAAAAATCTCTTTTAATAGTGTCTTTCAATCTCCTTTTAATAAACATATTTAAAGAAAAAATTTATAAAGTGACAAATCCCTCCAAATTCATGCAACAATCTACAATGTTGATGTACGATTTTTTTCATCCTCAAGTGTTGTATGAATTGTAAGGGTTTATCGTATAGCTTCGCTATCTTTAACCCTGTGCAAGAGTGAATTCCTTCTTTTTGTAAAAATTAAAATATCTCCAATTTACTCCTTTTAACAAAATTTTATCCAACTTTACAAAAACTAAATTTCTTCGAATTCACGCAACAATCTACGACGTTGATGTATGAATTTTCATCCTCAAGTGTTGTATGAATTGTAAGGGTTCATCGTATAGCCCCGCTATCTTTAACCCTGTGCAAGAGTGAATTCCTTTTTGTCAAAATAATAAAATGTTTTCAATTTACTCTTTTAACAAATTTTATTCAATTTTATAAAATAAAATCTTTTGAATTCACGCAACAATCTACGATGTTGATGTATGAATTTTCATTCTCAAGTGGCGTATGAATTGTAAGGGTTTATCGTATAACACCGCTATCTCGAGCCCTATGAATAAGTGGATTAATTTCAAAATAAATCCATTTTCAAATCATTTACAAGAAATCAAATATTTATTAAAAATTAAAATCAATCAACCAATCAAACTTTTTTTAAAGAACTACGTGACTTTGAGTTTCTCATTGCACCCGGGAATACGTAGGAGCAGAATCAATCATTCTGTCAAGCCAAAATTTAATTTTATCTTTTGTTGTGTTTAACTTTTATTTTAATTTAAAAAGTGGGATAAAATAAATATTTTCAAAGGCTATTAAAATTATTTTGTACAATTAACTTGAGGTACCGTTTTTAAACGGGTGATGTAGGGTGCTAACACCTTCCCTACTCATAACCGTCTCCCGGACTCAAATCTCTATCTTTTTTTAGACCAGTTTCCTTAAAATAAATGGTTTTTCCAATGTTTTTTCCAAATAAAATATTGGTAGCGACTCCTTTGTTTTTTTTACCTTTATATTTCGCGGCGCCCAGACGGGACGGTCGTGACAGCTGGCGACTCCACTGGGGAATTTTGAGAGTCAGGCCTATCATAGTTGGTTGTGCAATTTTTTTTAAACAGCTTTGAGAATATTTATTTTCCCCTTTTTTGTTTTATTTCTTTTTTCAATGCTTTCATAACTGCTTTTGTATATTCTTGCAACCTTAGGGTAGAGAACTTTTGAATTGGTGTTGTTTGTTCTTTTTTGCAAGTTTGGGGTAGTTTTGTTTTAGTAGGTTTTTGTGAAGGTTTGTACGCTCCCATCACACACATCACTATCACATGTTGCACACACTTTTAGGCTCTATACCCGAGTCTTGGAATGCCATAAGAATAGAAAGGGCTTCAGTGATGTTATTGTGATGCTTTTGCATCCCTGATAGTCACTGATTCTCCCGCTCGGATTGCTACCGGTACATGGACTACCATATTGTGACTTATTTGTCCCTGTGGTGAGGTTCATGGATTCGGATCCTTATCCTTTAGATGAGGGTAATCCGAGAACCATATGCTTAGGGGTCTAGATCTGTCCCGAAAGTCATGCACATAAAATGCCATTAGCAGACCTACCAAAATAGGGTCTTGACTTTGAAGTCCCAACTTTAGGATATGACCTATGTAGGACAAAAGGGAGCACATTCCATCTTTTTTCTGCAACATGAATAATCACATTTATATCTCATGCATCATAACGATTTTCTGCACGCATCCCACATGCACCTTAACATGCCACTCATTTGTGCATCCCGTTACACTCATATTTTATGCTCGTGCATGTAGTATTTTAGGCCATGCATCGTCAATGTCATTCATTCATGCATCTTGGTACTCTCTCACGCATAAGTATTTTTTGCTTTCCAAATGTTATTAATAAAATAAAATTTCCCTTGCACAGATAATTTGGTGAGAGATAACACATTTGATAACAAGAGATGGAAAAATTCAGACACACTAGCAATGCTCCAACCACCAAGAGCTCCAAGGTGATTTTGAACTCATTAGAGAATCTGAAAGAGTTAAGCCAATCTTTGCCTCAAGAACATCGAAAAAGCTTCGTCAAGAAGTATGGAGGGATCTTGGACCTAATTTTCATACCGGTTGAAGCTACTACTTTGAGTGCTCTAAGTCAGTATTGGAACCCACATCTCAGATGTTTCGAGTTGCCAAACATGGACATTACACCCACCATTGAAGAATATGCTTGCCTGTTAAGGTTACCAATGCAGAAAAATCTCGTTGTGTACTTTCACCTGGGGCAATACTTGACCACTGCGGGCATAGCAGGGTTACTAGGGCTTCCTGAAATTGAAGTGAACTTGACCGGGCACTCAAACTCATGAGGTTTGACCCGAAAATTTCTCGAAAATTATTTGAGGAAACTAATGGATCGAGATGACTGGGAAACCTTTGAGAAGGTATTGGCACTAGCAATATATGGGTTGGTTCTATTTCCATCGGCGCTAGACATGATAGATCAGGCAGCAATGGACGTGTTCTTCACAATTGAAAGAAAGAAAAATCCTATGCCGGCAGTATTGGCTGAAATGCTTTTGACTCTAGAATTTTGCCAGCGACATCCAATGGGGAAGCTCAGATGTTGTGCGTAGTTTCTTTATGTATGGGTCATGACTCACATGTACGCAAAAGGTTGTATCAACCGCCATTCAGATCCACTAAGAGGCTTCCATAACATCCCTGCAAGGCAGCTTAATGAAGATGAATGGAAGAGCGAGTTCGTCAAAGTGGAAAGAGACTCTTTTCAGCGGGTATGCCCATGGTACGAAAGTCAACAGGGGAACGATATCATTTATAGTTGTGGTGACTATCCAAATGTTCCTTTGATGGACCCGAGAGGGTGCATATCCTACACACCCGCCATAGCCTTACGACAACTTTGTTGGACGCAAACCGTGCCACGAGAAGAACAACTCGGTGGATGCTGTTTCCGATACGAGGATGGTAAGAATACCAAGTTGTTGGCAAAAGAAGTTAGGAATGCATGGAAAAATGTGAGGATGGCGGGGATATCACAATTGGGCCGACCAATCCTAATCATTGTCTAAGAGTATGAAGCATGGAGAAAATCAAGGAAAGGTCCCGTCAACATTCCTGCACAAAGCACGAAAGCGGAAGATTACTCCCCTTCGGTAACTCAAAAGACAGAACAACTGAAAGTCTTGGAAGCGCAAATGAAGGAAATGGAACAACAAAAGCAAGATGTCGAGTTGTAAATAGCCATTGGTCAGAAGCGTTGTGAGAAGTTAATAAAAGAAAATGAACATTTAAATGATTTGTGTGTAGATATCTCCGTAACCTCAAGAGTCCAGAAGAATACAGACCAGGTCCCGCTGAGCATCATGACTAGGATCCAGAATCTTGAAAGCAAAGTATTGTCATTGACAATAGAGAGACATCAACTAAGAAAAGAAAAACGTCAGTTAGAAGAAGAAGTCATTCGACAAGGAGATGTGAGAAAGTCATTGGAAGTGGAAGTCAATCGACAAAGGGGAGTCAATGCCAACTTACAAAAGCAAATTTGTGCACAAGACAGGATGACTGATGAATTGGCGCAAAAGGTCCAAGAGCTGAATATTCTATTAGTCGAAATCAAGAAACAGTGCGATTTAGGGTGGACCTCAGCAAAACACTATCATGATCAAATGGTTCAAGTAATGAATGCCGTGAAGTGGTGGAGAAAAGAGGCCCGAGAGCGAGGGATGGATATTGACATATGGAGAAAAAGATATATGAGCTTGAATTGGTGCTAAGCCATTGTATTCCGAATTTTGTCCAATACTTTGAAAGGGCAGAAAAACAAATTCGTGCAGACCCTATGCTTCGCTCTCCGACTGAGTTGGATGATTTCATGCAAATGTGTGGAGGGTTTGCTCGAGGGCTAAAAAGAAAGAGACCTAAGATATTGGCTTTAGGATGAAAATGTTGTAACAATGTCGAGAATTGTGATGTAATCCCAATCTATGTATTGTTTTGAGGAGATTTTAATGAAATGCGGCCTTGCCTCCATAATTCTATGTTTTGCTTTGAGGAGTTTTAATGAAATCAGTTCTTGCCTCTATGATTCCTTCGCACTCCAACTCTTGCACTTGACTTGCGACAACACCTATCGTGGAGCAGGGTCTTCCTTTAGTATGTGGTCCACTACATCTTGGTCTTATAGGATTCTTCCTTCCGCGCAAAGGGTAGGACGAGATGTCTCAATTCAGAATTGCTAGTGTGTTTGAGACAACATCTATTGTGGAGAGTTGTTTCTCCCCTAGATTTGTTGTCAACTCCATTTCATCTTATGAGCACAATGCTCTGTGTGGGATGGAGGGACCATCTCTTGTCTGTTATAAGGTGTTAACTCAAAAAAAATAAAGGTGATTTTCATAAAAGCTTTTTACATTTTTCCAACATTTTGTTCTCACTTTTGTTTCGATTAAAATAGTGTGTGGCTTTTCTGAACAATTGCTCGAAGACACCCTTATCGCACTCGGTCACAAACAAGAGTCATGGCGGATGAACTAGAAGAAGTCCAAGAGATCAGGGAAGGAGTCGGTCAAATAAAGGATCAGATGACTAAGATGATGGAGATCCTACAAGCAATGCAGATGGAAAAGAACACAGGAGAACCCTCCAGCCTCGAACGAAGGACATCCGGTCACACCTCTCATTCCGCCTGATTTTGCTCAGATTCCTATTCAAGGCTTCAACCAACCAGGGGCCATGATGCCTCTCACTATTTATCCAAGCAACCAAACTCATCTTTCATTTGACCCGAACAATCCCCCATACGGTTTGCCTCGTGAATTTGTGCCACCAACAGCCCCCTGCCCACAAGATGGCATTCAAAACTCCGAACATATCACTCAGACACAAACCCCACCGATGCTGTCGAAATGCCACAAACACAAACTATCAACCCTACAGATGGTAACACCCCGACGGTGACACTTTCTGCCAATCCAAAAAATCCACAATACACCCTACATTATGGACCCCAGGGGACTCAAATGATGCCAAACTTCGGATCCTCCTACATGCCATACTCCTTCCTTTAGAAAATGTACGATGAAACTCCAGTGAATCAGTCAGGAGGAAATTCCCAATCTAAAGAAAAGTTGGAAGTGCTAGAAGAAAGACTACGGGCCGTTGAAGGAGTAAATAGTTTTGGTTTGCGGGATGCTTTGGAACTTTGTCTGGTGCCAAATGTTGTAATTTCACCAAAATTTAAGGTATCCGATTTTGACATGTATGTAAGGAATATGGCATCATACGCTCAAGATGATAAGATCTTGATTCACTTCTTCCAAGACAGTTTAACTGGGGCAGCTTCAAATTGGTACACGCGTCTCGAACAAGCCCACGTCCGATCCTTCAAAGATCTAACAGATGCATTCCTGAAGCAATACAAGTACAATATTGACATGGCTCCCGATAGGATGCAACTCCAAAATATGGCAAAGAGAGACACAAAGACTTTCAAGGAGTATGCACAACGATGGAGGGAACTGGCTGCTCGGGTGGAGCCTCCATTAGCCGAGAAAGAAATCATGGCAATGTTCATTGATACACTCCAGTCACCTTTCTATGATAGAATGATTGGAAGCGTGTCATCGAACTTTTCTGACATGGTCATTATCGGTGAAAGAATCGAAAGTGGAATGAGGACTGGCAAAATCACTGAGACTTCATTAGCAAATGGCTTAAAGAAAGCTCCGTTTGTGAAAAAGAAGGAGGGCGAAGCACATGCAGTAACCTTTGAACAAAAGAAACCAAACCAATTTAAACCAAACCAAACACCCGCCTTCCAAGCCCAATACGCCTCATATTACCAACCACCTCCATATCACCAAGCCAACCAGCCATACATCGCTGCCACCTCACAATTTCCAAATCCTCGACAGATGGCTCCTTACCTGTCATCATACCCCTCTCAACCTCAAACACCCCTTACCGTGCCACCTCAAATTGTTCAACCCCTAGGTTCAAACCCAAACACCAGCCAAACAAGACCACCGTATAACTCGGAAAGAAAGCCAGTACATTTTGACCCGATACTCATGACCTATACTGAGCTACTGCATCAGCTTATAAGAAAATTTGTGTTGACTCCTATCCCAATGAAACCATTGGGGCCTCCTTATCCGAAGTGGTTCGACCCAAATGCTAAATGTGAGTATCATGCAGGGGCAATAGGTCATTCCACTGAGAACTGCAGGGCTTTCAAATTTAAGGTACAAGACCTTATTGATGCTGTGGTTGAGCTTTCAGAAAGATGCTCCGAATGGGGCACAAGGTCCTATGCCAAATCACGGGGGTTCGGGAGTCAATGCCATTGACAGCTTTGTGGAACCTACTCTTAAGAGTCAAGTGGCTGATGTCAGAACTCCCATGAGAGTTATTTTAAGGGAGATGCAAAAACATGGGTTGGTACAAACCTCATTTGTTGAAGAGAAGACTCTTGATGAAGAGATAAGGTGTGACTTCGACGGGAAAGTGGGGCATTCGGTTGAATACTGTGCAAAATTTTGACAGGTTGTGCAACCGTTAATAGATATGAAGATTATCCTAATTGGTTGTGAATCGAATGGGTGTGGCATTAACATGGTCGCTGAATCTATAATTTCCCCAACTCCAGTTAAGATAACTCCTTTTACTGTTGTGATTAATTCTCAACCGGTTCCTGAGCAAGTCGCTCTGAAGCCAGTGGCGATACACTATACCGAGAAGGAACCGATGCCGGTTTCGAGTGGGCCAACACCAGTTGTCATCCGGGTCCCAAGTCCTTTCCCTTACAAGGACACCAAAGCGGTACCATGGAAATATGATAGGCAGGTTCACCAAAGTCCTCCCAACGGGACCACTGTGGTTACCAACATTTCAGGAATTGGTGGAATGACTAGGAGTGGTCGCATTTATACTCCAGAGGTATTGTGAAGGGAGGGAACATAAAATGAAGGAAAAGATCGCAAGGGAAAAGAGAAGGTGGAGGGAACGCCGGCTGAAAAGGATCCCAAAAGGGGTGATAATAAAAAGGAGGTATCTGATGAAGAAGTCAGCGAATTCTTGAAGTTCATCAAGCAAAGCAAATACAGGGTTGTGGATCAACTGAATCAAACTCCAGCTCGGATATCTCTTTTGTCTTTGATGATGAATTATGAGCCACATAGGAGAATACTGATGAAGGTGTTGAATCAAGCTCATGTCTCTCATGACATCACAGTTGACAAGCTCGGTAACATCGTGGGTAACATCGTCGTTGATAATTATATCACTTTCACTGATGATGAAATTCCAGTTGAAGGAATATGACACAACAAGGCGTTAGACATCTCTGTAAAGTGTCAAGATCATGTCATGGCTAGGGTCCTCATTGATAATGGTTCTTCTTTGAATGTAATGCCAAAGTCAACACTGGCAAAGTTGCCTTTCGATGGAACTCATATGAAGCCGAGCACAATGATTGTAAGAGCTTTCGATGGCACCCAAAGGGAAGTCGTGGGAGAAATTGAATTGCCCATTAAGATTGGCCCTTGCAACTTTGAAATACTCTTCCAAGTAATGGACATCACACCAACTTATGGTTGTCTCCTAGGACGACCATGGATCCATTCGTCTGGAGCTGTACCTTCCATATTGCACCAGAAAGTGAAGTTCATTATCGATAGTAAGTTGATAATTGTTTCCGGGGAGGAGGATATGTTAGTAAGTAAGCCATCAACAACCCCTTACATTGAAGCTGCCGAAGAAGCTCTTGAGACCGCTTTCCAATCACTTGAAATTTCCAATGCCACTTACGTTGGGGACGGTGCTCCACTCTTGAAACCTCAGTCATCTAAAGCATCCATTATGATAGCTAGGGTTATGCTCGAAGGAGGATACTGACTTGGAAGCGGTTTGGGGAAGAATAGCCAAGGTGTCACTGACATCCTCATGCTCACCGAGAACAAGGAAAGGTTTGGGTTGGGATACAAACCCACCAAGGCCGACAAGATGAGGGTTATGGAAGAAAAGAAAAGAAAGAGGTTGGCTCGGCTGGAAAATCGTGAATACGAGGCTGAAAGGGTTCCCATCTGTGACATTAGATAGAGCTTTCGGAGTGTAGGGTTCGCATTCCTGGACCAAGCGGCAGCTATTGAAGATGATTATCCCGCCGATCATGGTGTCAATCTGGTGTATCCATGCCCTCCGGATACAGAGCTCAATAATTGGGAGGTCATTGAGTTCCTTAGGACCATTGAGTTTTTTTCAAAGTAATTTTGTAATGCTTATCCTTTAGCTTTGCCCAAGGCTTTGGGATTTTTGTTGTAATGGGCTTACTTGTATCCATTTCAGTATGACTTATCAATAAATGCATGCAATATCTTTATGTTCTTATCTCTCTTTTTTTACTTTCGCTTTTATTCACCGTTCCTCACCAATAAATACAGTTTCCCATCTTTAACTTTTATTCATTCATCTTTCCCTGATGACTACCGAAATGCAGACCTAAAAGTGACTCTCTTCGAAATGACAGTGTTAATAACTCAGCGTACAATTTTGACTATCCTATTGATCATGCTGATGAGGTTGTTGATGATGACGGGGAAGTTCCTCCTGAATTATTGAGGTTGGTAGAACAAGAAGCCAGGGAAATTCGACCCCATGAAGAGTCGAGTGAACTAATCAATTTGGGAACTGAAGATGATAAAAAAGAGGTCAAGATTGGCCTTTCCTTGAAAGAAAAGGAGCGAAGTAGATTGATCAGGTTGTTGATGGATTATAAAGATGTTTTCGTATGGTCATACCAAGACATGCCAGGGTTAGACCCTAGTATAGCAGAACACAAACTGCCATTAAAGCCTGAGTGTTCTCCAGTAAAACAGAGGCTACGAAGGATGAAAGCAGAAATGTCTTTAAAGATCAAGGAGGAGGTCAAGAAGCAACTGGATGCGGGTTTCCTAGAAGTGGTGAAGTGTAACATCCCTGGCTGCTTTATGGATTGACGACTGTCCCCACAAACCAACACGGGCCTTTTCAGCGTGCTTTGTCCTCACTCACACGCTTCCCGGGAAAACTTCCCAGGAGGTCACCCATCCCAGAATCGCTCCAAGTCAATCTCGCTTAACTGTGAAGTTCTTAAGTGATGGGCTACCGAAAAGAAGATGCATCTTATTAGTATAGGTAGTACCAATCAATTCATATAAGCCTTCCTCAACTGTATAGTCCCATACCTACACAGTCTCAGGATCCCTCTCATTCGGGTGTGTAATCGGTTCATTCATGTCTCCCTCCGCCTAGAAGCCTGCCAGGAGCCGCTCCTTGTCCGTGCCTTCTTGCACTGGCGATCACTCCCCGCCCTCGTCGGCACCCGGGTGTTACATGAAGTACCCTCAATGGGTTGCTAACATCGTTCCTGTCCCCAAGAAAGATGGAAAGGTTCGAATGTGTGTCGACTATCGAGATCTGAACAGAGCTAGCCCAAAAGATGATTTTCCTCTGCCTCATATTGACGTTCTTGTAGATAATACTGCCCAACATGCATTATTCTCTTTCATGGATGGATTCTCAGGATATAATCAGATCAAGATGGCTGATAAGCCTCTGGCTTATCTAGTTTTATGACTAGATGAGCTAGGGTTTATGTGCCTATTTATTCGAGTTCACTCTCGTTTTCGCCCAAATTTGCCTTGTTTTGTTCCTAAGTTGGACTTCGACTCATTTTGCGTATTTTGTGTAGTTTTTAGGTTATTTTGAATAGAATTACGCTTGTGGGTGCTTTTGTTGTTTCAGGTTAAATAAGTGAAGCTCCGGGAGTCAAGGAAAGTCGAAAAGCAGTGGAAATTGCAAGTCTGGAGACACTCGCCTCGCGAGTGTATGCTCGCCCGCGAGCCTGAAGGTCAGCAAAGCAACAAAAGTCATCACTTCAGTCTCGCCACGCGAGATGTGTCTCGCCCCGCGAATCATGAAGACCTGCAAGACAGAGAGCATCACGGCTTGGCCGTGATGAATACCACGCCCGTGGCAGTTTAAGGTTGAAGACTCGCCCCGCGAGAAGCCTCTCGCCCCGCGAGAGTTTGAAGACCCCGAAGTCGAGACCATCACGGCCCAGCCGTGATGAAGGTCACGACCTAGAATTGAAGACTCGCCTCGCGAACATACCTTCGCCTCGCGAGAGTTTAAATTGAAAGCGCGCTAATTTTAATTCTCGCCTCGCGAAAGTCTGCTCGCCTCGCGAGAGAGCGCAGATCAGGATTACTATTTAAGGGCTGTTGCATATCAGAATGAGGGGATCCAACGTTAGCATCCAGTTTTCCACTGTTTAGAGTAGCGTTTAGGGTAGTTTCTTTTCTCTTTGGAGCTGCGTCTCCCTTTTTCTTATGGAGATTATGTCCGAGCGCTTGTCTATGAGCATGAGGAACTAATCCCCTCGTCCGAGAGAACGATGAAGCCACCCATGGCGATGTAAATCCGATATGATGTATGTCTTTCTCCTTAATTCAATTCTTGTTTTCTAATTCTGATTTGATTGTGTCAATTATATGCTAGCGTGATTGACTTGTTAACGTGATGAGGCTTAGTCAGCGATTCGCGTTTAGAACTTGAATTAGAATCATCGATCGAATATTGCACGAGAGTGAATAGGAGATCGGTGCAACCATATAGGGAACACGAATTAACAGAATTCGAGATTAGGGTTAAGAGACCTAGCAAGTAATTAACTCAAATCATCGAATACGTCCTAATGAGCACGGAAGTGGATTTAGGAGAATTTAGGGGTCCCGGTTGACATTGTAATTGAATTTAGGGAGGGATTCATCATCACTTGGGTGTACATATTGGGTAGGTGGATTTGTGACCTTGGACATTTCAGTTTTCTGATTTTTAGTTAATTAGTTTATTTAGATTGTTAGTTGAATTTCGCTATTATTCTCTTTCTCTCAACCACCTTCTTCCGTAACTTGACCGAACATATCTGACTTCCCGCGGATTAGTCGAATTGGTACCCCAATCCTTGAGTTCGACCTCGGTATTTACTTACCGTGTTATTTTTATTACTTGCGACGATCCGGTACACTTGCCGGAGTCACAACAAGTTTTTGGCGCCGTTGCCGGGGATTGGCACAACCAATTTTTCTGATTTTAGGGGAGTTTGATTATTTGGTTAAGTTATTTTTTGTTCTTATTTTTTATTTTTATTTTTATTATTCTCTTTTTATTTTCTACTATCTCTCTACTTCTTTGATTCCACTTGGTCTTGCCTTGTTTTGTATGCGAGGTACATGAAGGAATGCTTCCGGGTTGCGAATATTGTGATGGGAACCATGACACTTGGAGTTGTCCGTTCTACTTCCCTCATGTATATGTGGAACCATGGCATAATGACAGTGTGCCCCAGAACAACTATCAGAGTCAGAATCAGTATTGGGGTGATATGAGTAGAGACCATCCGGATTTTGCTTGGAGTAATGATGGCGGTGGTCTAGCCTGGCAGCCACAACCTCAACAGAATTGGCAGCCACAACCTTGGGAGTTGGCTCTTGAGAGGGCCAATGCGGCAATGGATAAGTTAGCGAGTTCTATGGAGACATCATTTGAGAAGGCAAATGCGGCGGTAGAGAAGTTGGGTCAGCTCGTAGAGCAACAAAATGAGCATCCCCCAGAGACTTTCCCAGTTGATACCGAGAACGACCCTAAGAACCAATGCAATGCCACAACAACTAGAAGCAGTGGGGTGTTGGGATATGATTGGGATGTAACTAGTTCTCAGGGAGTTGAGGAAGAACTACCACATGTTGAGGAAGAACAATCTAAGGAAGAGGAATTGGCAAGTGTCATGGCCCCGGAACAACCACATGTTGAGGAAGAGCAACCTAAGGAAGAGGAGTTGGCAAAGGATAAGGCACTGGAGCAAGGGGGTAGAGATCAAGATGAAGATAAAGTGGCGGAGGATTCCACCATGCTTGCCAAGCAACCTGATTTGGATGCGTTAAATAAATATGTTGGCTTGCATGCATGTGTGGACACTGCAGTAAATTAGACCCTCCCACTTGTCTAGCACACTTCCTCGTGAAAACACCATTTGACCCGAGAGGAAGTGAGTTCATAATTGAAGAGGTCAATGGAGTTTTCACACACTGGCTGGGTGGAGTGGATAATAAGGTCATATTGTCTTACGATCTCCACTCCAATTACCATTTGATCCGGTGGAGGATTTGATATGATGAGCGCCCCTTGGCCTCTGTACCACAGACTATGGGATCCAGGTGGATGCTTCTTAATAAGTCAAGCTCGGGACGTTAAACAAGCGCTTCTTGGGAGGCAACCCAAGCTAGGTATCCCTCTCTTTTCCTAACTTTTGTTTTGTTTTGTTTTTGTTTTGTTTTTGTTTGTCGCTCTTGAATAATTTGAGAAGATCAAGAGTTTTTGTATGAATGTCGTGTCGGCAAGCTTGTTGGATTTTGATTGAATTGAGCATAGATTGATTGCATGAATTATTTGACCATTGATGATTTCCCCCTAGGTTCTAATAATAGAAAAGTTTATCCCCACTTAAAAATGGAAAACTGAACTTTGAGAACTTTGTTGTGATTACTTGATTTATGATAAGTTTGGGGTGAGGGGGGTGCACACACTAGGAATCGTATCTCGGTCAAACAATTTGCAAAATGTCCAGGTGAGGAATTTGAGCCTCCAACTCTGTTTTGAATGTGTGAATCACTGTTAAGTTGCACTTTCCCGAGTTTGCTTGAATCTCTATATGGTTTGCATGATTATGTGTTGCATCAAATGATTTAGGCAATTTTCTTTGAAAAAAACCATTTGGCCTAAAAAGAACCGTCCCTAATGCATGTTCCCTAGTTAGCCAAATTGAGCCCAATTGACTTATTGTTTCTTGATGACCCTACATTACGAGCCAAAATCTGAAAAACCATGTTAACCCAATCTTAGGATTAGGAGAGCATGGAAATGAGCAATAGAAAGGTTATGAGAAACTAAGTTTGGGGTGGCTACAAGGAGGTATGTCATTTTGGGGTGAGAAAAAGAAAAATAAAGGTTGAAACTCAAGGCAATAAAAAAAAAATTATTCAAAATAAATTGCCAAAGGAAAAGGGGCAAAACAGGAAAAAAAAAAAAAAAAAGATGAGCAAGGAAAAAAGGCTGTAGTCACCCGAGACAAAAAGAAAATTGGAAAAAGGAATTTGAGTGGAAAATGTGTAAAATGCTCATGCTCTCTTAGTTCCTAGGGACTTAAGCCTAAACATCCTTTATTATCCTACCCTAAGCTAGGCCCCATTACAACCTTTAAAAGACCTTCTGATGTTGCATGCATGTTTTCGTGGGAACCATTTTTGAGATGAAAATCAAATTCATGGGAAGTGCCCTTAATAAGTGAAATTGAGTGAAAAAGTTGATAACCTTGACAAACTTGAGCGAATGAGTGAAATTTTAAATGCCCTTGTGAGGAAGGCAATTGTTTGAGATAGGTGATCTTCCTTTGTGTGTAACTCTGATCCTCAACTTAGAGTAATGACGGAATGAATGATGAGTTCTCAATGGTTTAAAGTAAATGAATGTGGGGATTACATTGATGTAGGGGGGAGATCATTGGAGAAAAACTGTTTTGTAAAGTTGCATTAAATTTGTGCGAAATCGATTGATTCCTTTAGGCTTGCCAAGTCTTGAGTCGTTTTTTTTGAGTTTTAAGCTTGCTTGGGGACAAGCAAGGTTTAAGTTTGGGGTATTTTGATAAGCCTCTGGCTTATCTAGTTTTATGACTAGATGAGCTAGGGTTTATGTGCCTATTTATTCGAGTTCACTCTCGTTTTCGCCCAAATTTGCCTTGTTTTGTTCCTAAGTTGGACTTCGACTCATTTTGCGTATTTTGTGTAGTTTTTAGGTTATTTTGAATAGAATTACGCTTGTGGGTGCTTTTGTTGTTTCAGGTTAAATAAGTGAAGCTCAGGGAGTCAAGGAAAGTCGAGCAGTGGAAATTGCAAGTCGGAGACACTCGCCTCGCAGAGTGTATGCTCGCCCGCGAGCCTGAAGGTCAGCAAAGCAACAAAAGTCATCACTTCAGTCTCGCCACGCGAGATGTGTCTCGCCCCGCGAATCATGAAGACCTGCAAGACAGAGAGCATCACGGCTTGGCCGTGATGAATACCACGCCCGTGGCAGTTTAAGGTTGAAGACTCGCCCGCGAGAAGCCCTCTCGCCCGCGAGAGTTTGAAGACCCTGGAAGTCGGAGACCATCACGGCCCAGCCGTGATGAAGGTCACGACCTAGAATTGAAGACTCGCCTCGCGAACATACCTTCGCCTCGCGAGAGTTTAAATTGAAAGCGCGCTAATTTTAATTCTCGCCTCGCGAAAGTCTTCTCGCCTCGCGAGAGAGCGCAGATCAGGATTACTATTTAAGTGATGTTGCATATAAGAATGAGGGGATCCAACGTTAGCATCCAGTTTTCCCATTGTTTAGAGTAGCGTTTAGGGTAGTTTCTTTTCTCTTTGGAGCTGCGTATCCATTTTTCTTATGGAGATTATGTCCGAGCGCTTGTCTATGAGCATGAGGAACTAATCCCCTCGTCCGAGAGAACGATGAAGCCACCCATGGCGATGTAAATCCGATATGATGTATGTCTTTCTCCTTAATTCAATTCTTGTTTTCTAATTCTGATTTGATTGTGTCAATTATATGCTAGCGTGATTGACTTGTTAACGTGATGAGGCTTAGTCGGCGATTCGCGTTTAGAACTTGAATTAGAATCATCGATCGAATATTGCACGAGAGTGAATAGGAGATCGGTGCAACCATATAGGGAACACGAATTAACAGAATTCGAGATTAGGGTTAAGAGACCTAGCAAGTAATTAACTCAAATCATCGAATACGTCCTAATGAGCACGGAAGTGGATTTAGGAGAATTTAGGGGTCCCGGTTGACATTGTAATTGAATTTAGGGAGGGATTCATCATCACTTGGGTGTACATATTGGGTAGGTGGATTTGTGACCTTGGACATTTCAGTTTTCTGATTTTTAGTTAATTAGTTTATTTAGATTGTTAGTTGAATTTCGCTATTATTCTCTTTCTCTCAACCACCTTCTTCCGTAACTTGACCGAACATATCTGACTTCCCGCGGATTAGTCGAATTGGTACCCCAATCCTTGAGTTCGACCTCGGTATTTACTTACCGTGTTATTTTTATTACTTGCGACGATCCGGTACACTTGCCGGAGTCACAACAATGGCACCTGAAGATATGGAGTAAACTACATTTGTCACTTTATGGGGAACCTTTTGCTACAAGGTTATGCCCTTTGGCTTGAAAAATGCTGGGGCAACATATCAGCGGGCTATGGTGGCTTTATTCCATGACATGATGCATAAGGAGATAGAAGTTTATGTAGATGACATGATCGCCAAGTCCATATCCGAAGATGACCATATTGATAATCTGCTTAAACATTTTGAGCGGTTAAGAAAGTTTAAGCTCCGACTGAATCCAGTCAAATGCACTTTTGGAGTGAAATCAGGCAAGCTTCTGGGGTTCATTGTTAGTCAAAGACGAATAGAGGTTGATCCTGAAAAAGTGCCAGCAATCATCGATATGCCAGCACCTCGAACCGAGAAAGAAGTTCGTGGGTTTTTAGGAAGATTGAACTACATTGCCCGGTTCATCTCCCAACTGACCGCGACATGTGAACCAATCTTTAAATTGCTACGCAAAAATCAGGCAGTACCATGGAATGAAGATTGTCAAAAAGCCTTCGAGAAGATCAAACAATACCTACAGGAGCCTCCAGTCTTGGTTCCCCCAGTTTCAGGAAGGCCTCTCATCATGTATTTGACTGTGCTAGATAAATCAATGGGTTGTGTACTGGGGCAACATGATGAGTCAGGAAGAAAAGAACAAGTCATCTATTATCTAAGCAAGAGGTTCGCCAGTTGTGAAGTCAACTACTCACTGCTGGAATGCACTTGCTGTGCTTTGGCTAGGTGGCGCGCCGTTTGAGGCATTACATGTTATGTTACACTACGTGGTTGGTGTCCAAAATGGATCCAATTAAGTATATCTTTGATAAGCCTGTTCTGTCTAGAAGAATTCACTAGTGGAAAATATACATTAGACGGTAAAGGTTTACGTCAGTTAACCAAAAGCTAGACGTTAAAAAGGAGGCGGTGACAGTTTTGTAAATATCAGACTTCATTAATTCAATTTTAACGACGGTTGTTTTAAGGATCGACGTTAAAAGTGAAGTGACTCACTTTTAACGCCCATTCAATAAACAATCGGCGTTAAAAGTGAACCTTTAACGTCGATTCTTCATTGAACGACGCGTTAAAAGTGCGTCACTTCACTTTTAACTTATGTTCTCTCATCAACAGACGTTAAATGTTATTTTAATAATTTTTTTATCTAGTATACGTACCCTTCCGCATTGCCTTCCTCAAAGTTTCAGTTTCACAATTGCTTTGATGTTTTGTGTTTCTGTTTTGAAAACTAAAATATATGTGCGAAGTATAAGTTGAATCAATAACCCAAACCAGATCTCATTCATTGAAAGGGTTTAAAATCCTTTAAAATCCTATAAAAAGTTACATTGATAGGGTTTAAAATCCTATAAAAAGTTACATTGAAAGGGTTTAAAATCCTAAACATTTGTTGAGGCTTCGTTCCCTTCACGGGTGAGCAAGAGAGGAGAGTCGAGCGACCGAGTTTTCCAGAGCGGCTGAGCAAGGGTGCACCCGATCTGTTTCAGCAATGGTCTTGGAACAGTCATTTGCTTCCAAAGCTGACGTTCTGGTGTTGTAGCTGCCGATTCTCCAGAAAGATGATAAGGTGAGCAACTCACACTATGTGATTTACACAACCTTATCACCCATGTTATGTGATTTACACAACCTCAGAAGTTGTTTGACCATTAAGACAAAGACCTTTGAGTCTAGGAATAGGAAGAAAGAGTGATGAAGTTAATCTCCACGGCAGAGCCATATTGTGAAGCAGAAAATTAAAAGGATGGAAGGAAGCTATTTATAGGAGCAGGGGATGAAGTTACTAAGCTATTCTGATTTTCTTGAAAACTTACCTATAAACTTAATACTCATTAAGAGGATTAAGTTACAAGGTGCATGGGTAAGTAGCACAGTAGTCAAAGGAATGAATTTTTGCAAAAACTTATACACCTTTAACGTCAGTTGTTTAATACAACTGACGTTAAAAGTGTTTTTAAAATAAAAAATATTTATTTTTAACGTCAGTTTTTTATACAACTGACGTTAAAAGTGTGGTTTTTACTTCAGTATAATAAATAGCTGACGTAAATAATCCTATAAATTATAAACGTGCAGAATGAATATTGGAAATAATGTAATATACGGGAACTTGGCAGTCATAAATTAAGTTGATGTTAAAAATGACGTGGTGGCAATTTGGCAGTCATATTTATTTTTAACGTCAGTTTTTTATACAACTGACGTTAAAAGTGTGGTTTTTTACTTCAGTATAATAAATAGCTGACGTAAATAATCCTATAAATTATAAACGTGCAGAATGAATATTGGAAATAATGTAATATACGGGAACTTGGCAGTCATAAATTATGTTGACTTTAAAAATGAGGTGATGGCAATTTGTAAATATTAAATCACTATTCGCGTCAGTTGTGTAAAGAACTTGTGTAAATATTAAACAAGTTTATTTTTAATCTACATTAATTAGCTTGAATTAGTAAACATATTCTTGTGAAAATTAAAATAAATAAACACTTAACATAAAAGTGTTATATGTATAATCAAATCGTATCTCATTGAAGCGATTCATAAGTTACAATTACATGATTAAAAGATAAAAAATTTCTGCAACATAGAACTAAAATATTAAAAAGTTTTTGCTTCAACATCAATTTCTTCTCAGTTATGTCCTCAGAAACTCCAATGGATGCATCGATCCCCTCCCTACTCATTTGAAGTCCTTGATGCTCCATCTGTGCTTTATCCACAGTCGCTTGGGGAGGAGATGGAATAAAGTGAAGGAGTCATATTATGTGATTTACTCAACTTCAGAAGTTTTTTGACCATTAAGACAAAGACCTTTAAGTATAGGTATAGGAAGAAATAACAAAAGTCTCAAATGTGATAGAACCATATTGTGAAGGAATAGAAAACGCACGAAATATAGAGGAAAATGAGAGGGTGTATTTACATACTGATACAGAAGAATGACACTTTATATAGAGAATAGTCTCTCTCTGATTTTCTTGAAAACTTATCTATAAACTTAATGCTCATTAAGAGGATTAAGTTTCAAGGTGCATGGGTTAGCACAGTAGTCAAAGGAATGATTTTTTTTGCAGATATACACTTTTAACGTCGCTTGTCTTCAAAAGCGACGTAAAAGTGCTTTTAAAATAAAAAATATTTATTTTTAACGTCAGTTTTTTATACAACTGACGTTAAAAGTTTTATTTTTACTTCAATTAAATAAATAGTCAAAGCAATTAATGTTTTTGTGTAAAGGTCTACACTTTTAACGCCGTTTCTTAAGACAACCGGCGTTAAATATACGACCTTTTAACATCGGTCTTTACAAACAAGCGACGTCAAATGTTGTTTTATTTTGGTTTACACCCTGCGCGCCTTCTGCACTTCGCTCTGTACGTCTCTTTTCTCTTTTCATCACGCTCAACCCTCATTCTCAACCCTCACTCTCACTCTCACTCTGCCCTAATCGCGAGCTCATCTCCACCGCAACCACCGCGAGGGCTTCTTCGCCACCACCGTGAGGTACACTATTAACCCTAACTCTGTCTTTCCATTCATTCTTTGCAATAACTTGACATCTCTCTTTCCCCTTCCCGCTCACTAACTCTCCTTGTCCCTCTGCTCTCAGTAACCACATCGAACGTTGGCCACCACTCAAGCTCCCCTCCCCACCACCACGCGAGCACCTATTTCTGGTGAGTCTTTAGGGCACATTTTTTTATTTTTGGTTTTGAGTGTATGTTGAAACTGTAGTCTCAGTAGTTGAAACATGAAACCGTGAGTTTGAATTGTTTGGAATGTACGTCTCTATTTTTGGTTTTGAGTGCACGTTGCTCTGCTGGTTGATTTGTCACGGCCGTGATGCTCATCACGGCTAGGCCGTGATCCGTTCTGCCTGTGATGGTCTGGTTCATTTGGCACGTTACGGCCGTGATGGACATCACTGCCAGGCCGTGACCAGTGCTTGGCAATCCTCAAAAACTATAGTTTTCAATCTCCCGTATTGTCCTTATATTGGATATATGTTTTGTATATCTACAGGACCTATCTAGTTATGGATCGTAGTTGGATGGTTTGTAAGCGCACTAGTGCTGAGTATTTGAAGGGGGTGGGAGAATTTATAGAATTTGCTCAAAGGAATGTTCCTAATAGTAATGGAATGTTCTGTTGTCCTTGTGTCAAGAGTTTGAATACGAGGAAATGTACGGTGAAGGATATACGTACTCATTTGATTTGTGAAGGGATTTGCTTGAGTTATACAAGATGGATATGGCATGGTGATGTGTTGTTAAGTAGTACGGTAAGTGTCTCCCAAAGTGAGGACATTGACGTAGATATGGAGGATGATCGAGTAGAGGACATGATCCGTGATATTGGACAAGAATCTTTTCGAGCTCATGTGTATGATAGGTTGTGCGGTGATGCGGATAAGCCTTTATATCCAGGGTTTACTACTCATACACGGTTGTCGGCGGTGCTAAAATTGGTTTGTGTGAAGGCGAGAAATGGTTGGACAGATAAAAGCTTCACGGAATTGCTTGAAGTGTTGAAAGACTTGCTTCCGGAGGACAACACATTGCTGGCCCGTAACTATGAGGCCAACAAGGTATTGTGTCCTATGGGTATGGAGTATAAGATGATACACGCATGCCCCAATGATTGCATATTATACACCGGTGTTCATGAAGACAGTCACAATTGCCCCAAATGTGGGTTATCACGATACAAAGTGAAGGGTGGTGATGATGATGATGATATTGATGATGTGAGAAAAAAGGGTCCTCCTGCGAAGGTGTTGTGGGATCTTCCAATAATTCCAAGGTTCGAGCGATTGTTTGCCAATGCGAAAGATGCGAAGAATATTAGATGGCATAATGATGAGAGGAAACGTGATGGAAAGGTTCGTCATCCTGCTGATTCTATTCAATGGAAGAATATCGATACTATGTTTTTGGATTTCGCCGATGAGCCAAGAAACCTAAGGCTTGGACTTGCTACGGATGGAATGAATCCTTATGGTAACATGAGTAGTATTCATAGTTCATGACCTGTTCTGTTGGTAATTTACAACATGCCCCCTTAGTTGTGCATGAAGCACAAATACATGATGTTGTCTATGATGATTTCGGGCCCAAAGCAACTGGGAAGTGACTTAGATGTTGATCTAGGTCCCTTGATTGAAGACTTGAAAACGCTGTGGGTGGAAGGTGTTGATGTAGTTGATGGGTATTCTCATGAGACTTTCAAGCTTCGTGCCATGTTATTTTGCACCATCAACGACTTTCCAAAGATACGAGAACTTGTCCGGGTACAGTGTCAAGGGGCATAAAGCATGCCCTATATGTGAAGAAGGCACATGATACACTCAGTTGCATCATGGAAAGAAGACGGTTTACCTTGGGCATCGGAGATTTCTTAGACGTGATCACCTATATCGTAAGATGAAAAAAGCTTTTAATGGATGCCAAGAGACAGAAGAAGCGACGGCGGCCTTAATTGGAGAGCAGGTTTATCAGAGGGTAGAGGGCATCGATGTTATATTCGGCAAGTCCAAAAAGAAAGGTAAAGCTGCTGAGAAGAACATATGGAAGAAGAGGTCGATATTCTTTGATCTTCCATACTGGCGCAAGCTTGATGTCAGACACTGCATTGATGTGATGCATGTGGAGAAAAATGTGTGATAGTGTGATCGGGATGCTTCTCAACATTCAGGGCAAGACAAAGGATGGTGTGAATGCTCGTATCGACCTCGTTGCTATGGGTATATGAGAGCAGTTAGCTCCAGTTGTTGAGGATGGTAAGCGGACTTATTTGCCGCCAGCATGTCATACTTTGTCAAAAAAAAGAGAGACAAAGTTTATGCGGGTGTCTTGAGGGCATCAAAGTTCCACATGGTTACTCTTCAAATAAGAAGAGGCTTGTCTCTAGTGATCTTAAATTGGTTGGCTTAAAGTCTCATGATTGTCACATCTTGATGCAACAACTTACGCCGTTGCTATTCGTGGTATTGCTCCAAAAAATGTGAGACATGCCATTACTCGGTTGTGCTCATTCTTCAATTCTATATGTAGCAAAGTCGTTGACCCCCGTATGTTGGATGACTTGGAAGTTGAGGCTGCTACAATCTTGTGCCAATTGGAGATGTATTTTCCTCCTTCCTTTTTCGACATAATGGTTCACTTAATTGTTCATTTGGTGAGAGAGATTAGATTATGTGGGCCGGTTTTTCTGAGATGGATGTACCCAGTTGAGCGCTACATGAAGATCTTGAAAGGGTACGTGAAGAATCCTCATCGTCCGGAAGCATCTATTGTTCAAAGGTATGTTGCAGAAGAAGCTATTGAGTTTTATTCGGACTACCTTCATAACACGGATCCTATAGGGGTTCCTAAGCCTCGGCATGATGAGATCAGATGTCAAGGTAAGGGTACACATGGCTTAAGAATTAATAGGAAGGATTGGGAGGAAGTGCTTCAAGCACATTTGTATGTATTGAACAACATCGAATGTGTTCAGCCTTTCTTATTTGAACATAAAAGAAAAGACAATCAATAAAACCCTCGAATGAGTGAAAGGTGGTTGTTGAACAAGCATAACAAGACTTTCTTACCATAGTTCAAGGAAGAAATGCTTAAGGATGGTAGTACTGCTTCTGATGACGTAAGATGGCTAGCACGTGGGCCTAACTTCAATGTCATATGTTGGAGCGGATACGACATAAATAACTTTTCATTTTATACAAAGGAACAAGATAACAAGATATTTGGGCTTCTGATGACGTAAGATGGCTAGCACGTGGGCCTAACTTCAATGTCATATGTTGGAGCGGATACGACATAAATAACTTTTCATTTTATACAAAGGAACAAGATAACAAGAGTACCTTGCAAAATAGTGGGGTTATGATCGTGACCGAAGCAATGCACTTCTTTAGTGCAAAGGACACAAAACCCGTTAAAGCACCGAGACCTTACTTTGGATATATTGAAGATATTTGGGTGCTCGATTACACTAAGCTTACGGTGCCGGTATTTAAATGTAAGTGGGATGATAGTAACGGTGGTGTACAAACCGACGAATTGGGGTTCACATTGGTAGACCTCAACAAGTTAGGTCATATAAATGAGCCTTTCATAATGGCTTCCCAAGCAAAACAAGTGTTCTACATCACTGATCCTTCTAAAAAAAGGTTGTCCGTGGTTCTCCAAGGAAAAAGCATGTATAATGATAGTGATGAAAATGAAGATTCAAATCTTGATATTCCTGAGACTCCTTCTTTTTCAACAAACATGCCTACTATAATCGAGGAGACACAGGTGGACGATGTACATGCCACTCGTGATGATCATCACGAAGGGATATTGATATAGGTAGTTTAAACTTAGTATACATTTATTTTTATTTTTATTTCTATATTTATTTTGAGTTATAACCTATGTTAATAAATATATTGTTTCTGAACAGGCATACATATGGATCATTGTTCCATTTTTCCTTTGCAATTCTGTAATGTGTGTGATATTCTGTGTTACTGGGATATTTACTGAATGTAGGGATAGCTGAGGGGAGTGATATTTTAAAACTGAATATAAAAAAAAAATACTATTAATGTCAGTTGTATGATACAACTGACGTTAATAGTATTTTATAAAATATACAGTACACTATTAACGTCAGTTTTTTATTACCACCGAGCGTTAAAATTAAGACCTTTAACGTCAGTTCTTTATAACAATTGACGTTAGTTTTACCAAAATTAACGTCCATTCTTAAAGAACCGACGTTAATAGTTTTATATTTAACGTCAGTTCTCAACTGACGTTAAAATTTTAACTTTTAACGTAAGCTGTATTTACGTCAGTTAGTATTCTGACGTAAAAAATCAATTTTAACTGACGTAAAAAGCACTTATTGCACTAGTGATTGCTCGCTGGCAAGTTCTGCTATCAGAATACGATATTGTCTATGTCACCCAAAAAGCAGTAAAAGGTAGCGCTCTCGCAGAATATCAAGCAAATCAGTCAATAGAAGATTCTGGATCGATGCAATGCGATTTCCCAGATGAAGATATAATGGCTTTGTTTGATCACGTACAATCACCAGAAAAATAAAAATGGACTTTGTTATTTGATGGAACTTCTAATGCATTGGGGCATGGAATCGGGGTAATACTAATCTCCTGTAAAATGATTATTTCCCGTCACCTTGCAAGGCTTTGCTTTGATTGTACAAAAATATATCCGAATATGAAGCTTGTGTGCTCGGGATCCTGGCAGCAATAGAATCAAAGGCAAGGGTACTGGAGGTATATGGGGACTGCATTAGTCATCCACCAACTAAGAGGGAATGGGAAACCCGAGATGCCAAGTTAATCCCGTACCATGATTACATCAAAGGTCTGATTGAGCAGTTTGATGAAGTCACATTTCACCATATTCCCCGAGAAGATAATCAATTAGCTGACGCGCTGTCTACCTTGTCCTCGATGTTCAAAGTAAGTAACAAGAGGAACCTACCACTCATCAAAATGGAAAGTCGTGATCATCCTGCATATTGTCAAGTGATAGAGGAAGAGCCTGATCAAGAACCGTGGTACCGTGACATCAAATGCTTCATCCAAAGAAGGGAATACCCTCCGGGTGCTTCAGAAAATGACAAAAAAACTCTAAGAAGACTTGCAATGAGTTTCTATTTAGATGGAGGTATTCTCTACAAAATAAATCATGACATGACGTTGTTGAGATGCGTTGACGCAAGCAAAGCTAAACGGATAATTGAGGAGGTACATGAAGGATCTTTTGAACGCACGCGAGCCCGGTCATGCAATGGCCAGGAAAATCTTGAGGGCTGGCCAATACTGGTTGACAATGGAAGCAGATTGCTTTAATTATGCAAAGAGATGCCATAAGTGTCAAATATATGTTGATAAGGTTCATGCACCGCCAGCTCCCTTGAATGTCATGTCAGCACCCTGGCCGTTCTCAATATGGGGAATGGATGTGATCTGGCCAATCGAAACAAAAGCCTCAAACGGGCATCGCTTCATTCTTGTTGCCATTGATTATTTCACAAAGCGGGTTGAGACTGTATCATATGCCAATGTGACCAGGAATGTCGTGATCAAATTTGTAAAAAGAGAATTAATTTGTCGTTATGGGTTGCCAAGTGAGATTATCACTGATAATATGACCAACTTGAACAACAAGATGATGAAGGAGATGTGCGAAAACTTCAAGATAAAGCATCACAATTCCTCCCCGTACTGCCCAAAGATGAACGGGGCACTTGAGGCCGCTAATAAAAATATCAAGAAGATTGTCCAAAAGATGGTAGTGACATATAAAGATTGGCACGAGATGTTACCTTTTGCTTTGCACGGCTACCGTACCTCTATTCGCACCTCAACAGGGGCAACTCCGTATTCTTTAGTTTATGGGATGGAGGTTGTACTCCCGATTGAAGTAGAGATCCCCTCATTAAGGGTATTAAGAGAGGCGGAATTGGAAGAAGCTGAGTGGGTCCAAAATCGACTCGACCAGTTGAACCTTATCGAAGAGAAGAGATTAGCGCAGACCGTGTCACGGTCAATTGTACCAAAAAATGTTGATGAGAGCTTACGAGAAGAAAGTATGCCCCCGACAGTTTCGGGAAGGTGATCTAGTACTCAAAAATATCCTACCAATCCAAAAGGATCATCGAGGGACGTGGACCCCGAACTATGATGGACCTTACGTAGTGAAAAATGCATTCTCTGGAGGGGCTTTAATTCTCACCAGGATGGATGGGGAAGATCTTCCACTCCCTGTAAACTCAGATGCAGTCAAAAAGTATTATGCTTGAACGCACTTCCCAAAAAAAATCAGAAAGAAAGAATGAAAAGAAAAAGAAATGGAAAAGCTCGCTAGACTGAAAATGCAAAAGATGGTCTAGGCAAAAGATAGAGCAGCCCGATAGACTGAAAACCTGAAAAAGGCAGTCTAGGCAAAAGTTAGGGTTGAAAGAAAAAAAAAACATAACAATGGAAGTGTCGTCAAGCCGATGAACTGGGGCAATCAGTGGGCTGGATGCATGAAGACTGGGGCAGATAGCATTCTCAGATGTTGATTAGTGAGCAGTCGATATGGTATGAGAGATACTAACACTGGTCATGGAAAGAGATGTCACTTGACGAGATGTGTTTCCACTACACAACCTTTTTGCAATTCCATACTCCATTGTAATATCTGCTTTGTATACCCTTTCAGTCCAAATATAATGACATTGACTCCCAATTCTTTTACCCTTATCTCTTTCTCTTAACTTTTGTCAATTGTGTGTGTGTATTCATCATGATAAGTGTATACTGAAATGTGAAAAATGTATTGGTGTCTTGAAGATGCATTTAGAATTCCCTTGAAAATCTCAGAAGTTTGTAAAGAACAAGATGATCTCCCGACAAAGGGCACCGTGGTCTACTGACAAGAAGCACGGGGACAATCATTACAAAGGAAGCGTACCCTTTCAAAAGGACTTAGCCTTTATTTTCCACGAAGACAGGACTTGTTTTAGTTCATCTCGGAGCTTGTCTGTGATCAACACTTTAAGGGGTGAAGGGTGATAATAAAAACCACCTAAGCGATGAAAAATTAAAAATAGTAATGTGTTACGAGCTTTCCTTGTGTTGCATTGAAATCATTTGAGGTTTTCATCAAGTATATAGGATATTTCTGGCATCATGCATTGCAATTGTTTATCTCTTGTGAGCACAAAACCCAGTAAATTGCACAGATATCGTAGGTTTTTACCTTCCCTTTAAAGCTTCGGCGGATACCCGACTCCGCATGCTTTTTACCTTTTCTGTCAAGCTTCAGTGGATAACCAACTCCGCAAGCTTTTAATCCTTTTGCTTTCAAGCTTCAGCGGACAACCGACTCTGTAAGCTTTTAACATTTCTTTTCAAGCTTCAGCGGATAACCGACTCCGCGTGCTTTTTATTTTCTGTCAAGCTTCAGTGGATAATCGACTCCGCAAGCTTTTAATCCTTTCGCTTTCAAGCTTCAGCGGACAACCGACTCTGTAAGCTTTTAGCATTTCTTTTCAAGCTTCAGTGGATAACCGACTCCGCAAGCTTTTAATCCTTTTGCTTTCAAGCTTCAGCGGACAACCGACTCCGTAAGCTTTTAACATTTCTTTTCAAGCTTCAGCGGATAACCGACTCCACGTGCTTTTTATTTTCTGTCAAGCTTCAGTGGATAACCGACTCCGCAAGCTTTTAATCCTTTCGCTTTCAAGCTTCAGCGGACAACCGACTCCGTAATCTTTAAGCATTTCTTTTCAAGTTTCAGTGGATAGCCGACTCCACAAGCTTTTAATCCTTTTGCTTTCAAGCTTCAGCGGACAACCGACTCTGTAAGCTTTTAACATTTCTTTTCAAGCTTCAACGGATAACCGACTCCGCAAGCTTTTAATCCTTTCACTTTCAAGCTTCAGCGGACAACCGACTCCGTAAGATTTTAGCATTTCTTTTCAAGCTTCAGTGGATAACCGACTCCGCAAGCTTTTAATCCTTTTGCTTTCAAGCTTCAGCGGACAACCGACTCTGTAAGCTTTTAACATTTCTTTTCAAGCTTCAGCGGGTAAGCTACTCCGCGTGCTTTTTATTTTTTGTCAAGCTTCAGTGGATAACCGACTCCTCAAGCTTTTAACCTTTTAATTTCAAGCTTCAGTGGGTAATCGACTCCGCAAGCTTTATATCTTTTGTCAAGCTTCAGCGGGTGCCACACCCCGTAAGCTCTTCAATCTTTTTGTTCAAGCTTCAGCGGGTACCATACCCCGTAGGCTCTTTTATCTTTCTATTCGAGCTTCTATGGGCAATCCATCCCGTAAGCTCTTTTTAATTATGCATCCTTTTACTTGTCAGCAAACCTCAGCCAAAATTGGAGTTCATGTCTTTACTCGTTTCTTATAACGATAATAGGTTAACTACGATTATACCTACTATCTAATAAGAAACAAGTAAAGAGAGGAAGCTGTGAACACCTAATTTTGCCCGGATTTTTGAGAGTCAGACCTAATTTTGTGCAGGTTTTCTTTCTTTTGATTAATATTTTTGAAAACAAAAGAAAAAAATTCAAAATATTAATTTTTTTTTTTGGCCCATTACATGATCAAGTGTAGCCAATTTTCGTTTTTCCAAGATGTCTTTTAGGTCCATGATCCAAACAAAAAAAGAGAAGAAAAAGGACCATTTTGATTTGAAAAAAACATATAAAAATAAATTCTGAATTTTTTGTCCTCTTCTCCCCCAAGGTTGCTTTCTATCTCCCTTCATTTTAGGTATAAACCCACTTTGTTTTTATTTCCCCATTTTTGTTTTCTTGTGCTTTTTTCCAAAATAAGGGGTAACAACCCCTGCACCTACCTCAGCCCGCAGTAGTGGGAACACCACCATGGCACCCTCCCAATGTACCTTCGTCCTTACCTCTCAACAAACAAATAACAAACTTTGGCATCATCTTCCCCATTGTCAATATATAAACAGAAGCATCATCCAGTAAAGAGGGAACGAAAAAATCACCCAGAGACCACAATCTTCTTGTTCCTCTTAGCCACGACCACTCCTTCTTCTTTTATCTTTTTTCATTCTTCTTCTTCCTCCCCCCACATCTTCTTCCCCTTTGCTCCCAGCCACTGTCCGCCGCCCCTAGGAGCACCGTCTGCCGCCGTTCGACCGCAACAATTGCGAAGGAGTCGACCCGAAACGTGTCCTGACCCCGTTCTCCTCTGTTCGCCATCGCGGGACCGTTTCTGTCGTGCTCGACCGCGGTAACGCCTCCTGGCCGCCGCTCGAAGTGGAGAAGATCACCACGCGACCTATCTCTTCATCCCTCGCATCTGGTTTGTTCTCTCCATCGCTGTTCACTCAGCCACCATCATCGCAGCCGCACAGTCCCGCCACACTGCTCAGAACCACCTCCTCCGCACCGCTCCACCTTAGCCATGACAAAACCATCGCACCTTCGTCGTCTCAATCGCGGACTCCACCTTGAACCGCCAGCCTCCGTCCTGCCTCGTCACCGTCACGACGCCCACCCTTGCCGCTGCCGCATCACTGCTAAGCCCCTTGCATTCCCTCTCTGTTGGTAACGTTACCAACACCAGAAGTTTATGGTTTCCTTTTCATCTTGTCTTAATTTATTTTGTTTTCATACAAGTGGCTTGTTTTTGAAATGGGTTGGGCCTTTATTTTGTGTGGGCTTATGATGAGCTTCTTTTGCTTTCTTTTTAACATTCATGTTACTCCTATTCTTGTTTCTTTGGGTTTCTGACTGGGGCAAAAAAAAAATGTGCAGCATGTGCCTTTTTCTCTTTTCTTTTCTTGTTTTTGTGTTTTGTTTATTCATTTTTTATGGGCCAGAATCACAACAAGAAAAAAAATTGAAAGGAACTAAAAAAAAACTCTTTAAAAAAAATTCCTTTTATTAAATCCTTTTCAAAAAAAAACCAAACATCATTTCCTTCTTTAAAAAGGGGGAAAGCTTTGTGCTTTTCTAAGTTTAAAAAAAAACTCTTTTAATAGTGTCTTTCAATCTCCTTTTAATAAACATATTTAAAGAAAAAATTTATAAAGTGACAAATCCCTCCAAATTCACGCAACAATCTACAATGTTGATGTATGAATTTTTTCATCCTCAAGTGTTGTATGAATTGTAAGGGTTTATCGTATAGCTTCGCTATCTTTAACCCTGTGCAAGAGTGAATTCCTTCTTTTTGTAAAAATTAAAATATCTTCAATTTACTCTTTTTAACAAAATTTTATCCAACTTTACAAAAATTAAATTTCTTTGAATTCACGCAACAATCTACGATGTTGATGTATGAATTTTCATCCTCAAGTGTTGTATGAATTGTAAGAGTTCATCGTATAGCTCCGCTATCTTTAACCCTGTGCAAGAGTGAATTCTTTTTTGTCAAAACAATAAAATGTTTTCAATTTACTCTTTTAACAAATTTTATTCAATTTTGTAAAATAAAATCTTTTGAATTCATGCAACAATCTACGACGTTGATGTATGAATTTTCATCCTCAAGTGGCGTATGAATTGTAAGGGTTTATCGTATAGCACCGCTATCTCGAGCCCTGTGCATAAGTGGATTAATTTCAAAATAAATCCATTTTCAAATCATTTACAAGAAATCAAATACTTATTAAAAATTAAAATCAATCAATCAATCAAATTTTTTTTAAAGAACTACGTGGCTTTGAGTTTCCCATCGCACCCGGGAATACGTAGGAGCAGAATCAATCATTCTGTCAAGCCAAAATTTAATTTTCTCTTTTGTTGTGTTTAACTTTTAATTTAATTTAAAAAGTGGGGTAAAATAAATATTTTCAAAGGCTATTAAAATTATTTTGCACAATTAACTTGAGGTACCGTTTTTAAACAGGCGATGTAGGGTGCTAACACCTTCCCTACTCATAACCATCTTCCGGACTCAAATCTGTATATTTTTTTAGACCAATTTTCTTAAAATAAATTCTTTTTCCAATGTTTTTCCCAAATAAAATATTGGTGGCTTCTCCTTTGTTTTTTTTACCTTTATATTTCGCGATGCCCCGGACGGGACGGTCGCGACACATGAGAATAGGGGTTGAATTGTGTTTATCAAAATTTAAGCAAAGTTGAAATCTTTTCGAAAGTAGAAGCTAGGTTTGGACGAGTGGAAGGATACAGGATGGACTGGTGACTTTTGACAAACACACCACTTGATAAACGTAAGAAAACTAAAGCAAGTAAAGAGTTTAAGGAAAGAGAGATTGACACAGTTATTTATCCTGGTTCACTCTTCAAAGCAAAGAGCTGCGTCCAGTCCTTGGCAGCACCAAGATTTATCCACTATAACTGATCAGGTTACAGACTCAATTATTGTTTGCACACCTAGCCTCTTCAGGCTCCAAGACAAGTATTTTTGCACACCTAACCTCTTCAGGCTCAAGACAAGTATTCTTTACACACTTAGCCTCTTCAGGCTCACTCAGGTTTGTTTGAAAGATTTGGTTTGTAATAAATACAACTTCTCACAGACAGATCTTTCACTAACACTCAGAGTGGTTTAAATGTAAAGCTTAGGAAAGTCTGCGTAATAACTTCAAATGATTGAAGAATACAGAATGAAATAATGAAGATACTAATGCACAAAGTAATGGCTTTTTGATGCTATGTGTATTCTCTCTTCTATATGCTTCATCTTCAATGACTTCTGTATTTATGGTCTTCAAGCATTTAGGGTCCGTTAGAGACATTCCCTCAGATGTTGGCTTCAAGTAAAACTTCATTAAATACAATAGAGTTGTTCTTGGCAGTCATTAATGCAATAGGAACGTTGGTTGTACTCTAACATGAAGGATCATGGCTTTATGCATCGTGATACAGCCATATCAGAGTTGTGCAGAGAGCTTTTTGTATTTTGCTGAATACAATTCCCGTTTCGTGTAAGGACCAGAGGTACTAGGGAATAAAACATGCTGGAAGCATTCTTTAACTGGTCTTTGGTTTTGATATCTGAGATTGCTTGAGAGAGTAACTTCTGAATTTTCTTGATTCTGGTTCTTGAAATAAGGTTCCGATAATTCCAAGAGAATTCGAGTTCATAGAATAAGCACGTCCATCTTGAAAATAGCTGCTTCCATCTAGCCATTTAAGATTTTACATTCCGGCTAGTAGACGAGCTCCAAATGCTATGTATTTGGATGGATACTCCTTTAACTGGTTGAACGTAACCTAGTAGATGAGCTCCATGTTAAGGACTCAGCAAGTCCAAAGACTTGTGTGAACGAGCGCTTCTGTTACCTTAGTGGACGAGCACTTCTATCACTTCAGTAAACGAGCGCTTCTATCGCTTCAGTAGTCGAGCGATTCTGTTACCTTAATGGACACTGGCTTTTACTACTTTAGTAGACGCTGGCTTTCATCACTTTAGTGGACACTGGCTTTTATTTTAGTCGACTATGGCTTTTATCTTAGTGGATGCTGGCTTTCATCACTTTAGTGGACGTTGGCTTTTATTTTAGTGGACGCTGGCTTTTATCACTTTAGTATTGGACGTGAAATTCTATCACTTGCATTGGACGTGAGCTTCAATCACTTCAGTGTTGGACGTGAGCTTCTATCACTACAGTGTTGGAAGTGCGTTTCAATCACTTGCGCTGGATGGATGATTCTATTATTTGCGTTGGACGGATGATTCTATTATTTGCGTTGGACGGATGATTCTTATAGTTTTAATCTGCACACTAGATTGACAGGTTAGCAACCAATATGAAGGTTAATTAAATCATTAACCAATGTTTAGTTCTCATCAAAACGTAGGGAAATGCACATCAGACATTTTAGAGACTTAACAGTTTCCATGGCTTAATAAAAGCCTAGCAGTACAAGAAGAGATGATGAAGAAAAAACTATGGTGAATGTTAATTCAGGGCAATATTTTTCTGGTTATCCCATGATTATTTCCAATCTAGGTTGGTGCAAGAATATTGCTTGTTTGTGGGAAGGGATATGTAAAATAGAGATAATATTTTGAAGATGATTTATAGCAAGGTGAGTTGTTGTTCTCTATAAAGGGACTAAAGCTAAGTACGTGTTGGGATTAACGTTGGATTCAACATCAATGCAAATTCCACGACCAACGTGATTTTTGAACAGCAATCCAGTATGTGTGTGTTTGGAGGAGCGTTAGATAAAAGTGATTTTGAATGAAATTGATTTTGTAAAATTGATTTGGTTAGAATTGAGTTTATGATGACGTGATTTATGTTTGGATGTTTTTGTTTTAAAAGCAAGTTTTAAGTAAAACTTAGTGTAAATTTTTCAATTCAACGCAAAAGCTACTTTCTGTAGCTTCAGGTCAGAATTGCTTCTGAAGGTAAAATCAATTTTACCTAACAGTAACCAAACATCTCATTTTCACTAAAATCACGTTTGACAGGAAGCAGAATCAATTCTGCTAGTTTCAACCTTGAAACCAAACACACACTATCATTTGTGTTGGCATTGAACTCAATACCAGTCTAAACACATTCTTAATTTAATATGGTTGACATTAAGAAAGGTGGAGTAACTAGATTATTTTAATTTCTCCAATTATCTCTAATAATCAGGGATGGACCTACTAAGGGTGATATGGGGGCATTTGCCCACCACTAAGCAAATTTTTATTACATTAATATGTTTAGTAAATTTTACTTTGTCCCCATGAAAAGTTGCCCCCATATATCAAATTATCACCAATCTTTTGGAGAAAGTGAAAATTATTTTTATAGTTCTTATCTTTTACCAAGTAAATTGCTTCTTATTTCTCATCTGCATATGTAGGTTTTCACATTAAAATGGAGTCACATTATATCTTGTATATTTTATATTATTGTTTATAGCTTGTGTATATTTGTTATATTTTTATTTAATAAAACTATTTATAAACAAATTTTTGCAACAAAAAATTATGGGTCCATCACTGCTAACAATAGTTCCCTTTCCAACATATGTGTGTTTGAATTTATGTTTGAAATAATATTTAACCAAAAAAAATACACTTTTTCGAGACATAAAATATAAAAGCAACAATAACTCAAATGAAACTTTAATTTGAGTCCATTTCAAACCAAGTCCAAATATTCAATTATAATTTTGGCATGCTAAATAATGTTTCATTTGAACAATACTGGTTGGTTCGAAGTTGGAGCCGAGAAATTGCTTTGTAGAGAAAATGCCAACTCTTGAATTCATTTTCCACTAGCTGCATAATGGGGAGATTTTTTATTTTATTTTCATAAGTTAAGCGAGATTAAGAATCGAGTTATTTCTTATGGATTAAGTGAGGAATTTATGTTACATTTTGAGTTAATTCTTAGAGCATTAGATTTATGAGCTGCTTCACAATTCACATATATAAATCTTGGCTTACATTATATTCAGCTTCGATCTTGAACTTTGTTCACTTAAACTTGAATCCCTAACTATTGTCTTGATTTTTTATCAATTACTCACTTAATTTTGGAAGAGATGTGTTGTCTAGATAAAACTCCTTTTAAAATGACCACATCAATATTCAACTTTCAAATATTACGGACAAAGTTTGCTTAGAATCATAAGTTTTTTTTTATAGGCAAACGTTAGTAGTTACTTGTTATGTTATTTTTATCTTATTTGTCAAGGTTTGAATATTAGACTTCTTACTACTTCAACTTTTTATATTCTTATCTTAAACCACTTGAGTTACCAAGTTCATTTCCACTTCAAGGCTTCTACAAAGGACCATTAGGTATTCCTATTCCATTCCTCTTATACTTTCAAATATTCTCTATGGAACATAATAGATGTTAAAATTAGGAATGCAATGCTTCATTTTTACTTTAAAAATGAAGGTGCACGTAGGGTGTCATAGAATGGACCGTGCACGGTGGATCAACCGAGCTCCTCGGAAGTTGGCTGGAAACTGGTTTTCCTTTTTCTAATCAGTATCAAAAAGGAAAAAGAGACAAACAAAAACTGAAGTGCAAATACATTTTATTTATTTTTTGAAAGTGCAGATACAAATTAAACACAATACTACATTTACTAAAACAAACTACTTTGACCGGGTGCATTACTCCAAATCAACTATTCGAATTACTCGAATAGGATGGTGCATGGCTGCACTACTTTTTGGGTGGTACAACTTATTAAACAACACCACATTTGATTTATTTAAAATGTAACACATGAACATTGTTATTACAGATATAATTACATTAAATTTAAAATATTATATAATATTTAAAGAAAATCTTGAGCATAAGTAGTAATTCTCCTGATAATTTTTCCTCCTGACCTTCGTCTTCACATATGATCATTATTGACAAAAAAAAAAAAAACGAAGCACTTTGTGCTGATAATCTTACCAATACGGTGCTGAAAACCGAAGTGTCATAAGTGTCTCACCAAAATGGTATAATATTTTAAGTGGAGGTCTGCTGTCTGTGGATTCCAATAAGGACGTGATGGTATTACAAAATCGGTCCGACCGGTTTAATTGGGATCCAGAATCTAGGTCGGTTTGGTCGACTCCTAGAACCGGTCTTGTTTGAAATCGGTCTCGGAACCGTCGAACCGGTTCAAAACCAATCATAATCGGTTGTGGATCGGTCTAGACCGGTTTCCTAAAAAAAATTTGTATAAAAGGATTTGGGTCATCCTAGCCAAAACCCAATTCTTTTGTTTTCAAACATATGTGCATTTGGTTGTAGATTTTGGGTTGACTTTCTCCACGACGATGATTTTAACATATATATTTACATTTACTTAGTTTAATTTCAAAATAAAAAAATTGTGCTTAATAATTTTAGTTGTTATGTTGCTTTTTTGTTTAATATTGTTACAAATATTATATTAAAAATTAAAATAATATCATTTAATTATAACCGGTTCAACCCCGGTTGGACCATTATTTAAGAATTAATATCTCATGTGTGTGACAAATATTAGTGGTGGTTTAATATTTGAATGAAATGACATATTGTTTAATACACTAGTGCAGAAAAGGGATTCCACATCGGTTATTTTTGGCTTTTCACATCGGTTTTCAAACTGATGTTGAAATGACCGATGTGGTTTATTGCCACTTTTCACATCGGTTTTAAAACCGATGTTAATAGTATATTTTTAACAGCGGTTTTGTCTCTAACCGATGTGGAAAATTAATTTGTCAATTGGTAACCTATTGGAAATTTCACTTTCCACATCGGTTTTGCCAAAACCGATGTGAAAATTTCACTTTCCACATCGGTTTTAATGAGAACCGATGTGTAAAGTGAAATTTCCATATCGGTTTTTATAAAAACCGATGTGGAAAGTGAAATTTTCACATCGGTTTTGGAAAAACCGATGTGTAAAGTCTCATTTTTTTTTAATTCTGTTATTTACATTTCTGTCATTCCTTTCCCCTGTTTCAGTAATGCAGATCAATACCAGAATAACATACTGTAAATATTCTAAACACAATCACTTTTGTATGACAAAAACACAACTAATATATACTGAATTTATTACGAACAATACATATGTACGTTCAATTACATTCAGACAACAAAGATAATTAGAAACCAAAAAGCTACATGATATATTATAGATTTCATATCAAAATACATATGATCAGTCAAAAGTACACTATAGCTAGTACATGATAAGTTTTTAAACTAACTACATATATACAAACTATGGTTGGTACACTTCAAGAAAGAAAATTGCCCAACACCTCTTTATGTTGATGATGTCGGAATCAGATAATGAAGTTGGATTGTTGAATATCTGCAAGTTTAATTGGACAAAAGATTATATCTTTTAAGTAATAAACTAACATAAAACATATAACGAATCTATAACTATTACTTCTAATTGTGTCAATTAACATTTACCTCGTGCCATCTTTCAGTGATCCTGGAGGAGATAATTTCCAACATCCATTTGCATCACATAGTAGCCATATTCCCATGATCCATGTTGTATACGTGACTACGTACAAATGAAACCCAATTAGAATATGAGCAGTTAAATAGAAATCAATAATTATACCCACTGCATTTGATGCATTTGAACTAATAAATATCTTACGCTAGGAATAATCCATCTGATAGCCCGAGTACGCCTTTCACCACGCAACATGTGGTTTGCGGTAATAGACCTATCATGACAAAAACATTAATTAAAATATATCTAATAGATTTTAGATAATTAAAACAACTGCATTACTGATTATAAAGTATTTTAATGCTTACATTTCGATGATCGTCTTCAATGCATTCGCCGACTTATTTCCCAATGGAGCGTAAGAAGACCACGACGTTCATCCTAGGGTACAAGATCAACGTTGCCAATCTTTGGCTGTATTTACGAACAGTTAGTGACTAAGTCATATATAGTTATACTTAAATAACCGGTACTTACTTATTGAGATAAGGCACAAGGTAGATTTGATGATCGTCTCGGGTAAGTATATCATGTATGGTGGTGACAGGTCTTCGATGCTAGGAGAACATCACCCTGAATGAACATGGGGTCAATGAACCCATAAAGGGCGAGGTTACCCTGATCAACTAACATACGATGCAGATACCAAATATATTGGAAAAACATGTTAATTATCATAGTATGTAAAAATTAATTACTTAACTTATGAATAAAATGTACTTACGTGCACCATAACGATATGTGTGCAGAACTAGTCATTTCTTTATTGAGTACCATCTCCATAAGTTCCTTCTTTGGGATATAAAGTTCATCACCTGGACTGACATCATGTTCCAACCTTACCAAGGCTGCGTCATTCTCCATGGTGACAACCTGTATAGCAAGAACTTTAAAAACATCACCATGGCCAGGTGCCCCTTTGTCGATCCCCTAAACAACATAGATATATATTAGTAATCACGGATAATTAAGTTATTTAATTCGTAATTAACTAAATGGTCAAATGAATACCTTGGCAGGAGCAGACATCTCTGGTCTTCCTGGATCCGACCTTTTAGGCACAATATCATTTCCAACATCCTATAACGAATAAAAATAAAGCATTATCTTTAAACAATAATAAATTATTTCAACTATGAATATAGAAAAAAACAACTAACTGAATACCTCAGATGCATCAAGAAAGCTGACCAGTCTTCTTGGCCAAAGGATGAAGTTCTCGGGGCCGACCCCTTTGTTTGAACCTCCTCGGTGGGCACAGGGGACTCGAGCATCAAGCATCTCGAATAATCTCAACAACGACCCTCAACTGATCATCCGATAATAAACGATGGTGTATGGTATTACCTAAGTTATTATGTGCCCTCCCCAATGCCACTAAGCGGCGATGATGATGATCATTCAACATACAGCTCACACCTATCAGGGTCGTCGTCATCATCATCATCATCATCATCACCATCATCATCATTTTCAGGCTGATGAGGAGGATCACATGAGCCCTTAGTGCTCACATGGACAGAGGGTTGGACACCATTGTCATCTCTTTGGGACATAAAAGTCAATATTGCCATCTCGGGCAACCGCTTCGGCCATCTCCTATCGAAGCTCAGTTGCAATCTCCTGTTTTAGCCGTGCTCTATATGCATCAACATCCCTGTGGCATTGGTGTGAAGATGAACCATGGTATTGGCGATTGCCGACGCCCCATCCAACACCAATGACACGGCCCGGGTGGTTTGGTTTACCGATGGCAGCAGCTAAGATATCCTCGCGTCCTCTAGGAACAAAGGTTCCTTGGGTTACCTGCTCGTCCAAGGTATCCTATCACATAAAATATCAAGTCACATTACAATTCGGTAACAATCTTAAAATGACAATTACAATTCAAAATATACTTACAATCTTCTCAGCTACTTGGCGGGCCTCCTCAGATGTATAATGTCCCGTTTTTCTTTGTCGGGCCCTCTTCCATTTACGATGGCATGGGGGTGGAGGTGGATCAACAACCTCTGGACGATTTTCAGCATTAGGATCCTCCTGAGATGCTGCTTCCTGACGTGCTTTCTTTTCCTCTTCAACCATTATCTGACCAAGCTTTTTATATCCCCCACAAGACATGACATGGGGGTAGACATTCTTGATTTGGTTTTTCTGCCCCTTTTTCCTCTTCTCCTGTTATAAATAGAGGACAATTAAATTACATAAGTAAATAAAATTAATGAAATTACATAAATTTAGAGACAAATCAAATAAGTTAACCTGAAAGCTGGGATCATGTCCGCTCTGAACAAATCGATCCCACGTCACCTGGTCAATAAACGGGTACACCTCAAGTGGGTTCTTTTTACATTTTGGATTGAATACAAAGTATCTGCCCAGGTCGGCCTTAAAACCCCTCCAACGCTCACCAGCATACTTTAGCAAACGCTTCTTCATAACGTACGTATCCGGTATGTCAAAGGTCAGCTACATTAAGACCAAAAGAATCAACGAATTACTGTACGATATTATCAAGATAAAAATAAAGTAGATACAGACAAACACAGGACGTAAAAGTATAGATACCAGAATACTCTCCCATATCTGATCCGTCACGTCCGCCGGTACATCTTTCCAAATATCAATGAGTATACTAGGCCTGCTCCTAGAAAGACTCGCCACAAAACTGTTAAACTGCTTTGCCATTGGTCCAATAGGATTGCGGTTATTATCAAAGTCTATTCTTATCCTTTGATTTGAACCACAGTTGGCATTCAAATTCCTCATTCGTGTGGCATGTCTACCCTTTCTACCAGTAGACGGGGTCTTCGACCCGCTGCATGAAGGAGGGATATCCTCACGATCAGTCATGTATACCTGTTTAAACAAAAAAAAAACTTGTTAGTATGTCAGGATAAATATCAAACATAACTTATAAATATCGATCAATGTATGTAAACATAACTTATAAATATCAACGTAAACATATAATATGCCTTTAAACATAACTCAAACTAAACTTACTTTGTGGTCAATTAGTAAATTTCTCCCATAACCCTTCTTGGTGATCATTACGAGTAGCATGTACATCATCCACTTCATTTTCCTCATTGAAATTAGGCACTCGTGTTGAGAAAGAAGGAGTATCAGAAATATCAAGAGTTGAATCGTGATTTCCCTCACTACCATTATACATGTTTTTTCCCTGGAGAACCACTGACCACCTTTTGTTAGAAGGATCACGGATATAAAACACTTGTTTTGCTTGGGATGTCATGATGAAAGGCTCCTCTTTATTACCTACCTTATTAAGGTCCACCAATTTGAATCCTAACTCATCGGTTTGCACACCATTGTTACTGTCGATCCACTGACATTTAAAAATAGGTACTCTAAACTTCGTGTAATCAACCTCCCATATCTCTTCAATGATTCCAAAGTATGAAACGGATGCCATAACAGGGTTTTTATCTTTCGAACTAGAGAAATGCATGGACTCAGCGACGACCATAACCCCACTGTTTTGCATTGTACTTTTGTCATCCTGGGACTTTGTATAGAAGGAAAACTTATTGATATCGTACCCACTCCAGCATATGACATCAAAGTTAGTCCCCTGTGCTAGCCATTTTAATGTATCAGAAGCAATATCATCCTTTGCAATTTTTTATTTAAACAAGTTCAAGAAAGTCTTGTTATGCTTGTTCAAACACCATTTTTCATTCATTCTAGGGTAAGTTTCATTGATGATGCTTTTATGCTCACATAAGTATGGTTCAACCTCATCAGTGTTATTCAATATATACAAATGTGCTTGAAGCACTTCCTCCCGATCCATGCTCTTAACAGTGATACCTCGTGTGCCCTTACCATCATATCTTCCTTCGTGATGAGACTTCGGAAGCCCTACAGGTTCCGCTTCTGACATGTAGTCTGTACAAAACTCAATAGCTTCTTCTGCAACATACCTTTCAACAATAGATGCTTCGGGACGGTGTGGATTTTTCATATATCCTTTCAAGATCTTCATGTATCGCTCAACCGGGTACATCCACCTTAAATAAACGGGGCCGCACAATCTAATCTCCCTCACTAGATGAACAATCAAATGAACCATGATGTCAAAAAATGAAGGTGGAAAATACATCTCCAATTGGCACAATATAATGGCTGCCTCATTTTCCAAGTCATCCAACTTTTTAGTGTCAATGACCTTGCTACATATAGCATTGAAGAATAAGCATAACCTAGTAATGGCATGTCTGACTTTTTTAGGCAATATGTCACGAATGGCCACCGGTAGTAGTTGTTGCATCAAGACATGACAATCATGAGACTTTAAGCCAACTAATTTGAGATCTTTCATTGAGACAAGTCTTTTGATATTTGAAGAGTAACCCTGTGGCACTTTGACTCCCCGTAGACATTCACAGAAACTTCTTTTCTCTTGTTTTGATAAAGTATGACATGTTGGGGGCAAATAAGTCTTCTTATCCCCCACTTTAAGTGGAGCTAACTGCTCTCGATACCCATTGCAACTAGATCCAGACGAGCATTCACACCATCCTTTGTCTTGCCTTGAATGTTGAGAAGCGTTCTGATTAAACTGTCACACACATTTTTCTCCACATGCATCACATCAATACAATGTCTTACATCAAGCTTGCACCAGTATGGAAGATCAAAGAAGATTGACCTCTTCTTCCATATTTTCTTCTCGGTAGCCTTCTTCTGGGTCTTCCCATAGATAACATTAGTGTTGTTCACCTTTTCATAAACTTGCTCTCCAGTCAAGGCCACCGGAGCAATTTCATTCTCCGAAAGTCCATTGAAAGCTTTTCTCAATCTACGATAAGGATGATTACGTCGGAGAAATCTTCGATGCCCAAGGTAAACCATCTTCCTTCCATGTTGCAGTTGATGGTAACATGTGCCTTCTTCACATATTGGACATGCTTTATGCCCCTTAACACTATACCCACACACAGGTTCCCCGTATCTTTGGAAAGTCATTGATGATGCAAAATAACATGGCACGCAATCTAAATGTCTCACGGCAATACCCGTCGATCTCACCAACGCCTTCATCCCACAACATTCTCAAGTCTTCAATCAAGGGACTCAGATAAACATCAATATCATTTCCTGGTTGTTTAGGACCCGAAATCATCACACTTGACATAATGTATTTGCGCTTCATGCACAACCAAGGAGACGGGTTGTAAATTACTAGGAGAACAGGCCATGAACTATGAATACTACTTAAGTTTCCATATGGATTCATTCCATCGGTAGCAAGTCCAAGCCTGAGGTTTCTGGTCTCATTGCCGAAATCCGAAAACAAACTATCAATTCTCTTCCATTGCAAAGAATCGATCGGATGCCGAAGCTGTCCATCACACTTCCTCTCATTTGCATGCCATCTAATGTTCTTTGCATCATTTACATTAGCAAACAATCGCTTGAACCGCGAAATCATGGGAAGATACCATAACACCTTTGTAGGAGGACCTTTGGTGACCACATCACAACTAGAATCACCATCCTTCACTTTGTAGTGTGATACCCCACACCTGGGGCACTCGTGCATCTCTTCAAACTCTTTCCTGTACAATATGCAATCATTGGGGCAAGTGTGTATTTTCTTATACTCCATACCCATCAGACACAATATCTTCTTCGCCTCATAGTTTCGAGATGGCAATGTGTTGCCTTCTGGAAGCATGTCTTTCAACAACTCAAGCAATTCGGTAAAGCTTTTATCGCTCCACCCATTTCTCGCCTTCACATTGAACAATCTTAACACCGCTGACAACCGTGTGAAATTAGTGCACCCCGGATACAAAGCCACTTCCGCATCACTGCACAAAGTATCATACACATGTGCGCACCGAAAAGACTCTTGCCCAACATCACGGATCATGTCCTCTAGTCCATCGTCCATTTCCACGTCATCAACTTCCTCTCTATCCGACACCCTCGACCTGTCTAACGATTCACCATGACATATCCATGTTGTATAACTCTTGCAAATCCCCTCACAAATAAGATGATCACGTATCTCCTCAGCTTCTAGTCATCTCTCATTCAAACAGTTAACACAAGGACAATAAAACCTTCCGTTACCACTATCAGGAGCATTTGTTTTTGCAAACTGTAGAAAATCTTCCACTCCATTCTCATACTCATCACTTGTCCGTCTAGCATTCATCCAACCGCGATCCATGACTAAACCAATAACTTCGTACTTAGTCCAACATATTCATCAACCACTTCTTATGACAGGGTATGGCCCTATCCCATTCGAGAAGAAACTTTTTCAACATTCGGTTAACAGTTAGTCCTTAACTCTCATTCTCATACTCGACAAAATTTCGGCAGCATTTCCCTTCGGTCTCCGACGTACACTACTTGAACGCGATGACATCCACCACGATAAAGTATGCACCCGGAGAACGAAAGGAAATGTATCAATCCGAACTTTAATCAAGAATATAACATTAGAATCAATGAATAACTATTTTAACTGAATTAAGAAAAAGTTTTTTCCCAAACTGTACAACTTTGGACAATTCAAGATCCAACACAATAAGCGGTACATTAAGCACATCCACGTGTGCTCATTAGTATTGCATCTCAAACGGGAAACTAAGGCTTTACTAATTATGTAGCTTGCATGAAGATGGAGCTTGAAAAGTGAAGAAAATGAGCCAAACAGAGCCCATCACGGTTTAGCCGTGACAGCCATCACGGCCATGATACAGTAGAGCTGAAAAAGTCAGAACTGGTCACGGCCAACCCGTGATGTCCATCACGGCCGTGACATGCCATCTGAACCAGACCCTCACAGGCAGAATTGATCACGGCCTAGCCGTGATGGTGGTCACGGCCGTGACAGACCAACCAGTGAAGCAACCTCCAAGGCAGAATCTATCACGGCCTAGCCATGACAGGCATCACGGCCGTGACACGTGATACCACCACTGGAAAAATCCAGTCTTGGAGCCATTTCCACTATGGTGGATGATAAGCCTCTGGCTCATCTAGTTTTATGGCTAGTATGACCAGGGTTTTTGTGCTAATTATGTCTCATTTTCACCCAAATTAGACTTGATTGTCCTTAAGCAACATTTTGAGTCGTTTGAGTAGTTTTAGGTTAATTTAGCCAGTTTTGAGTCAAATAAAGCACTTATGGTTATTTTATTGTTTTCAGGTTAAGTTAGAAGTCAAGGGAATAAAGAAACAGAGGGAATTTCAAGTCTGGAGGTGTTCGCCTCGCGAGAGTCTTCTCGCCTCGCGAACCTGAAAGCCAGCTGAACAGTAGAAATGTCATCCTCTCTGGTTCGCCCCGCGAACAACACCTCGCTTTGCGACCCTGATAGCTGACTGTTCCAGAGAAATGCAACCCGCCACGCGAGACTGAAGACCAGAAGCCATGACTCTTCCATTCCTCGCCACGCGAGCAGTACTTCGCCCCGCGAGAATGCCAAACGTTGCAGACTGCTCATGATATTCGCCTCGCGAATGAGGGTTCGCCTCGCGAGTGGGCTCAGTTTCTGAATATTATAAAAGGCTGTTCTGGGTAGATGGAAAGAACTTTTGATTCTCCACTGTTTTGTTTTACATATTTTCTGTGTGTATTTCGTTTTCATGGAGAACTAAATTTCATAGATTAGTCTACTGTAATCGAATTCCATCATACTTGAGGTTTTGTAATTCCTGTTTTGTATGCTTTTCCCTTTTCAATACTATGCTATATATTTCTGTTTGTTTAATTCAGGAGTGTATAGTGTTGTGTTGATTCATTTCGGTGATGTTATGTTCCTATACTTAGTCACGTTTGTTTAATTCGCGTGTGTTCATTCATGTTAGTTTAGTTCATGAGGGCTTAACCCCGTTTGTTTAATTCGGGAATAGGAACATATATCCGTAGTAGCGATTTCGTTTGTTAATTGTTGCTACAACCGAAAGGGGATTAGAATATGCTTAGGGCTAGGAATTTACATGAACCGATGATAGTTGGGAAATCGATAACAGTAGATTAATCGTCTTTAGCTATTTGATAACCTTTTCAACTTGCTCTGTTTTATTGTTTTGTTTTTGCATTGTTTTCCATTTTCAATTCAAACCAATCCCCACAAAAAAAAAAATAAAACTGATTTTTGTGGTAAATAACAAGTCAAGAGTCCTTGTGAGATGACATCCTTGTTGTCACCCTAAACTACGTTTTTATAAACCGCTCATTCTTTTTGGCGCGTGCGCGACAGCGCGACCAAAAATTGGCGCCGTTGCCGGGGACTCTTGTTTGTTATTTTCGCATTTTTTTCTTCTTTGTCTTTTATTTTCATTTTTTGTTTTGAATTGGTATGGCTACTAGGTCCAATTGCCCTGAATTGTGTGATTTTGATCCTGAAATTGAAAGAACACTGCACACACACCGTAGAGAATTTCGGGCTAGCACTAGTAGTGATTCTAATTCCAAAACTGTTTTTGATAACATGGGTGACCAAAGGACATTAAGACAGACTTCTTCCCTCGATGTTAATTATAATGGATTGTGTATTGAATATTAAGTCGTGTGTTACCCCCTTTGAATTAAAATCTGGTCTAATCCATTTGTTGCCAAGGTTTAATGGTCTTGCGGTGAGGACCCACATAAGCATCTCAAGGAATGCCAGGTCGTCTGCTCCACAACCTTGAGACCAGAGGGAGTAACTGAGGATCACATTAAGCTGAAAGCTTTCCCGTTCTCACTGCAAGGAGCTGCAAGGGACTGGCTGTTATATCTTGAGCCAAACTCCATTACTACCTGGAACGATTTGAAGAAGGTTTTCTTAGAGAGATATTTTCCTGCCTCCAGAGCTGCGTCAATCAGGAAGGAAATATGTGGCATCAGGCAAGGAAATGAGTCATTGGCTGAATATTGGGAGAGATTCAAGCAGTTGATATCCAGTTGCCCTCAGCATCAGATTTCCGAGCAGCTTCTTATCCAGTATTTTTATGAAGGGTTACTACCGATGGATAGAAATATTTTGGATCTTTGCTAGGGGGGAGCACTTGTTGATAAGACTCCATTCTTTGCCAAGCAATTAATTGAAAATATGTCACTGAACTCCCAGCAGTTTACAACCAGACGAAATTCTGTTGAGACAAGAGGTGTGCATGAGGTCCATAGTTCTTCTTCCAACCAGGCCGTTGATGATAGAATTGATAGGCTCACTTCTTTGGTGGAGAAATTGGCAATGGATAGAGTTCAGCCTGCAAGGTTGTGTGGCATGTGCAACTCTCCTGAGCACCCGTTTGATGCATGCCCCATTCTGAGAGAAGGGTCAGTTACTGAATTGTCTCAAGCTTATGCAGTCCATCCTTACAATCAAGGCAACAGTCAGAACCGATACAACACTCCTGACCTCTCCACAAATAGGTACCACCCCAACTGGAGGAATCATCCTAATCTGCGGTATGGGAACTCATCCCAACAACAACCGATGGCAGCACCACAGAATCCTCCCAAAGTGACTACTTCTGCACCTTCTGGACCTTCCCTAGAGGATATGATCAAGCAAATGGCTGCAAACAACCTCCAGTTTCAGCAGCAGGTTGGACAGTTTCAGGCCTCGCAGGCACAGTTTCAGCAGAGGACGGATGCTAGTATTCGGGCCTTGCAGACACAGGTTGGACAGCTTGCCACTTCCATAAATAACATACAGCAAGCTCAAGGACCAATTCAACTACCTGCACAGACAGTGATAAATCCTAATGCCTCCAATCCTAATGTGAGTGCCATTGCTCTGAGATCTGGAAGAGTTGTTGAGGTAGCCTCTGGAAAAGATGAAGAAACTGTTGAGGTAACTCCTGAGCCTACTGTTGATGTTGAAGTTGAGAAAGTGTACATACCACCGATCCCCTTCCCACACAGAGTGCAGAAAAATAAGAAGATTGGTGGGGAAGATAAGGAGAGGGTGATTTTAGATGTGTTCAGAAAGGTAGCTGTGAATATTCCCCTTCTAGATGTGATCAAGCAGGTGCCTAAGTATGCAAAATTTCTGAAGGATCTATGCACCAACAAGAGGAAGTTGAAGAGTAATGAGAGAGTTAATCTGGGAAGAAATGTTTCAGCTCTGATCCAGTCTAAACCTGCACTTGAAAGAGTTACTGTTTCAGCCCCCACTCAGGCACTACCACAGAAGTGCAAGGATCCAGGCACTTTTACTATTCCATGCACTATTGGGGACAGAAAATTTGAAAATTGCATGTTGGATTTGGGAGCCTCCATAAATGTCATGCCCACCTCTATTTTCAATAACCTTGATCTTGGTCCCTTGCAGTATACAGGTCTCACTATACAGTTGGCCAACAGGACCAGTGCCCGCCCCATGGGAATGGTAGAAGATGTGCTGGTACAAGTTGATGAGCTGATTTTCCCTGCTGACTTCTACATCCTAGACATGGCAGGAAAGACAAATTCCAGTAGATCACCAATCATCCTGGGCAGACCGTTCATGAAGACAACCAAGACTAAGATTGATGTTAATGATGGGACCATGTCTATGGAGTTTGGTGACATTGTGGCGAAGTTTAACATCTTTGATGCTGGGAAACATCCATTGGAAGAGCACTCTGTTTTCCAGTTAGAGTTACTCTCTGAGATTATTGATGACACCCATGAGGACCTTGTTTCTAATTTTCCATTTATTTCTGGCTTTGATGATATTTCTTCATGTCCTGATTGTACTAACACTAACCATTGTGTGGTGTGTGCTGAGATTGCTGCATGTTTAGCAGGTGATGGATTTGTCAGTGCAGTGAATGAGGAACGTGCAGGAGATGAAACAGCACCGGAGACCCTCCCTACCTATCTGCCACCTCCCCCTGTGGAACCACCAGAGGAACTGGATTTTGTACCATGGCCAGTCCAAGGGGTTGAACCCCAATTTTATTGGGAGGACTTTGTTGAGAAAGCGGTCATCTTTGCACAAAGAGGAAGTGATGAGTCCGCCGCATTGGGCAAGGTCACCATAATTGTCAAGTGCTCACTCCTATATCAAGGCTGCAAGTTATGGGACCATGGAATGAACTCTCTCTCTTTGGCCTTATGCTACAAGCAATGGGATCCAGGCGGAAGCTCCTACCTACACTGACACTTGATCAGGGAGTACCCTTCCTTTCCCTCACTCTGATTTTATAGTTATGTTGTTTCATTGGGGACAGTGTATGTTTTAAGTGTGGGGGAGGGAACTAGTTGTAGTTTTGTTTTGTCTTGTCTTTCTTTTAGCTCTTGAATAAATTGTGTGAGTCTTTGGTCGGTGAGCTTGATTGAATTTGATTGATTTTGCACAGATTGATTGCATGATCTATGTGATGATTCCCCCTAGGCTAAAAAAATTTTTGTTTTTGAAAAGTGATCCCCATGTGATTGAAAACTGAAATTTGAGATTTTGTTGTGATGGCATGATTTATGATAAGTTTGGGGTGAAGGGAAGCACACACTAGGGATAGAATCTCTGTCAAACAATTTGCATGAATGTCCAGGTGAGGTTTTGAGCCTCCAACATGTTTTTGATTGTGAGAATCATTTTTAAGTTGCACTTTCCCGAATTTTCTTGAATCTCTTTATGGTTTGCATGTCTATGTGTTTGCATCAAATTATTTAGGCATTTTCTTTGTAAATAACTACTTAGCCTAAAATAACCATCCCTAATACACGTTCCTTAGTTAGCCCCATTGACCCTAATCAGCCCATTGTTTCTTGTTGACCTTACGTTATAAGCTAAAATCTGGAAAACCATGTTAACCCGATCTTAGGATTATGAGAGCATGGAATCTTAACAAGAGAATGGTTGCAAGAAACTAAGTTTGGGGTGGCTACAAGGTGTAATGTGTTGTTTGGGATTGAAAGGAAAAATAATAATAAAAAGATTGGAGCCAAAAAAAAAGGGAGAAATAAAAAGAACAAAAAATTGTCAAAAAGGCTATTTGAATAAAAAGGTTGTAGTAACCCAAGGCAAATGAAAATTGAAAAAAGGAACTTGAGTGGAAATTCAAAGTGTAAAAAGCTCATGCTCTCTTAGTTCCTAGAGTGGAAATTCAAAGTGTAAAAAGCTCATGCTCTCTTAGTTCCTAGGGTCTTCAGCCTAGTACCCTTGTATATCCTACCCTTAGCCGGGCCCCATTACAACCATAAAAGACCTTTTGATGTTGCATGCATGTTTTCTGTGGGAATCATTTTTGAGATGAAAATCAAATTTATGGGAAGTGCTCTTAAAAGTGAAATTGAGTGAAATGTTGTTAACCTAGACAAACTAAGCGATTGAGTGAAACACTAAACTCCCTTGTGAGGAAGGCAGTTGTTTGAATTTGGTGATCTCCCTTTTGTGTGTAACTTGGATCCCTTGCTTAGATTAATGATAGTTTGAATGATGAAATTCTCAAATGTTCAGAATAAAGGATTGTGGGGATTGCTTTCTTTGAAAGGGGGGAACATTGAAGAAAACTGTTTTGATGAATTGCTTGAAATCTATGCAAAGTTGATTGAATCTCTTAAGCTTGCCATGTCTTGAGTCTTTTTGATTTTTGAGTTTTAGTTTGCTTGGGGACAAGCAAGGTTTAAGTTTGGGGTATTTTGATAAGCCTCTGGCTCATCTAGTTTTATGGCTAGTATGACCAGGGTTTTTGTGCTAATTATGTCTCATTTTCACCCAAATTAGACTTGATTGTCCTTAAGCAACATTTTGAGTCGTTTGAGTAGTTTTAGGTTAATTTAGCCAGTTTTGAGTCAAATAAAGCACTTATGGTTATTTTATTGTTTTCAGGTTAAGTTAGAAGTCAAGGGAATAAAGAAACAGAGGGAATTTCAAGTCTGGAGGTGTTCGCCTCGCGAACCTGAAAGCCAGCTGAACAGTAGAAATGTCATCCTCTCTGGTTCGCCCCGCGAACAACACCTCGCCTCGCGACCCTGATAGCTGACTGTTCCAGAGAAATGCAACCCGTTCTGTATCGCCTCGCGGATCCATGTCTCGCCTCGCGAGACTGAAGACCAAAAGCCATGACTCTTCCATTCCTCGCCACGCGAGCAGTACTTCGCCCCGCGAGAATACCAAACGTTGCAGACTGCTCATGATATTCGCCTCGCGAATGAGGGTTCGCCTCGCGAGTGGGCTCAGTTTCTGAATATTATAAAAGGCTGTTCTGGGCAGATGGAAAGAACTTTTGATTCTCCACTGTTTTGTTTTACATATTTTCTGTGTGTATTTCGTTTTCATGGAGAACTAAATTTCATAGATTAGTCTACTGTAATCGAATTCCATCATACTTGAGGTTTTTGTAATTCCTGTTTTGTATGCTTTTCCCTTTTCAATACTATGCTATATATTTCTGTTTGTTTAATTCAGGAGTGTATAGTGTTGTGTTGATTCATTTCGGTGATGTTATGTTTCTATACTTAATCGCGTTTGTTTAATTCGCGTGTGTTCATTCATGTTAGTTTAGTTCATGAGGGCTTAACCCCATTTGTTTAATTCGGGAATAGGAACATATATCCGTATTAGCGATTTCGTTTGTTAATTGTTGCTACAACCGAAAGGGGATTAGAATCTGCTTAGGGCTAGGAATTTACATGAACCGATGATAATTGGGAAATCGAGAACAGTAGATTAATCGTCTTTAGCTATTTGATAACCTTTTCAACTTTCTCTGTTTTATTGTTCTTTTTTTTGCATTGTTTTCCATTTGCAATTCAAACCAACCAACCCCCAAAAAAACCTGATTTTTGTGGTAAATAACAAGTCAAGAGTCCTTGTGAGACGACATCCGAGTTGTCGCCCTAAACTACGTTTTTATAAACCGCTCGTTCTTTTTGGCGCGTGCGCGACAGCGCGACCAGTGGATTAGACATAGATTCCCACTTTATAACACTTCACACACAGAACAACACAAGTATACGCAGAACAAGGACTCAAGACACAAACTTCATCAAATGGGTCACAACAAGGCACTAACACACTCATGACAGAGCCTAGACAATATTTTTAGCAGAGAGAACATACCAGAGTTGTGAGATGATAAGAGACCGGAGTGGTGGTTCGTGAGTAACGGTCCTCTTCGCGGAAGCACGAACGGAGTGGTGGGTCTTCTTAAGTTGCAGGCGCGGCAACCCGTATAAGATAGGGTTAGAGGTAAGGACTTTCACGCCCGCCGTTGTTGGTGTAAGCTAGGGTTGAAGAACTGGCGCAAATATTCAAAGAAATCAAAACGAAAAGGAGGGAGAGTGAGCTCACAGGCATGCAGATGAAAAGGACAGATGAAAAGGTCTCGGCGTGAAAATGAAAAGGGGGAAAAGGGAATTAAAAATGACAGATAACAATACACATCGGTTAATAAAAAACCGATGTTATAAAGTTTTACACATCGTTTATTTTACAACCGATGTTAAAAGTTATATTATTTATTTCCTTAATTTTTTTATTCATTTTTCCACATCGGTTTTTAAAAAACCGATGTTAAAACATACACATTTCCACATCGGCTATCACAAAACCGATGTGTTAAAGTATGCATTTTTTAAATTTTTATTTTTGGTTCAATTTTCAACATCGGTTTTAAAAAAACCGATGTTAAAACCTTTATAACATCGGTTAAATATAAAATCGATGTTAAAAATTTTCAATTTAATTTCAAAAATGCCACTGCCTCCTTTTTCACATCGATTTTTTTAAAACCGATGTTAAAACCCCGATGTAAAAAGTATATTTTGCACTAGTGATATTTGAATGAACGGTTATGACTCTTGGGAATGAGTCTTTTCATAAAAGAATATATTGCTTGATGGAAGCAATTATAAAAGGAATGAAATGAAACATTTCCCTATCTCTGCCTAGAAAGAAAGTCTCCTAATTTCCATCAAAGTTAGAGGCATAAAGAGGAAGGAAAGGGATAGAAGAGTTTCCATTGTTGATTGAAGTTCATGTAAAGAAGTATTAACATTTAAGCATGGAGAAAAGTTAGTGTTTCTATTCATCCTATTAGTGAAGACTATGAATTCTTAAGATCCTTATTAATGGCTCATGTATGATAGAGTTTACATGTGGTATCAGAGCATGTGTTAGGGAATTTATAGTTTTCCATTGATGATGTTTGAATTCCCCAATTTTATGAACCCTAATTTTAAACATTGGGAATTTATAAATTATGATTTTTTATTCCGCTTCACTATGATTGTTAAAAGTGTGTATGTTTCAATTATGATTTTCCCAGTATGTTTTCGAAATGCAAATGCCATGATGAATCCTTTTGAAATGCTTTCAAATATCATTTTGAAACTAAATGCTCCTATACGTGTTTCAAAATTGGGGAACAAGGAAATGTGAAATTTTTGGAATTGGGATAAACGTTCTTGGTATGTCCTTTTATGAGAATTTCCTGTATCCAAACGCTTTTACGTGATTGTTCACATCTCCCTGTACGTGTTTTCGGAGTCGTGAATTAGGAAATAATAAATGACTCTCTTATAATTCCCATTCCATTATCGATGCATCCTGGACGTGATTGTTAAGTTTTGAAATGCCTTTCAATTATCAATCTTGGATGCTTGTACATGATTTCCTTTCAAATGTCAAATTTGAATAAAACTCCATGAACGTGTTTCAAAATGGGAATTAAGGAAAGGCATTTGAATGTTTATGAAGTATGTATATTTTGGGATTAAATGTATGATGGGTTTTGTTAATCACCAAAGTGGTCAAATCTGAAAGTTTATTAATTCCAAATGAATAATAATTTATTTCAATTACCCATAGAATGTGATGCTATAAATGACATGATGATTGTTAGTTTATGGGTAAATTGAAGTTCATTGTTATAAGGCATTTATGGATCACCCAAAGGTTGATTATTTGTTCTTATAATTAATGGACATGATTGATGGTGATGTGAATGCACTATTAGTTTTATTTATATGTCAAAAGAGATAGTAAATATTTCTAGTTAGTGCATATTTCATTGCCTAATAATGTTGACTGTATTAGCATCATTATGTTTGTTGTGCATTGATGTATCACCCAAAGAAGAACATTGATGTGCGTTGAATGTTTAGTGTTTATTGTCTGAATTTGATTGTATGTTATTTTATGACTCAAAGCATTAATGTGAAGCATGTGTTAATTGTAGTATCTGTTCCTATGTCTTTACATTTGCATGCTACGTCTGTTCCAACATTTAATGGGCTGAACTTCTATGAATGGAGTGAACAAATCCAATTTCACCTTGGTGTAATGGATCTTGATTTGGCTCTTCAAGTTGAGAAGCCTGCTGCTATTACTGATGCTAGAAGCAATGAAGAGAAGGCTCATTTTAAGGCTTGGGAAAAGTCAATCAGACTAAGTTTGATGTTTATGCGAATGAGTATAGCAAGTAACATTAAGTCTGCTCTTCCTAAAACTGAAAGTGCAAAAGAATTTATGAAGAATGTGGAAGAGCGCTCCCAAACTGCTGACAAGTCTCTTGCTGGGACATTAATGATTACCTTAACCACCATGAAGTTTGATGGTTCTCGTACTATGCATGAGCATGTTATTGAAATGATAAATATTGCAGCAAGACTTAAGTCATTGGGAATGGAAGTGGATGAGAATTTCCTTGTGCAGTTCATTTTGAACTCAGTACCGTCTGATTATGGTCCGTTCCAAATGAACTACAACACCATGAAAGATAAATGGAATGTGCATGAATTGCACAGTATGTTGGTTCAAGAGGAAACGAGACTTCAAAATCAAGGAAGCCACTCAATCCATTATGTGAACCATCAAGGAGCTGGTAAGAATGCTGATAAGAAACATGGAAAGGGGAAAGGACCAGTAAAGATAAATGAGTCCTCCGTTAAGATCCAGAAGAAAGGAAAGAATGACAAATGTCATTTCTGTGGGAAATCTGGACATTTCCAGAAGGATTGCCCCAAACGTAAGGCTTGGTTCGAAAAGAAAGGTGAGCTTAATGCTTATGTATGTTTCGAATCAAATTTAACTGAAGTTCCTCATAATACTTGGTGGATTGATTCTGGAAGTACGACTCATGTTTCTAATACGATGCAAGGATTTCTTACGATCCAAACCATAAGCCCAAATGAGAAGTTTGTATTCATGGGGAATAGAGTGAAAGTTTCAGTGGAAGCTATCGGGACTTATCGTTTGATCCTTGACACTGGACATCATTTAGATTTATTTTAAACTTTGTATGTACCTAATATTTCTAGGAATTTAGTATCTTTGTCTAAACTTGATGTTGCTGGATATTCTTTTAAGTTTGGTAATGGATGTTTCAGTTTGTATAAGCATACATTTATGATTGGATCTGGTATACTTATTGATGGTTTATATAGATTGAATCTTGATAATCTATATGCTGAAACACTTATGACCTTGCATCATAATGTTGGCACTAAACGTGGTTTAGTGAATGAACGTTCTGCTTATTTGTGGCATAAGCGCTTGGGTCACATTTCCAAGGAAAGAATGGTAAGAGTTATGAAGAATGAAGTCCTTCCAGATTTGGATTTTACTGACCTTAATATTTGTGTGGATTGTATTAAAGGAAAGCAAACAAAACACACAAAGAAAGGCGCCACAAGAAGCACTCAGCTTCTTGAGATAGTTCACACTGATATATGTGGACCTTTTGATATTAATTCTTTCGGTAAGGAAAAATACTTTATCACCTTTATTGATGATTTTTCACGTTATGGATATGTCTATTTACTGCATGAGAAGTCTCAAGCGGTGAATGTCTTAGAAATTTATGTAAATGAAGTTGAAAGGCAATTGGACAGAAAGGTGAAAATCATAAGGTCTGATAGAGGTGGTGAGTATTACAGAAGGTATGATGAAAATGGACAACACCCTGGTCCGTTTGCTAAATTCCTAAAAAAGCGTGGCATATGTTCTCAATACACAATGTCGGGTACACCACAACAAAATGGTGTATCGGAAAGGCGTAACCGAACCTTAATGGATATGGTTAGGAGTATGTTAAGTAATGCATCTTTACCCTTATCATTGTGGATGTATGCCTTAAAAACTGCCATGTATTTGTTGAACAGGGTTCCTAGTAAGGCAGTTCCAAAGACACCTTTTGAACTGTGGACTGGAAGGAAACATAGTTTAAGGCACCTGCATGTTTGGGGTTGCCAGGTAGAAATAAGGATTTATAATCCACAGGAAAAGAAACTGGATGCAAGAACAATCAGTGGATATTTCATTGGTTATCCAGAAAAGTCTAAGGGATTTAGATTTTATTGTCCTACCCATAGTACAAGAATTGTTGAAACTGGGAATGCTAGGCTCATTGAGAGTGGTCAAACCAGTGGGAGTGAAGCTTCACAAAATGTGGAGATTAATGAAGTAAGAATACAAGTTCCTATGACTTGTGTTCCTACTGCTCAAGTCGTTGTTCCTCAAATTGTTGAACCGTATAATAATCAAGAAGAACAACAAATTAATGTTCCCGAGGTTGACAATGAACCTATAATAGAACAACCACAAGAAATAGCATTAAGAAGATCCCAAAGAGAAAGAAGATCTGCTATACCGAATGATTATGTGGTATATCTACAAGAGTCGGAAAATGACTTCGGAATTGATGATGATCCGGTTTCGTTTTCACGAGCCATGAATGGTGATAATGCTGATAAATGGTTAGATGCCATGAAAGATGAGCTTAAATCCATGGAACAGAATGATGTTTGGGACCTCGTAGAATTGCCTGAAGGTTGCAAGAGAGTTGGGTGTAAATGGGTCTTTAAGACTAAGCGTGACTCTCATGGTAACCTTGAACGTTACAAGGCCAGACTTGTTGCTAAAGGTTTTACTCAGAAAGATGGCATTGATTACAAAGAAACGTTTTCACCAGTTTCCAAGAAAGATTCTTTCAGAATTATCATGGCATTGGTAGCTCATTATGATTTAGAGTTGCATCAAATGGATGTGAAAACTGTCTTTCTAAATGGGAACTTAGAGGAAGATGTTTATATGAATCAACCAATGGGATTCATAGAGAAAGGAAAGGAACACATGGTATGTAAACTTAAGAGATCAATATACGGACTTAAACAAGCTTCCCGACAATGGTATCTTAAGTTCAATGATATTGTTGTTTCTTTTGGATTTAAGGAAAACACTGTTGACCGGTGTATATATCTGAAGACCAGTGGGAGTAAGTTTATATTTCTGATTCTGTATGTTGATGATATCTTGCTTGCAACTAATGATCTTGGTCTGTTAAGTGAGACCAAGAACTTTCTCTCTAACAATTTTGAAATGAAGGATATGGGTGAGGCAAGCTATGTGATCGAAATAGAAATATTCCGGAATAGATCACTTGGATTGTTGGGTTTGTCTCAAAAAACATATATTAATAAAGTTTTAGAGAGATTTAGGATGAACAAGTGCTCAGCATCTCCTGTTCCAATTCAGAAAGGAGACAAGTTTGGTCTCATGCAATGTCCAAAGAATGATTTGGAACGGAAACATATGGAAAATATTCCTTATGCATCTGTTGTTGGGAGTTTGATGTATGCTCAGACATGCACGAGACCAGATATAAGTTTTGCAGTTGGAAGGCTGGGTAGATACCAGAGTAATCCAGGAATGGACCACTGGAAAGCTGCAAAGAAAGTTCTAAGATACTTGCAAGGAACGAAGGACTACATTCTTACTTATAGGAGATATAATCACCTTGAGGTGGTTGGATATTCAAATTCAGACTTTGCTGGATGTATGGATACAAGAAAGTCCATTTTTGATTACGTATATCTTTTAACCGGAGGAGCAATATCATGGAAGAGTGCGAAGCAGTCGGTCATTGCTGCATCCACTATGGAGGATGAATTTGTGGCATGCTTTGAGGCCACTATTCAGGCTAATTGGCTGCGGAACTTTATTTCAGGACTTGGAATAATCGACAGTATTGTCAGGCCGCTGAAAATTTATTGTGATAATTCCGCAACTGTCTTCTTTTCGGAAAACGATAAATACTCAAAGGGTGCTAAGCATATGGAAATAAAGTACTTTGCCGTTAAATAAGAAGTTCATAAACAAAGAGTGTCAATTGATCATATTAGCACTAAACTTATGACTGCCGACCCTTTAGCAAAAGGGTTACCGCCCAAAGCATTTACTGGTCATGTTGAAAGAATGTGCATTATGTCTGCTAGCGAATGTTAAATTATGTTTTTAATTCATTAATGATGTATGTATGACACTCTAAATTTATTAATGTATAAGTTTCTGAAATTTTTGTTTTCAAACTTATGTGTGCACAATTATGAATGATGATGTTGAAAAACATGAATGATCTTTAAAATGACATTATTGTTAGACATATTATGTATTTCCCATAAAAGTGTCATATTAGGAAGAAGACTAATATAGTAGTGCATGGAAGGAACTATGTCAAAATATGGATATATGACCGCCATGACTCTTATTAGTTCTTATTCTAAAATATGACTTATGATGTAACAAATGTATGAAACATTTGTCCTTATTTATGTGCATTATGATTGAGAATTTGTTGGACCACATGAGGTTGTACTTTGTCACATGAGTCAAGTGGGAGAATGTAAGAATTAATGTCTCATGTGTGTGACAAATATTAGTGGTGGTTTAATATTTGAATGAAAGGACATATTGTTTAATATTTGAATGAATGGTTATGACTCTTGGGAATGAGTCTTTTCATAAAAGAATATATTGTTTGATGGAAGCAATTATAAAATGAAGGAAATGAAACATTTCCCTATCTCGCCTTGGAAAGAAAGTCTCCTAATTTCCATCAAAGTTAGAGGCATAAAGAGGAAGGAAAGGGATAGAAGAGTTTCCATTGTTGATTGAAGTTCAAGTAAAGAAGTATTAATATTTAAGCATGAAGAAAGGTTAGTGTTTCTATTCATCCTATTAATGAAGACTATGAATTCTTAAGATCCTTATTAATGACTCATATATGATAGAGTTTACACATTAAACCTTTAACAGAGCCTTCATCGATTTGATGGTCGGTCCGATTTTGTAAACGTTGGTGTTATGTCCATGTGTGTAATAATCACTTCTCCTTTTCCATGGATTATTTTCTTCTCATTTTTCTGCAGTCATTAATGGGGGCATATCTTGCTAATAAACATGTTGACAAATGCCACCATGAGTTGGTTTAACTGTTAAAAAAACATGGAATCGGTTAGTTTTGTTAAAAAAAAATAGGAGACGGTATATTATAAATAGGTATACTTATTTGATTTTTGTACTCATATAAATACTGAAGAAAAAGTAACTTAAAAAACAATATAAAGTCCTTAATTTTTATGACTGGCTAAATTAGGCAACAAAAATTTGACCACAAGATCAAAATTTGCCTATTTTATATCTTTAACCAACAAAACCTTTTAACTAAATCTCATGTACGTAATTTTTTAAGTTGGACTCAACAGTGAATATTCAATGGATGTGATTTAGTTGGTTATATAAGTTGAGCCTATTGGGAGAGGATCTAGGTTTGAATACCACATAACACATCTTTGGGGAGGGACAGAGAATCTTAATTGTGACTAAGCACCCGAGCGGAGATTAATCCCATAACGAATCCAGATGATCTAAGGTTGTGAGATATTCCAATGGTTCCAGTGGAGAGTCAAAGACCCTAATTACGATGAGTTCTTTAAAAAAAGTCAACACTTCCTTTGAAATTACAATGTAATAAGAGCTTATTTTGCACAATTTAATAAGTTAGAGGATTGAGGGTGCGTTTGGGTAAACAACTTAATTAAGAGCTTATCACATAAGACTTTATCGCATGAGAGCTTATGCCATAAGCACTTAAAGAAAGGAAAAGAAAGAAAGGAGAAGTCAGAGACTTCTCTTATGATAATTCCCAGGTGACTAAAAAAACTCATGAGATGACATAAGTTATTTTTTTATGTCAAACACAATTTAATAAGGTTAGAGGATTGAGGCTTAAATAAAGTTTCTTCCAAACGCCACCTGAATGTACAATTAAATTTTTAAGGTATTAAAATTATATAATTGAAAAAATTGTGGGAGGAAAAATTCAATTAAATCTTAATATTATTATTATTATTATATTTTTTAAAAACCGTGCTGATAGACATACAAGATGTTCTGCCCCTTTTATTTTCAGGTTGCTTAATAAAAAAATCTTTTTAAGGAGGCATAAGTGAAGGTGTAAGTATGGACATATATGATTAAACTATCGTGTCATATTTAAAGCAGCGAATAGCTCCAAAATTGTAAAGGGTGGCCTCAAGCGACAAGCCTTTATGATTTAGGCTAGAAAGTATAAAGCTATTCATTAATTTACCGGTTGCATAATTGGTTAGTCGGAATGATCTGAATTTGTCATTACTTTTTGTCTAAGAAAACAGCTAATAATGATGATAGGACCCTAATGACAAAGTCAAAACTTGGGTAGGCAAAGTAATTGGCCGTTTCTAAAGCGAAAAGATGAATGTTTAAAAGAAACATCATACCAATTTCTATATCAAAAACCATTTGTCTTTCACTTTGTCTCTGTTTTTTTGGTTAATTGTCAACATTAACCACCAAAGCCTGCCAAATATGAGTGGTAACACCCTCTATGATTCAGAAAATCCCCGAGGAAGCTACCCCAATGATAAGTGAATGTTGGGCATTACAGATTACAGATTATTACTACTTTATAAATTTGGGGTAAACCCCACATACCATAATGCAAAAAATAGTGCAATACTAGTATTTTGGCCTCAGAAATCCGTACTAGAAACAGTGTGCTAAAATGGTAGGAGAATCTGTGTAGACAGACAATGAATGGCATGGGTCACTCAACATACAAAATCTCCACAGAGATCTAAGTGGTAATACTAATAGCATGACCTAATTTAATTTCTCATATCAAAACTTATATGAAATGCACCGTTAGGCAGAGGGATATGTGTGAGATTTGATGAAGTAGAAGGGGACAGAATAGACATCCGCCCGGAAATACAGGGAGACCGTACAGTCTTTAAATACCTTTTATTCAGTTTGTGATATTTTATTGGTCTCTAACCAACAAATAACCTCACAGAAAAGTGATCCACTCACTACTACTGTCTTTGTTCATCTTATTAACCTTACCTTTTTTCTTTTTCTCTCTCCTCTCTCCTTTCTCTGCCACACATCACACCCCCAACAATCTCAGCCTTGCAGCAGCAACTGCAGCACTGCTGCATCTGCCTGCACCAGACGACCAAAAGAACCCAAAAATAATAATAAGGAAAAAGGAAAATGAAATGTGTAAAAAAATAGGATGAAAATATCCCATTTTTATAACACCCCAACTTAAATAAATCTCAATGAAAGCTTGATTTGATGCTACCCCCAAAAGCCCCTCATTTCAGTATCACTCATTCATTCACTCTCTGACTCAATCCCCCTTCTTCCAAGCCCAAAAAATAAAGTAAAAGAAAAGAACCCCAAAAAATTAGCAGAGAGTGATAGCTCAGTGTGAGAGAGAGAAAAAAAGAGAGAAGACAGGGAAAGGAAAGAGGGTCTCTTTCTTTTTGGAGTATTGGGTCAGCCTCTTTTAGCAAATGCCAAAGTTGCACTAACAACACACCCTCACGCTCTCTGAAAAATGCAGACATGAGACCACTCCTTCTTCAAATCTACCCTTCTTTTCTCTTCAAAACTGCTTCATTTTCATCTTCATCACCACACCCTTTTGCAAACACCACTTTGTTCCAATGGGTTTGATCGATCTCAACACCACAGAGGAAGATGAAACTCCATCTTCTGGTTCTTCTTCTTCCTCCACCTCTCACTCTGGTATAAGCACGTGTGCTGCTAATTCAGCTTTGCCTCCTTCTTCTGTGTGCTTGGAGCTATGGCACGCGTGTGCGGGTCCTATGATCTCTCTCCCAAAGAAAGGAAGCGTTGTTGTGTACTTCCCACAAGGCCACTTTGAGCAACAAGCTCAGGATTTTCCGCTCGCTGCCTATAATAACATCCCACCCCATGTGTTCTGTCGTGTCCTTGATGTCAAGCTTCATGTAAGTGTTTCTATTCCTTTTTCACAAAACCAATGTTGTCTGTAATTGGTCGGGTCTGGAGTTTTCTCTTTTAGATTTTCTCAAATTTGATGTCTTTTTGGGGTTTCATATCTGGGTTTTTCTTCTCTTTGCTTTCCTTAGACTATTGATGTATCAATTTGTCAATGTCCCTCTTTTTTATTTGTCTTCAAATAGAAAATTTCCTGTGCTTCTTTATCGTTGTTGGTGGTGCTTTTGGACGAGTCATGTGTAAAGGGAACTACAGGTTAGGTAAGCTTGTATTGGCTTGAATTTGACATGAGATGCTTGTGTTTTTTCTGGGCAGGCAGAGGAAGGGAGCGATGAAGTGTATTGCCAGCTCTTGTTGGTTCCTGAAAGTGAGGTGAGGCTTGTTCATGATGTGATCTTACTTTGGTTCTGTTTGTGTTTGGAGAAAGCACTGAGAGAGAAAGATTATAAACTTCTGAGACTTCAACTACTCAGTGCCCAACTCTTAGGGGTCAAGTAAAATTGCTTACTTAAGAATGATGTCATGTCTCTTGAAACCAAACGAGACAACAAGTACACATTTTATAGCTAATCAGCTATATAGCTGCCTTCTCTGTCCATGTTACTAACCCTTTCAAGATGATCTTAACAGAGAAAAATAATAGTACAAATCAATTTCTTACTATATCATTATACTATAGGAATGAAAGGGCAAAGAAAGTTGAGTGTTACATGGGGAGTGCCTTTATTAACTGATCTTACTTTTGCTTGAACGTGGTCATTGATTATAGCAAGTGGAGCAAAACATGCGGGAAGGGGAAATTGATGCTGATGGTGAAGAGGAGGATGCTGAAACTGTGGTGAAGTCAACAACACCCCATATGTTCTGCAAGACACTGACAGCTTCTGATACCAGCACTCATGGAGGATTTTCTGTTCCTCGTCGAGCCGCTGAAGATTGCTTCCCTCCCCTGGTAATTATGAATCATGATGCATACCTTTATCTTGGTAATTTGACCCCTTCAAGTGTTTCAGTGATTGTTTCTATTTGATATAAATAACCTTTTTTATATGCTACGGCCAAGTCTGATCTTATAAATGTTTCGAAATGTGGTAACCTTAACCGATTTCAAAATTTTCTTCTGTCATGATATCAAATTCTTAGAAGTTTGTTAAGATATTTACTTCATAGCATTTTAAAATTAAATTCAACTGTTACTATAGGATTACAGTCAACAAAGACCTTCACAGGAGCTTGTGGCAAAGGATTTGCATGGCTTTGAATGGAGGTTTCGACATATATACAGGGGTATGTCACTTGTTACCATGCAAGTGCATTACCATTTAACTGCTTGGGGGATTTATTTCCTGTGTTGGTTTGAGCAGGGCAACCACGGAGGCATTTGCTCACAACTGGATGGAGTGCATTTGTGAACAAGAAGAAGCTTGTGTCTGGCGATGCTGTGTTATTCCTCAGGTATCATGACCTAAATTCTCTCAAATATGAACTAGTATTCGCAACTGGGGCTTACATTTTCAATTTGCATCAGGGGTGAGGACGGAGAACTGAGATTGGGGATTCGTAGGGCAGCTCAACTGAAAAGTAGTGGTACCTTTGCAGCTGCCTCTGGTCAGCAATTGAATCCTGGCAGTCTCATGGATGTTGTTAATGCTTTAACTACACGATGTGCCTTTAGTGTTTGTTATAATCCAAGGTATTCTTCTTGCTATTCACTTGCACTTTCCTCGGAAGCCAGTGTAATGTAACCTTTCAGTTTCTAAGTACAATTGTGGAGTGTTTTATGTTTTTTTATCCACGTAGCATCAATACTTCAAAATGGTTACCACATTGATATCCAATACATATTATATCAGATACTTCTCTGATACTTGTAGACTATATCTTTAAATTGTTTTTTGAATCAATACAAGTGGAATGTCACAATGATTTGATAAATTAAAAGTATTTTATTGTGTCTAGAATGATTGAACTTGACATATGACACATTGTTTTTTCTTAATTTATTTTAATTTAGGCTCTGCATTTTTTTATGTTGGACATATAAGAATTTTATATGTTAGCCGTATCATGTCCAATATTTTTCAGAATTTGCCATATCCATGTATAGTGTCACATTGTATCAGTTTCTGTATCTACATCCGTGCTTTGTAGGTTTCTATAAGATGGGAATTTATAAGGAAGCTTCGTTATAATATGCCTAACATGAGTACTTGACCATTGCCATTTTCCCATTTTGTGTCAGCTTTTTTATTTAAGGTGCTGGTCCAGAGATTTGGTTTAATAGAAGAAAACAGCCCTTGACCAAAGCTTTTAGAAACTTCCCGAGTTTTAATATAGCCTCTATAACATTTCCGGTTGCTCTGCATGCTTTATATGTTATAATAAGATTATAGTCAGACAGTCAAGCTAATATTTTACCTTTTCTTTGTCAATGCGTTTCAATAATTTTTTTTTACTGGAAGTTCTCCTTTGTGAATGTCATTTGTTTATAATTGTTTCACCAGAAGTTTACATGTGTTCATCCCTTACAGCCAATAAAGTCATTTTACTCATTCTCCCTAGCATTATTTTTACCAAAAGCATAGTTATTATCCCCCAATTGAATAGGCTTCTCTTCCAACTATTGACAAACATTATTACCTGGTCACCATTTTTCTCTTATGTGTATATTCAAGCAGTTCATTATCCAAAATAGTCCCATACATAGCGCTGCAATGTACTAATGCCTGGAGTAGTTGAGCCACTTTCACCATGAATAGAATCTTGACAACAATTAGTTAACGCCTAACGGGTTGTGCTTAGTCTATTGTGTTTATGTCATGCTAGCTGTACTTAATACTGAATTTACTCCCAGCCATGCAATTAATTATACTTACTGCTTTGAGCTTCTCTCTCTCTCTCTGTGTGTGTGTGTGTGTTGAATTTCATTTGCTTTCTTTCTCGCTGACCATGCTATGTGATTGTTGTCATGTCTTACATATTTCACTGTTTTTTTGTAGGGTTAGCTCTTCAGAATTCATTATACCACTCCACAAATTCTCGAAGAGCCTTTATTGTTCTTATTCAGTTGGAATGAGATTCAGGATGCGTTTTGAAACTGAAGATGCATCAGAGAGAAGGTATTGCAAGTGTCATACTTGTGCTTGCTACATACATAAAGATAACCTATCATAACTGATCTTGGTCAAACTTCTCTTGGGCAGATTCACAGGATTAATTACTGGAATTAGTGATGTGGATCCTGTTAGATGGCCAGGATCAAAATGGAGATGCCTACTGGTATGTCTCTGTGCTGTTTCAAACATTCCTTAATATTGTTATTGTTTACATGCATAAGATTATTGTTAGAAGATGGCTGTCTGTAACCTGTAATGCTTGATACATCAATGTTTATAATGACTTCTCAACTCATTGTTAAAGATATAGCCTCCATACTCATCTTGGGATTTGCAGCTAATGATTTTTAGATTGTGTATTGGTTCTGCTTACTCCTGTTTTTCAAGGATATGACTGACGTATATGAATGTTTATTTGCTGCAAATCATGAACTTATAGATTGAGCATATTCCTTGGCTTAGTAGTTGAATATTAAGAAATTAGCTTTTGATGTAAGCTGGCTGAAGCTTGGTATCAAATTTGATAGGAATCTGTTTCAGCCGAAGTTGAATGTGTTTTGAAAGCTAATTAGTAATTGCGGAGTGTCTTTGCTTTACTCCTCTTCTAATAGCTGCTAATGGCATACTTCGTTTTTAGTATTAATAATCCTACTTGGCATGCTTCAATATTACAGGTGAATGGTTATCATCCCTCTGAAAAGATTGTTTGCACATTTTAATTGGAAATTTCTGCTTTAAGTTACCTGTAAAACCTTGTTTTGTTCATCAACTCTTACAAGTCAAACTTCAAAGTGTATTTTTTTCAAAATGGACACTGGTTCATGTTTGTCATTGGCCTGATGTAATTATGACCTGTTGAGTGATATCATTTCTATATGGTAACATTGTTGATGGTAGCCGTAAGTTATTTCTCATCTTTACAGGTAAGGTGGGATGACATAGAAGCTGCTAAGCATAATAGGGTTTCCCCTTGGGAAATTGAGCCATCTGGTTCTGTTTCCACTTCCAATAACTTGATGGCAGCTGGTTTGAAGAGGACCAGGATTGGGCCGACTTCAGCAAAGATAGAATTTCCAGTTCCTAGTAAGTCTGAGGATTTTTTTCCTGCTTACTTATGAGTTATCCTACCTTATGCAACAATATTGATAAGTTGTTAATTCTGACAGGTGGGATTGGAACATTAGACTTTGGGGAATCATTAAGGTTCCAGAAGGTCTTGCAAGGTCAAGAAATTTTAGGTGTTAATACTCCCTTTGATGGTATTAATGCTCAGAGTCCCCGGTTGTATGAGTTAGGGAGGTGCTATCCTGGTTCAAACTGTTCTGGGATTGCTCCAACAGGAAATAATGTCAGAATCCCACAGGTGAGTTCTGATTTTTCCTGCAATGGCATAGGCTTTAGTGAATCTTTTCGATTCCAGAAGGTCTTGCAAGGTCAAGAAATACTTCCAAGCCAACCATATGGGAGAGCCTTGTCTATCGACGAGGCTCGTGGAAGTGGTCGCTTTGGACATTTTGATGGTTATCAACTGCTTGGCTCCAGAAATGGATGGTCTGCTCAGATGCATGATAAATCTTCACATTTGCATGCATCTATTCCATTAGGGCAAGTGTCATCTCCATCATCTGTGTTAACGTTCCAGCAAGCAGTCAATCCGGTTTTAAACTGTGGTTCATATGCTTCTGAAGTAAAAGGGGGGATTTTTACATCTTCCCCATCTGATGAGCCCTATTTTCACTGGGCGAGCTCTGGAAGCCGCAAATTCTTTTGGTATGTTTAATCTTCATAATCAGTTGGGCGGTCCTCGGGCACATGATTCAGTGTCAGCACTGAGAGGTAGTCAAGAGATGGTTTCCTCATGTAAAAGTAGCTGCAGACTCTTTGGTTTTTCATTAACTGAGGACACACACATTGCAAGTAAAGAAGCTGACCCTTCTGCAATCACTTGTCAATTGAATTCTGGACCTTCCTTTGCTAGACCTGTTGAAGTTGAGTTCCACCCTGGTCACTCTCTCAGGAGTAAGGCAGTTGGAAGTAACTGCACCAAAGTAAGCCATCTTTATCCTGTCAGATACATATAATATATATATGGTCTCATGCTTGAACATGATTTTAAGATAATTCTTCATATTGTTTGCAGGGTGTATTGCAGTATTGACATGAGAATCATGGTGTGTGCTAGCAGTGTGACACTGGCATGAAGTAGCAGAAGAAAGTGTGCATACTTGCTCTGGTTATGTACTTGCTATAATAACTTATGGATTTCGAGAAAGAAAAAAAAATTAACTGTAAGCCAAATTTGGATAATTTTATTTTTAATTGGCAATGACCGAATTAAAGTGCTTGTATCTTATTTGCTTACTCTCACAGTGACTTATTATAAGAGATGCATACTCTTAACTGTAAGAGGTACTGCAATGCTATGCATTTTTATCCACCTTGTGTCACATGATCATACTGAACAAAGGCAGCATCGTTGTAGTTCTGCGGTAGATTTTGCTATAAATTAGATGTCACGAAATGCACAACTCTGCAATAGTTAGATTACTGTAGCTTTGAATGTGGTATCTATTTTTGGATGATAAATCAACCCCTCTTGAGTACTCACAATTCGAAGCTGCGTGAAATATCAGTAGAAGTTTTTGAGCTGACACAAACACTGAAAAAATATTATCCCACATGGTCTTTGAACGTGTGATCCATGGATTCCACGTACCTCTCACATCGTGAGCATATAAGGGGGCAAGAGTCACCCCTTGAGTGAAGTTTAGTTCTAATAAAATTTGATCTATTGTGCAAAATAAGGTAGAGGACTTTGGACTATCTTGGCTGCTTCAAAAGGCATGAATAAATTGTTTATAAGTTGAGTGTTCCATGAGTTTAACTCATTGTTTACCAGTTGGGAATTGGGATACCCACTTTAGATCACAGTCAGGAGGTTTTAGACTACAGACTTTATAAGCCATTTTGGAGGGGAAGCCAATTATCTTCCCAGATGTTAGTGCTAGAGCCATTTCCTATTTTCCATATACCTCCCTTCTTGAGAATCCTGGATGCAAATTGTATGCAATTCCAATACCTCCCTTCTTGAGAATCCTGGATGCAAATTGTATGCAATTCCAAGACGATTTTGAGTTATAGAAATGAGTAACAATTTTGTAATTATAACAATTAATTAGCATATCCGAAAAGATAATGGATTCTCGATCAAGTTTGTCTACATCCTCTCTTGATCACAATCACAGTCTCACATTATGCATCTAAGGGTCATAATTTATTTTCTTCTTTTTTTTTTTTTTGTTTCAAAGTCAAAATAAATTTAACCCTTGGATGCATAGTGTGTGCGATTGTGATTGTAGATGGAGAGGGGATGAAAACAAATTGAATGAGAAGATTTATATCCAAATATGGAGAATAACCCCACTCTCAGTAATAAGGATTCTAATTTAAGGGTTTTGCTACCCTATGAACATTGTTTAATAATCTATACAAGGGAATTGAAAAACTAAGTATATCATTTTTCAATACATTGAATACATCATATCTCATATAGGACACTCGTTAGCAATTGTCCTGATTTAAATATAAAGATTGATGGGAAGACTTTCCTCATTGGAAACGTCATTAATCTTCAACTAAATGACGTATAAAATATGTAAAGTATATTCTGTGTTCAATTGATTGGGATATATTATAGTGATTATCAGTGCGTCCGAAAAGATCTGGAAAGCTAGATTTTGTGAACAAATAAAAATTGGAATAATTTGGATTGTGCGGCCCCTTTGTAGATATTTTATAGAACCAAAATAGATGGGGATAGCAAGGTTGAGTGCATGGTTATCATTTAACAAGGGGCGAAAGTGATTGAATGGATAATATAAAGTGACAAAAGATGAAAGCGTTGGCGTGTTCTTTTTGTGTCTGTCGATTCCTTTGCTGGCCAAAGAGTTGGAAAAGAGGATAATGACCACCTAACAATAAGTCTCATAAATTATTTTATTTTTTTTAAGGAAAAAGATTACCTCATTTCATTATTAATCAAAGAAGCAATACAAGATGGTGCATGATAGAAAACGTGGGGACTAGCTAAAGGAAGTGTCGCCCTTGCTAGAGAATGAGCTATACTATTCGCTTGTCTCCTAATGAAACTTACACCAAAGTTTGGAAAAGAAACTAAAAGATCATGACACTGTTTGATGATGATACCAACTTCAGATATATCCTCTCTATTATTATTCAAAAGAGTGACTACTCCTTGGCAATCTAACTCAAAGAAGACTTGCTGGTGACCAGGACTACTGACCCATTGGAGAGCTCTTAAAAGACCCATTGCTTCACCTTCTAGTGTTGGAAGACAACTTGGAATAACTTCAATTTTTGCTTGGACAAAGATACCATGTGCTCCTCTTTGGGATCAAAGCTAGCATCAACATTACATTTATAAGAACCAAGAGGTGGAGGAGTCCAAATTCTTTCAGCTTGATTGCGCACCTGACCAGGAAAAGAAGGAGAGATAGCTCTTGCATTCTTCCAATCATTATAAAAATTACTAGCACGTTGAATAACATCCAAAACCACCATATTTTTCCTGTTCCAAAGCTTGTCATTTATGCCATTCCAAATACTCCATAAAGTCATAGAGAACTTGTGTTTATCCTCCACTGCCATGGTTGTTAGCAAAGTAAAACACAAGTCCTTAAAAGATGCAACTGAAAAAATGAGGGGCTCAATTTTAGACCAACACAAAACACATGAGGTAGGACAATTATAAGCAGATAGATTTCCATTGCCCTTCCTGTTTAAGATGAGAGGAATCCACAAGACTTGTCACTGCCACTTTATAAGCAGATTTTACCGTAAAGAGGCCATTGGAACTAGGTCCCCAAACAATTTTATCATGAATAACCTGGTCATTAAGTGGAGTATTAATAATTCTAGTAGCCAAATCAGGTGGAAAAAATGCATGCACAGCATGCACGTTCCACTGTTTTGAGTTAGGGAGCCACAAAGAATTTACCTTAAGACCATGCAGATCATTTGGAATGTTTGCTGGACATATCAAACTAGTACCATCGCGAAGCCAAGGAGAATCCCATAACTGAATCTGCGAACCATCGCCAATGCTCCATCTAATTCCATGTTTCACCAAAGCCTTGGACACCCAAATACTTCTTCAAGCATAAGAAGGATTGTGTCCCAGAATCAATGAAATTAGTTTGTGAGAAATATTTAGCTTTGAAAAATCTAGTCACAAGAGCATCATGATTATCAACAAATTTCCAAGCTTGCTTACCTAGGAGAGCCAAGTTGAAAGCATACAAATTGCAGAAACCCATACCATCCCACATTTTTGGCATAGCCAATTTGTCCCTAGACATCCATTTGATACCTTTGGTTCCTCCATCTTTTGATCCCCACTAGAAACTATTCAGCATTTTTTTAATCTCATCATTAAGAGATGGAGTGATAAGATACATACTCATAACATAGGCCGAAATGGATTGAGCAACCGACTTGATTAGAACCTCCTTACCCGCCATTGAAAGAGATATATTCTTCCAAGAACTTACTTTCTTACAAACTCGGTCTTTGACATAGAGGAATATTTCTTTTTTATTCCTACCAATTAAAGAGGGAATCCCCAAGTATTTCCCAGCATCGGCACGTTCTTGAGCCCCAAGAATATTCACAATATTACTGCGAGTTTGATGATTAACATTGTGGCTAAAAAAGAGAGAGGACTTATCATAGTTCAAAGCTTGACCTGAGGCCAATTCATACTTATTGAGTAAATCTTTAACACAAGTAGCTTCATTCTCAGTAGCACGCAAGAACAAGAAACTATCATTCGCAAAACGTAAGTGAGTAATCATGGGAGCTCCTCTACAAATCTTAACACCATGAAGAGAACCTCTACCCTCAACAATTTTAATTAAAGAAGAGAGACCTTCAGTATATAAAATATAGAGATACGGAGATAAAGGATCACCTTATCTAAGGCCATGCCCTGGAAGAACCAAACCAACTACCTCATTATTTACCAAGACTGAATATTGAACCGAGGAGACACACATCATCATTTAGTTAACCCATTGAACATGGAAGCCCATTTTCAACAAAATAGCTTGCAGGTATGAACCGCTAACTCGACCATAAGCTTTAATCATATCTAGCTTCAAGGCAACATCACCAGAAACACCCTGTCTTCTACATTTCATATGGTGTAAAATCTTGGTAGCTGTTAAGGCATTGTCAGTTATGGATCTACCGGCCACAAAGGCTGACTGCTCCTCAGAAATAGATTTATTAATCATTGTAGGCAATCTATTAGCAAGAGTATTTGACAAAATTTTGTAAATAACATTACAAAGGGATATTAGTTTAAGATCGCGCATAGAATTAGGCTTATCACATTTAGGAATTAAAACATTATTTGTACCATTTATATTTGAGGGGATTTGACCATCATGAAGCCATTGCCGACAGGGTACAACAACATCACTACTACAAATGCTCCAAAATCTCTGATAAAAAGCAACATTAAGACCATACGGACTAGATGTTTTATCTGGGTGCATATCAAGGGCGCCTTTTTGAACTCATCATCAGAAACATCAGCCAAGAGGAAATCATTATCATCTTTTGAAATTCTAGATGAAACCTGGCTAATCACATCACCTTGCTCAATGCTACTGCTGGAGAAAAGATTTGAAAAATAATTTGTGACCAAAGAGCATAGCCCTCCCTGAGTATCAATAGTTGTTCCACTATCATCCACTAGAGAGTCAAGATTATTCATTTTTTTCCTTGCATTAGCAGAAGCATGGAAAAAACTAGTGTTTGAATCCCCACCTTTAAGTCAATGAGTTATGGACCTTTGCCGCCAATACACTTCCTCTTGAACAAGCGATTTAGCCAACCTATTCCTCAAAACATTAAAATGATTCACTTCTGCCCTGGAAGTTTTTATTCGAAGCTCCATCAAATTTTTCTTGCATGCCACAATATCTATTCTAAAATTAGGAGTAATAGAGCGACCCCAATCTTCTAAACCTCTAGCACAAGTTGGAATTTTTTCTCCAATCTTCGTTGATACAGCAAGCGGCCAGGAGTCTTGCACCACTTCTTCAATCCCATCTTCATTGAGTCATATGTTTTCAATAGGCTGGTCCTCCAATGTAAGTAAAATAGGAGTATGGTCAGAAATTGGTGCCAACAAATTCAAAATTTTAGCATCATTGAAAATATTCCACCAATCTGGAGTTGCCATAGCCCTATCAAGCCTCTCTTACACAACAAAGTTAGAACCTCTCCTCTTCGACCAGGTATTAGGATACCCATCTCAAGGCACATCAGATAAGCTACAGTCAAGAACCGCACTATGAAAGCCATCAATAAAACTCTGAGGCTTTTCAATTAAACCAAGTTTTTCCTCATTATCCAGGATATCGTTGAAATCCCCAATGATGCACCAAGGAAGATTCGACAAACCTGCCAGACTTCTAATAATATCCCAGGATTCTCTCCTTCTAGTACTTTCAGGACATCCATAAAAGCCAGTGAGCCTCCATTTACCTTTCTCCTCATCTTCAATCTCCAAGTTAATGAAATTACGAGCAAAATTAATAACTTTAACATGTTTAGGATCTCTCCACAAAACAGCCAAACCACCACTACGACCTTCTCTGTCAACACTAAAGCATCAAGAAAAACCAATTTTCAATCTCAACTCTTCAATTTTAGTAGCATGAACTAATGTCTCACAAAGAAAAATGATATCTAGTTTGTGAGATCGGGTAAGATCATTAAGGGCTGAAATTGTACGCGGGTTACCCAGGCCTCGGTAATTCCAACTAAGGATAATCATTATTTCTGGCAGTCCTGGAAACCAGGCCCTGCCATTAAAAAATTCTTGCCTTCATAACTCGGTTGTTCTGCTGCATAGTTACTGTGCTCACCCCTATCTTCTAATACATGCACCACCTGGGCCCCTTTGCATCTCTTTAAACTCAGCCATCCTCATCATTAAGACTGGAATCAAAAGTATTAATTCTTGCAATTGCAGTTCCCCTTATACATGCCCCATTGTATGCATTTAGCTGGCCTTGAGGATCCGTTACAGTTATAATCCCATGATTAGCAACAGCATTATTAGTGGACCCGCCTGCATTAACACCCACATGATTTGCGGACGCAAAATCCGCTGTATGGCTGTTACGAAAATTAGGGTTTCTCAAATATTCTTTCTCATCATTAAGCCACCTACTTCCGCTGTCGCCGCCAGTCCTTGACCGTCGTAAGTCTGCTCACAGCTCCGCACCCCACCCTCGGACACCATCATCTTGTTCTCTTTCAAACAGGACCTCACACTTCCTTTCAGTATGTCCCAAAAAACCACATACAAAGCAGAAACTTCCAAGTATTTCGTATTCGAACTTCACAACACACCATTCACCTCCAGTCTGTCGCACTTTACGTTCCTTCTTCAGAGAAGCACGCACGTCAACCCTCACTCGCAGCCTTATATACTTCCGCCAGATACTAGTATCATTAGATGAATCATATTCTATAAACTCCCCAATATAGTTCCCCAGATGAACTCCAACTACCTCGGTCATGAATCCTATCGGTATATTATGAGCCTGCACCCAAAAATCAATGTGGTTCAGAGGGATATTCTGGATGGGAACCCCCATCTGCATAGAACCCATAACAAGAACATGATTATAAAACGACCACGGACCACCCCTTGTAACATCCTCCAAATCCTTCTTGTGTGAGAACTGGAAGATAAAAAGGTTTGGAGATACTTCCTTTATCACCACTTCCTTGACTGGCCTCCAAATGATTGCCATCATATTCGTCATAGTTATTGTTCGAATTGGCCTGTCATTAAGGAAACGACCAACCAAACGAAGTTGAATCTCAGTACTTGCTCCAGCCTCCTGAAAACTCAACCCGTCTTCTTCATCCCCATCAAGAGAGAGCGCTCCTAACCGCACATCCACCATTGTCACCAACAAGGAGAAAATTTTGATAGAAAAGAAAATAAAGACACACTGCTGCTCACACTAGGAATTGTGTTATCCATTGCGCTATCTAGCATTTTGTGAGTCCAATAGTCAAATGGTTTTTCTTGGTGAAAAGGTATACATACATACATACAATACAACATACACAAGGAGGTTCAATTATTACGACTCAAGCTTTTCACCTTAGAAAAATGATATGATTAAATTCACATATTCCTTGAGTAAATTTGCAACTCATAATTTTATATAGGGGTGTCCATGGGTCATGTTGGGTTGAGTTCGGTAGATTTTGGCACCCAACCCAGTCAAAGGTGGGTGGGTTGGGTTGGGTTTGTTAAAAAAATATATGAAACTCTAACCAACCCAACCCGGCCATTTTATGGGTAGGGTTGGGTGGGTCGTCGGGTCTGGCAAGAAACATATGGATGTTCATTTTTGGGTTGGGTCCACCTGTCTGTCAATGCAAAAAAACGTGAAAAAATACCAAAAATCACAAATAAACATGTTTAAACTTTAAATTACATCAACAACTATCAACTAAAAGTCTAAATTATTACAATGAAAAAGTAAAAGTCATCAACATTCAACAATCATCACAAAAAACTAAGTAATATGGGTTAGGTTGGGTTCAATGGGTTTGGAATTCTGAAACTCAATACCCAACCCATACATTATGGGTTCTATGTGTTTTTGCCCAACCCAACCACCCGAACCAACCCAAAAAATCTGGGTTGGGTTGTGTCGGTCTGGTTGTAATGGTATAATGATTATACCAAACAGGAAATTAATTGAAAGAGTAAAATAAAATAAAAACACTCCAATTCGAGGTGGAGCAACCTCCTAAAAACAAATGTTTTTCCTTCAATATTCTTCTTGTTCTCATTGCATTCATTCATTACATATATAGCATTCTGAATAACAAACCTAAGAAACTTAATAATGACTCATCATAGTGACTCATCATTATTCTAGAACCTTCCTAAATGATGCGACTCATCATTATTCTAGACTCTTCCTGAAAGCTCAAGGTGACTAATGATAATTGGGCTTAGTAATATTTGGGAAATTGGGTTTACTATCATTTATTTGGGACATAACATCCCTCCATTCTTGCAAAAACACCTTGTCCTCAAGGTGTATTAAAGGCCTAAAATCCACAGTAGAGTGTTGCAGCTTAAAAGTCTGATCCAGGAAAATAGAATTGATGGCTAAAGAAGAGAAGAAAAATAGTAGCCCAGCAAGGCCCAAGATATAAAAAAAATAAAAAGAAATTAGAAACAGCCCAAAACAAAACCATTTCAGTCCCAACCCTAATGTTCTTATGGATTGCAAAGCTCTAGCCTCCATGGCACCCATGGCCACCCAGAGGATGACCCAAACAAAGGTGGTACGACGAACGAAGGAGCCATCGCCGGAGACGCATCTAACTGAACCAAAAAAGATGAAAATGCAGTTGACGGCAACGCTGTTGACTGACATGGGAAGGACGGAAATGGAGAAGACAGAAATGGAGAAAACGGAGCCGAATCTCCAAGTTGAAGACGGCGACGCACGGCGGAAGAGGAGGCTGCTGTGTGAGGTCCTCCTCGATCGAAAACGAAGATGAAGCGGCATGGCGGAGATGGCGTTCACATTCATCTTCAATGGCAACGACATGGGGTTGGCGGAGATGTTCACGGTCATCGTCTCCGGCGACGCCACCATAACATGCGGGGTCATGGTCGAGAGCTCCGATCGAGAATGAAGCATCTGAGACTGCCATCGGTGCTCCGTCGTGAGAGCTCTGCCACGCTCGTAAACAAAAGCTGATTGTTGGTTGTTGGGTACGGTGACCAGAAGCTGTTGTACGGCGGAGGCAGAAAGCGAACAAACCAAGTTCGACCCCTTGTGTGCGGCAACGAACTCCGATACTGGGTTGGTGGTGGTTTTCGCTGCAAATTCCGGGGGCGATGGTTCTGTGGCTCCTATGAAATTCCGAGCTACAAGGCTTCCAACGTGTGATTTCTCTAGGTCATCCAAATAAGAGGTGAATGGGGTTTTGGCTGGAAGTGGGGTGGTAAATTTGTTGGTAACAGATGAGTGATTATCGGTTTTGAACTCCTGCAATTTTTCCGTGTCTACTTCGTTCGTCCCTGTTGGCTCGAAGGGCAGTGGCGTAGAATCATGGGTTTGGGGTTGGGATTGTAGAAGTCGAATAGCTTGAAGGATAGATTCATTGTAAGCTTCAAAAGAATCTTTAAATCTATTGATGGATTCCTCCAGGTGAAGGAAATCATGGTAAAGAGGTCTCAAGTGCCTCGGAGTATATTGTTCAGTGGGGTTGAAAACTGGAGGTTGGACATACTAGTCAGTGGGGTGGAACTGGTTAGTGGGGTGGAATACTGGTGGTTGGTAGCTATAGCTGAAACAAGGGGTGGGTGAAGGTGTGGTAATGGTGGTGAAATTGGTAGTGAAGGTGGGGTACAAAAATGGAGGCATGAGAGGATCAATGAAAGCACCAATGTAATGATATAATGATTATACCAAACAGGAAATTAATTGAAAGAGTAAGATAATATAAAAACACTCCAATTCGAGGTAGAGCAACCTCCTAAAAGTAAATATTTTTCCTTCAATATTCTTCTTGTTCTCATTGCATTCATTCATTACATATATAGCATTTTGAATAACAAACCTAATAAACTTAATAGTGACTCAATATAGTGACTCATTACTATTCTAGAACCTTCCTAAATGATGTGAATCATCATTATTCTAGACTCTTCCTAAAATCTCAAGGTGACTAATGATAATTGGGCTTAGTAGTATTTGGGAAATTGAGTTTACTATCATTTATTTGGACTATAAGTCGGGTTCGCGAATCTACCTAGACCATCGGTGCTCCGCCGTGAGAGCTCTGCCACGCTCGTATACAAAAACTGATGGTTGGTTGTTGGGTACGGTGACCAGAAGCTGTTGTAAGGCGGCGGCAGAAAGAGAACAAACCAGGTTCGACCCCTTGTGTGCGGCAACGAACTCCGATACTGGGTTGGTGGTGGTTTTTTTCGCAAATTCAGGGGTGATGGTTACGTGGCTCCAATGAAATTCAGAGCTACAAGGCTTCCAACGTGTGATTTCTCTAGGTCATCCAAATAAGAGGTGAATGGGGTTTTAGTTTGGAAGTGGGGTGGTAAATTTGTTGGTAACAGATGAGTGATTATCGGTTTTGAACTCCTGCAATTTTTCCGTGTCTACTTCGTTCGTCCCTGTTGGCTCGAAGGGCAGTGGCGTAGAATCATGGGTTTGGGGTTGGGATTGTAGAAGTCGAATAGCTTGAAGGATAGATTCATTGTAAGCTTCAAAAGAAGCTTTAAATCTATTGATGGATTCCTCCAGGTGAAGGAAATCATGGTAGAGAGGTCTCAAGTGCCTCGGAGTATATTGTTCAGTGGGGTTGAAAACTGGAGGTTGGACATACTGGTCAGTGGGGTGGAACTGGTTAGTGGGGTGGAATACTGGTGGTTGGTAGCTATAGCTGAAACAAGGGGTGGGTGAAGGTGTGGTAATGGTGGTGAAGTTGGTAGTGAAGGTGGGGTACAAAAATGGAGGCATGAGAGGATCAATGAAAGCACCAATGTAATGATATAATGATTATACCAAACAGGAAATTAATTGAAAGAGTAAGATAATATAAAAACACTCCAATTCGAGGTGGAGCAACCTCCTAAAAGTAAATACTTTTCCTTCAATATTCTTCTTGTTCTCATTGCATTCATTCATTACATATATAGCATTTTGAATAACAAACCTAAGAAACTTAATAGTGACTCATTACTATTCTAGAACCTTCCTTTATGATGTGAATCGTCATTATTCTAGACTCTTCCTAAAAGCTCAAGGTGACTAATGATAATTGGGCTTAGTAGTATTTGGGAAATTGAGTTTACTATCATTTATTTGGACTATAAGTCGGGTTCGCGAATCTACCTAGACCATGATCACCCCTAATTTTATAAATGAACCATTCCAAAGCAATGAAAACATATTACAGAGCAAATCAAATATATCAAGTGATGGACGATACATAAATTTTAGTTACTGGTAATAAAATAAAAAATAGTCTATAATTTTTATTAAATATTTTTATTAAAAAATATTATAAATATACTTAAATGACAAAGTTGATATAAAATACACAATATTTTTTTTTTTTTGAGCAAAATAAAATACACAATATATAATGTGGTTTGATTTTAACGTGAATACTTGAGAGCTACAATTTGATTACTTTGTGTTTGGATACTATGCACCTGTTTAGGTACAACGAGATCCACAATATAATATCTCGCATATTGTTGGAACAGGAACACTAATTCGAGAAGAGCCTCGGGGAAGGGTTTTTTGTGGATATAATTTGACAAAATAGGTGTATTATGCTCCTATGTATCCCAAGTAAGAATCAAATCAAACGTAATTCGACAATGTTGAGGTACTACTCAACTTTAAATGTATGAAGAAAATGATCCCTACCTGAGGTCTAAGCCTAACATATATAGATGGAGTGGTTGCTAATAGCATTAGTGCATCATTATGAGTGATTAAGAACGTCATCGATATAGGTGGTTACAAAACCGTTATGGATTAGTAGAGTAATTGTCGTGATCATTTTTGTTGCTCGTATTGTGTCGACCCGTTAATGTGGCAAAATAACCGGGCTTAGTTTCCACTGTCTTGTCGGCTAGCCTAGAATGGTTCTGGTCCAACTGACCCCCAGCTTGTGCTTGGGTCGAGGCCCGATCCATGTAGCAACACATATAAACATCACAAAGGCATGTAAAGAGAGAAAGGCATGTATTTTGGTTGTATAACAATGTCTTTCGAATATAGAATACATAAGGGATCACTGAACTATTGTGATTTTCAATATACTTTTGCCTATTAAAAAAAAAAAATCTAACTAACTGAACTATTGTGATAAGGTAGGCGCCTAAGTGGGGGGCGAAGGGTTTTCAGCAAGTCACAACTCACAAGTACAAGGCGTGTATCATGCACACACAATTAGCCGCTACTTTAGACTAACTACATATGACGTTGCTTGGTTGCTAGCTTGCTACCTTATCAAGATATACATGCGGAAACCATCTCAAGTGTCTAGAAAGAAATAGAGTTGTGTTAATTAAACACTACATGAGATGGTTTTTTTTAGGGTATCTTATGTATACAACTGTGGAGACTAACCTCTCGAGATATTGAACGATATTAAATGATTGATCTCTCTCGGTCAGGTTTTCTCCATGTGCAAGAGTTAGATATTGAACCTCCGACTACTTGCTTAAGAGACTTGAGTCCATTACTACTTGAATTAACCAGATGTTGGTGGGAATTTAATACATATAAGTATAATAAATTACAGATAGTATTTTATCTAAGTATATGTAAAATATTCATTTTAATTTAATACATATCATAAAATAATAAATTACATTCATCCGTATTGTAACATGAATATAGGCAGCTTCATATCCAATCAGGATTGCCTCTAGCGATGGAGGCAGTCCAGCAAAAAAATTAAGGGGAGGGGTTTTGGATCATGAGAGAGAAAATAATAAATAATGAAGAGAGGATGAAGTTAAGAGAGAAAAAAGATGATGGAGGGGAAAGTAATGGAGGGAATCCATATCCCTTCATATCACCTGTCAATTGGGAATTTTTTGTTGTTGTGTGTGGCATATTAACCCGCTCAACTTGTAAATTGACCTGATTTTTTTATTTACTTTTTAAGCAGGTTCATTCATCTAATTTACCAAACCACCACTCTTTACTTTTTATACTTTTAGACAAGTATTGATCAATCAGCATACTAATTTGTCACAAAATAGAATGAATTATTTATCCTACTTATAACAAAAAAAATAAATTAACCCTCCTAATTTATATAATAAAAGTGATCAATCAACCCTCCATGGACTAACTACTAATATAATTTTTCTAATAAAAGTAACTCATCAACTTTTAACCTTATCTTGCCTAAAAAAAAACTTTTAACCTTATCTTTGTCTGGTACCAAACTGAAAAGTAAAGTTATTGGTAAGTATGTTTCCCCCTTGAATTTTTAGCATTTTTATTTCGAAGTACAGAAATAATTAAGAATTAAATACATAAGATTTTATTCTCAACAGATGTCAATTGGTAAAACTAATAAGCAAGTAGTTATTTTTAAGGCAAATACTAACAAGTGTGACATTAGTTAAGGAATTATAAACAAAAAAATTGCATTAAAAAGTGGTGTATTCAAGTTCAACACTTTGAAAATTCAAAAGCTATATTTTTCAATAAAATTTTTCTATCTTTGGATTTCTTAACCAATATCCTTCGAGCACTGGTTAACTAGACCGTATTTTTAGTACTATGATGAGGTGTTCATAATGTGAGATTATGTTTTATTTGAACATCGGCATATTTGCCCACGTTACAAGATACTTCCCATGAAATTCAAGTTTCGAACATCAATAATGTTTTTTGAACATCAAATTGGAGATATCATATGTTATTTCCTTTGATTTTGGGTGTATGTTGCGTGTATACAAAAGACGATAAATAGTAAGTGACATATAGAAATAAACACATATGACATTGTGAATGGTGTGTCTCAGAAATCAGTTTCAATTAGCTAAGAAAGTTAGTTTGTTTAGTTGGTTGCTGGCCACAACTAACTATAACTGTTTTATAACTAACTTTGTGATCTGATTAGCCTAATTGGAAGTGGTTTCTGTTGCCTTTTGCTGTATATATAAACAGCACTTCATTGCTGTTTGATACACAAGTTTTTCATTCAATTTTAGAATCCATCTTGTTGAGATCAAAAAGGATTTAGAAGAGATCAGGGAATTGTGAGAAATAGAGAGTGTGAGGCTTTGGGAAATTTCTGTATTGATCAATATTGGGTAGAAGTGGCCAAAGTGAAAAACATCTCTGTTGTAAAGACTTGATCTTTGTTGATTTCATAGTGAAAACAGAAGCTGCTCCTCCCCCTCCGTGGATGTAGGTCACTATATGTGACTGAACCACTAAATACTTGGTGTTATCCCTTCCCCCTTTCATTATTCATTGCTGTGTTTTTGGTTTGTAGTTTTGTTTTACTGTTGCATTCGGTTTCTGCAACATTCTTGGAGCTGTGAGTTTGTTCTGTGATTGCTACAAAGCTTCCTCTACAATTGGCGCCGTCTGTGGGAAGAAAACCAATCAAGAACCTGAGAAAGCAAGCAATCATAGGAGCAACTAAGTTCGATATAGAGAAGTTCACAAGTTCAAATGATTTCGGGCTATGGAGAATAAAGATGCAGGCAATCTTGGTGCATCAAGGTTTAGCAGATGCATTGAAGGGTGAGGCTGCTCTATCCAAACCATGTCCGAAAAGGAAAAACAAGATCTGGTAGAAAAGGCTAGAAGCACAATAATCTTGTGCCTTGGAGACAAAGCACTCAGAGAGGTAGCTCGAGAGAAGACTGTTGCAGCAATGTGGCTCAAATTAGAGTCATTATACATGACTAAATCAGTGGCAAATCGGCTCTTCTTGAAGCAACAATTGTACTCCTTCAAAATGACTGAGGATCGACCACTCTGTGATCAGATTGCAGATTTCAACAGGACCTTGGATGATCTTGAAAACATTGATGTGAAGTTAGAAGATGAAGACAAGGCTCTAATCTTACTCAGTGCATTGCCCAATTCATATGAACATTTTAAAGATGCTGTTCTGTTTGGTAGAGATCAAACAATCTCTCTTGAAGAAGTTCAATCAGCCATCCAGACAAAGGAACTTCAGAAAAGACAAAAATCCAAGAAAGACAACAATGCAGAAGGCCTCACTGTTGTGAGGGGCAGACCAGAAAACAGAAGCTACAAGGGAAACAATCACAGGTCTAAATCCAAGAAGAGGTCACAGAGCAACTTCAAATGCTTTCATTGTCACAAGACAGGACATTTCAAGAAGAACTGTCCAGAAAGAAGGAACAAAGAGGTAAAGAATTCTCAAGAACCAGGTGGAGCTGCTATAATGTTTGATGGATATAACTCAGCAGAGGCCTTGGTAGTTTCAAATACTGAAATAGAGAAGGATTGGGTTATGGATTCTGGCTGCACTTACCATATGTGTCCAAGAAAGGACTACTTTGAAACCATAGACATGAAAGAAGGTGGAGCTGTGCTATTAGGCAACAACAAGCCTTGTAAAGTGCAGGGTATGGGCTCAGTCAGATTAAAAATGTTCAATGGCCAAGATACTCTACTTCAGGGAGTAAGGTATGTACCAGAACTCAAAAGAAACCTCATATCCATAAGCATGTTTGATAGCTTAGGTTATTCTACCACTATTGAACATGGAATCCTAAAAATAACTAGTGGAAACCTGATTATTGCTAGAGGAATTAAAAGAAATGGACTGTATATACTTGATGGCTGTACAATAATTGCTCAAGCTGTTGTAGCAAGTCAAAACCTAATAGATAAAACCAAACTATGGCATATGAGGTTAGGTCATGTAAGTGAAAAGGGTTTGACTGAACTAGCTAAGCAAAATTTGTTAAATGGTGATAAAATAGACAAACTAGATTTCTGTGATCAGTGCATATTAGGAAAATCACAAAGAGTTAAGTTTGGCATAGGGCTACATACAACTAATAGACCCTTTGAATATGCACATTCAGATCTTTGGGGTCCTTCAAGGACCATGACTCATGGTGGTGGGTTCTATTTCCTTACCATCATTGATGATTACTCTAGGAGAGTATGGCTTTATGTCTTGAAAAATAAAAGTGATACTTTTGAAAAATTTAAAGAATGGCATACTCTCATAGAAAATCAAATGGGATCCAATCTGAAACATTTGAGAACTGACAATGGTCTGGAGTTTGTGTCAGAACCGTTTAACAAGTTTTGCAGGGATCATGGAATTCAAAGACATAGGACTGTTGCAGGAACTCCTCAACAGAATGGTTTGGCAGAAAGGATGAACAGAACCATCCTTGAAAGAGTAAGATGCATGTTGATAAGTGCTGGAATGCCAAAAAGCTTCTGGGGTGAAGTTGCCACTCTCGCAAAGATACTTGATCAATAGGTGTCCATCCTCTTCAAAGGGCTTTAAAACACCTATGGAGTTGTGGAATGGGAAACCTGCAGATTACTCAACTCTGAGAATATTTGGTTATCTTGCATTTGCTCATATCAAGCAAGATAAACTTGGAGCTCGTGCCATCAGATGTGCATTCATAGGCTATCCTGTTGGAATTAAAGGATACAAGCTATGGAGAATGGAACCTGGTGAACCAAAATGCCTAATAAGCAGGGATGTTGTGTTTGATGAAACCAGAATGGCCATGATGACTAAAAATCCAGAAGGAACAGGCAGCACAACTAGCATTTCAGATAATGCTCAGGTTGAGGTGGGGTTACCCCTCCACCAAGGCACTGCAGACAGAATACAACCTGAGGATGCAGCAGTACATCGGCAACCAGAATCAATTCCAAATGACTACAATTTGGTCAGAGATAGAGCCAGAAGAATCATAGCACCACCAAGGATATTTGGAGATGCAGACCTCATCTACCATGCTCTAAGTGTTGCTGATGCAATACAGGACAGTGAACCTAGCAATTTCAAAGAAGCATTAGCAAGCAAGGACAGTAATAACTGGATGGCAGCAATGATTGAAGAGATGAATTCTCTTGAAAAGAACAAAACCTGGGAGCTGGTTACCCTACCAAAGAATCAAAGAGTGGTAGGCTGCAAATGGATCTATAAGAGGAAAGAAGGTATTCCTGGAGTTGAACAAGCCAAATTCAAAGCAAGGCTTGTAGCTAAGGGATTCTCCCAACTGGAAGGAGTTGATTTCAATGAAATCTTCTCACCTGTGGTCAAGCACTGCTCAATTAGGATTATGCTGTCAATTGCCACACAGTATGATCTTGAATTACAGCAACTTGATGTCAAAACAGCATTTCTCCATGGAAACCTTGATGAGACTATATATATGCAGCAACCAGAGGGTTTCTCCAATGGAAATGACAAGGTTTGCCTGCTGAAAAAGTCTCTATATGGCTTAAAACAAAGTCCAAGGCAGTGGTACAAAAAATTCGATGATTTTATGATGAAGATGGGGTTTCACAAAAGTAGGTATGATAGTTGTGTATATATCATGAAAGAAAAGGAAAATGTAATTCTGTATTTACTATTGTATGTAGATGATATACTCATAGCTAGTTCATGTAAAAATAAGATAGAAAAACTCAAATCAGATCTCAATTCTGAATTTGAGATGAAGGAGCTTGGTGAAGCCAAGAGAATCTTAGGCATGAACATCAGCAGAGACAGATCCAAAGGAGAGTTGCTCTTATCTCAGGAAACCTACTTGAAGAAAGTGGTTGAAAGGTTTAGGATGCATGAATCTAAACCAGTCACAACTCCTCTGGGGCAGAATGACAAACTCTCATCTCAACAAAGTCCTAGAACAGAAGAAGAGAGGTCTAGAATGGCAGCAGTCCCATATGCTAGTGGAGTTGGGAGCATAATGTATGGCATGGTGTGCAGCAGACCAGACTTAGCTCATGCTGTGAATGTTGTGAGCAGATTCATGGCAGATCCAGGACCATCACATTGGGCAGCACTAAAATGGATTTTAAGGTACTTGAAGGGCACCTTATCTTCTGGACTGAAGTTCAAAAAGAAATAGCAACATGAAGATGCAATCAAAGGCTTTGTAGACTCAGATTATGCAGGAAACATTGATACAAGGAAGTCCTTGTCTGGTTATGTTTTCACCTTATTTGGAACTGCAATCAGCTGGAAGTCAACTCTCCAATCAGTTGTGGCTTTATCAACAACTCGGGCAGAATATATTGCTCTCACTGAAGGTTTCAAAGAAGCCATATGGTTGAAGGGTATGCTAGGTGAACTTGGGATCACTCAAAACAGTATCACAGTTTTCTGTGATAGTCAGAGTGCAGTTCATCTGTCAAAGCATCAAGTCTACCATGAGAAATCAAAACATATAGATGTGAGGCTGCATTTCATCCGGGATGTCATAGAAGCCAAGGAAATTCTGGTAGAGAAAATAGCATCAGAGGAAAACCCTGCAGATGCTTTTACAAAGTCACTTCCTCAGGACAAGTTTAAACTCTGCTTGGACCTGATTGGACTTTGTGAAAGATAAAAAGGGTTTTGAATGAGGGGGATCAACAGCTTGAAGACTGTGATGCAAGCTTTCTGATTTAAGAGACAAGGTGGAGAATTGTGAATGGTGTGTCTCAGAAATCAGTTTCAATTAGCTAAGAAAGTTAGTTTGTTTAGTTGGTTGCTGGCCACAACTAACTATAACTGTTTTATAACTAACTTTGTGATCTGATTAGCCTAATTGGAAGTGGTTTCTGTTGCCTTTTGCTGTATATATAAACAACACTTCATTGCTGTTTGATACACAAGTTTTTCATTCAGTTTTAGAATCCATCTTGTTGAGATCAAAAAGGATTTAGAAGAGATCAGGGAATTGTGAGAAATAGAGAGTGTGAGGCTTTGGGAAATTTCTGTATTGATCAATATTGGGTAGAAGTGGCCAAAGTGAAAAACATCTCTGTTGTAAAGACTTGATCTTTGTTGATTTCATAGTGAAAACAGAAGCTGCTCCTCCCCCTCCGTGGATGTAGGTCACTATATGTGACTGAACCACTAAATACTTGGTGTTATCCCTTCCCCCTTTCATTATTCATTGCTGTGTTTTTGGTTTGTAGTTTTGTTTTACTGTTGCATTCGGTTTCTGCAACATTCTTGGAGCTGAGAGTTTGTTCTGTGATTGCTGCAAAGCTTCCTCTACAGACATCACATACGATATGTCTAAATTTAGATATTCAAATATCAGAACTCTTCGAACAATTACTTGTTTAGTATCATCCTCATCACTACTCCCACAAGTGGAATTCTCATCACTAAGGCATATACATCAACTCATCAAGATTAGGATGATAGCAAAAATATATGAACCCAAATAATATGAATAACTTACGATCGGTCTATATTTTCAAAATCGGGGAAAAAATTGCCATACCTGGAAGGGAGAAAATCTACACGAACATTAATTGATGAATTAATATTTGAATGAAAGAGAAATTACATTGACATTTTTTTAATGTTTGATTTAATTGTGACGGACTATCTTTTATTTCAAAAATTAAATACTTTAAAATTTGTTTTGTTTAGATTTAGATGTGTAATGTGTAACTAGTCGATTTGATTCAGTTTTAAGTGAAAAAAAATTGAACCAATAAAAAAATAGTTCGGTTCGATTTGGTTTGGTTTTAAGTAATTTTCCTACAAAATCATAACCAAACCAAATCATTGAAGAACAAGTTACAGGTTCGATCTAGTTCGTTTCGGACCCAAAAATTATTAAATTTCAAAATATACATAAATATTAAATATATAAAATATTACAATATATATATAACTAAAAAAATTATAAATATTAAACTATTAAAATATATAATATTAAAATATAATAAATATTACATATTAAATATTAAATTTTAATATATATACATTAAAAATAAAGTAATCGGTTCATATCGGTTCCAAAATAAACCTGAGGATCGAACTAATCACCATCGGGTTCGAATTTTCGGGTTAATCAAATCCTTATTCTTTCCCTTGCATCACAGGTAAGAAAAATCGAGTCTCAAAATAAATATTTCAAAAGATATCACATACAAACTTCCGTTTACCGAGATTTTTAAAATGTAAATATATGATTGGAATCTAAGACAAATATTCACTTAAAGAATGTCAGTTGCATGCTTAAATTGGGATGGTATGTATCCAATGAATACCCCAAAATTTATTGATGATGACTGGGAGTAATTATTAGCTTAACGAATACGAAGAAGGGTAATTATATGTAAAATTTAATACATATATACCCGCATACTTTTATATATATATATACATATATATATATATATATATATATATATATATATATATAATTTAAAAAATAAATGTTATCCAGGTTAAGTGAAAAACATATTTGTACTCTTTTCTTTTTATAGTACAAATTTTTTATCAAGTTTTCAAGTATCTACAAATTTTTCTTATATATATTTTTACATATATGTTATTATCCAATTATGTTTTTATACCTTTCTTTTGTGATTTGTCTTTTGGATATATCAAATAAGTTATGTTTTTTAAATTTTACTTGCTTTCATGTACATATTCGAAGATGGAAAATCATGTGAGGTGACTTATTCTTTGCACACAACTTGAAAGTATAGCTAACGATCACGAGAGTATTTTGAATCTAAGTTTTTTATTTATTTATTGATTTTTCATAATTAAATAAAATGCTAATAATGAATGTGGGTATGGATAGTTAGGTATCGGTGGGTAAGGATACATTTATTAAAGTTGTTGCCCACGTGGATATGAGTCTGAATATGGATTTATATTTTTTCAAATACGGGTATGAATATGGATACTATAATATGCTTCATCCGGTCTCTATTATAAACAAAACATCACAAACGTTTTGGTCAATATATAAGCAAATTTGAGTATTTCTATCCAATTTAATGACATATTTTCAAAACACCCTTCGTTTAATATAAATTTTGTTTTTCAATGACTCTTTTTATTCCCACCAACAAAAGCTTAATAAATAAGATGATGATGAATAATTTAGGTAACAAACTTAATTTTTAAATAAAGTCAACAATATTAAATGAGCTTAACTAATCACCTTACTATGTGTGTTATTTATTTTTTGTTTATAATAGAGACATGAGGGTGTAATACACTGCTGAGATCCTACTCATTCTTAGAGGCGGATCGACCTTCCTTACAGTTGAGGGGAGCAAGGGCTCCCCCCAAACATTTTCAATCACTTTTTTTTTATGTAAAAAAATTAGTAAAGCATCCTCAAGAATATCATAGTATAATTAATTTAAGGATTTAATTAAATGTATTATCAGTGTAAACATTTTTTTTATTGTCAACTAATCCTAAATTAATTGTCATATCATTAAAAATATTTAACTTTTATCACAATTACTCTAAAAAGTCGTACATAAAGTGATTTGTGATTGGTTGATAATGTAAATTAACCTCTTGATTTAATTTCAAGTGTGGAAACCCAGATCACATGGCTGATGTTTGCCCACACAAGGGAACGAAATGTTACAACTGTGGACAAATAGGACACTTGTCAAGGGATTGTAATGCACCAAGGTTTGAAAGGGCTATCAACACCTTAGGGACTGATAAACCCACGGCAAAGGGAAGAGTTTACACCATGACTAGTGTTGGAGCTTCACAATCTGATGATCTTTTACGACAGAAGTAGTGTGCAATTTAAAGGTCTTATGGCAGTGGTCTATAATTCTAAGTTGTAATAGGATTCTCAGTGTAATCGTGTTTTGACGCCCTTAAGTATTTGACTCTCTAGGGCCCCCTATGTTACTAGTCTTTCCGGTGAATGTATGTTTCTTATGACTTTTGGGAATAAAAATCTTTTTAAGAAATTTATTTCAGTTCCCTTCTCTTTTTGATTGTTGTGGTCGGTTTAGACTTTGGATCCGATCTTTCTTTTCCTAGAGTTGTGAATTACCTTGTTGTTGCACGGGATGGGTATGTTTATAAAAGAAGTTTCTTAATGAGACTTAATTTAATCACTTTTACTTTTGGTGGAAGTGATTCAGTTTGAATTCTTATTGAACTGTTGCTCTTTTAAATTGTTGACCAGGAAATTCTAGTGAAAGGAGAAACTTTTTAGATTCATGATTGTAAACGTGTATCGATCATACATTTTTACCTCCCTGAACCTACTAAAGGATCTTCATACACTGGATGTTTCTGTATTCTTTTGGATTGATGAAATTCTTTTAGATACTTTCTTTTGATAGTATGATCTTGATAGTGAGAGATCCTATTTAGTTTCAAGTTACATAATTTCGAGGACGAAATTCTTTTTAGAGGGGTAGTATTGTAACACTCTGTTTTTCCTATGCTTTATGTAGCAGTAAATACATATTTAAATGTGTTTATTTTAGATTAAACTCAGAGGATGATTTTAATTAAACTAAAATCATTTTCTAGTGTTGTTGTAACATATGAAGTCACGGTAAAATTTTCGGTTGAAAATTTAGACGGAAGTCGGTCTGCGTTTTCATTGCCGGTACAATTTTACTGTGTAGAAAACCTAATTTTGACCCGTGAACGAGACGGTTAGTGTTTTTATTATGATTCCTTCAACTTTGGTTATTTTGAAAATTTTCGTTCAAAAATAGAATATAATATTTTATTCGGGCGAAAACGTCGGAAGAATTACGATCGGAAATACAACCGGGTACGAAATGGAGCAGATTAGGGAGCATAAAAGAAGTGAAGAGACTTGATGGGATATGATGGGAAAGGTTTATGATACACTCCAAAAGTGTAATCATCACACTTTTCAAATTATATCATATTATATTCTAAAAACCTATTTTTCTCTTTCCTCTTCAACCAAACAAGTCTTAAAGACAAAACTTGCTCTCCAAGCTCATCCTCTCTCCAAAATTTCGTGCTCCCATCTCCCTCCTCTATATAATCATTACTCATCTTCATTCTCTCATTTTCTTCCTCCATCTTCATACTTCTTCAACTTCTTCCATTTCTTCTTTTTTTAAAACACTTAAAGCTTCCATTTTTATTAATCTTTTCCACTTAAGTTCTTCATTAAAGTTCTTCCTTAGACTAAGGGTAATGCTCTCATATGAATCTTCTTGCAAGTTTCATCTTTTATTTCTTAGTTTGCTTTATGTGTTCTTTATATGCTTTAAACTTCCAAAATCTCTCTAAAATGGTAGAAAACTTCTTTTGAGTTGAAACCACTTTCTATAGTCTTGTATTGACTTATATTTTCACATACTAAGAGGTTGTGAAAAACAAAAATCTCTACCTATCTCTTCCTCTGAAGTCCGAATGCTAAGCATACGTGGCCTATGAGGTTTTTGCTTCAACTTTTGGAATATGATCATGTGTTTGAGTTTCTAACTATTCCTTGATCTTAAATCTATAAATCTCGAGAGGCTTGATAGCTTGTTTTCCTATGATGGCCGAAAATATGTATAAGTAAGCCTAGGATACTATGTTTCAACTTTCCAAGTATGACCATGGATTTAGAACTCTTAGTACCTTGTGATTCTAAACCTAAGAGTTGTTATCAAACAAAGAATATTTTTCCTCATTATCCTATGTAGGCCGAAACTTAAATGTTTTAGCGCAAGATGTTTGAGTTTAATTTTCCAAAATGATCGTGGACTAAGGCTCCTTAATATAGAAGGATGCTAAGTCTAAGAGATTGAAAAGTTTAAGGATTTCTAACTTGTTTATTCTATGTTATTGAACCTAGGATGTGTTATTTCTTATTTTCCAAAATGATCATGGACTTGAGCTCCATAAGATATTTGGATGCTAAGTCTAAGAGATTGAAATGTTTAAGTTTCCATTGTTTTCCAAAATGATCATGGACTTGAGCTCCATAAGATATTTGGATGCTAAGTCTAAGAGATTGAAATGTTTAAGTTTCCATTGTTTTCCAAAATGATCATGGACTTGAGCTCCATAAGATATTTGGATGCTAAGTCTAAGAGATTGGAAAG